>CM053600.1:17814601-17833518 GCA_028646575.1 Pseudocheirus occidentalis | reverse complement strand
ACAAATTTTCCATACAGTTACATGTGCTGATGAGGCACTGTGGGTGAAATGAAGACATTTTAATTTTATGTCTTAATCTTATTCTCTTACAGAGCCTTGAATATGAAGAAAAATGGTCAAGATTTTGTTGAAGAAAATAGAACATAGCAAGAAGTCTTTATCATCTACACTGTATTTTTTTAAAACAACTAGAAATCTTATTATTTTGTTAGCTCTACTTTTCCTTTGAATATGTTATTTCTGTATTATTTTCTTGGCAAATAACCATGAAATTCAATCACATTTTCCACCCTATTTCCACATATGTGCCCATGTGTACCTCCTTTCATTCACACACATTGTATCTATCTCTATATCATATATATGTATGTATGTATATATATATATATATATATATATATATCGCCTATATATCCAATCTGCATCTATGCAAATTTAGTATAATAGTGTCATGGTTGAATCATCATGGCAATTGTAGCATGGTCATGGTTTGGAATTCTATATAGAATACTTAGTTTTCCTCTATTCTGTGGCTCCAGGCTCTAGTCTTGATCTTGTACAGTAGTCATGCAAATGCATGTGTAACTAGGGTGGGATTATTTTGACATTGCCTGAGAACACTGAAATTAAAAAGGCCAAAACATTTAAAATAATGATTTTTAAAGACTGAAAATGTAACTTCATTAGATTTTTTATTTTGTCAGCACTTGTGCTCATTCAGCAGCGTAGAAGCAACAGAGCTTGATACCTCTTTAGCAAGAATCATTAATTAAAATAAAATGCTATTGATCAATGTACTTTCTTCCTTCTCTCCCATAGTGATACTTTTGGTGACTCTACACAGCCAAGGTCCCACCCTTTTCTCCTCCATCATCAATAGCAATATGCTCAGTAGCTTCCTCCTGGTATAACCTGGCATTTCTTCCTTTGTGCAATTGTGTCCTAAGACTTCTCCTTGAAATGCCATACCTCCCAAGGTCTCTACTCCTGTTCAATTGCATTTGTCTTAATTCCTTTGTGAGTTATTTTTATACTGCAAATTACAAAGTTAATTTTAAGGGCAAATTTTTTAACATTTCTTTACCAGTTTCCAAAATAGTAATAATTCTTATTTAATACATGAATTGGGATGAGATTGGAGATTGGGGAGGCAAAGGGGACATAGGCAGAGGGGAATGACGTCAGCATGTATTGGTATACTTACACTATGTGTCCTGGAAAAGTATTCTGTCTGGTATCTCAATCTGATCCCATTTGGATTTTTGACAGATTCTGTTCCCACATGTAACATACTTTCTCTCTCTCTGTCTCTCTCCGTCTCTGTCTGCCTGTCTGTCTGTCTCTCTCTGTCTCTGTCTCTCTGTCTCTGTCTCTTTCTCTCCTTCCCACATTTTTAATCTTTTTATATACTTAGTTCTTCCCATTCAAATATGCATGTCTCTTCTCTCTGTGGTTAACCTATGTGGCCTATGTAGTCTTGCCCAATTCTGTGATGCTATCAACAATTCCAATTTAGGTCCTCACCACTTCAGTTGTAGAGTACTTTAACAATCTGTTAACTGAGTTCATTTTCTCTGTTATTTCAATCCTGTCACCCATTTTTTTACTTGGGTCCATAATCAATCATCCAAAATTAGTGTTTTATCACATCAGTTTCTTTTCTAAAATTAAAACTGGTCCCATATTCCTCCTCCTCCCCTGAAATATGTTCTCTTTCTCACCTTATTGCCTTGGTTCATGCTATTTTCTTATTTTAGAATATCTCCCATTCAAATTTCTCCCTCTCCAAATATTACTATAAATCTTAAGGCTCTCCTCAAGGTCAACCTTCTCATAGAATCTTCCTTGATCAGTTCAAAGAATGTCATGTCTTTTTACTTGTCAATCTGGATTTCTCCTCATCTTCTGAGTATGAATATTCCTTCCGCCCTTCTTGCAATGGTTCATTCTGTTGAATCAACTTAGAAAATTGCCTCCCCAAAGTCTATCATCCTGAAGGTAAACACCTCAAGGTCCACTTTCCTTTATTAGGTCAAGCAATATCATGTCTCTTTGCTTGAGCTCATATCAGTATCTGTAACATAACCTTGTGACCTTTGGTTTTCTTTACTTGGGAATTTTATTAATAGTTTATTGAATTTATATATGATCGCTTCATATTATCTCTTTTTTCCTCAATCTGATTATAGGATCTTGTAGGACAAAAAAAATTCTTTAGTTTCTTCCCCAGAATCCAATAGTAGTTTAAATATATGACAGTTTATCAATATACATTGAATTGAATCTAATTATCACTGGCAGTAAGTCAATAGCATCATTGAAATTATGGAATTATTGGATGTTATAGTTAAAGGAATCTAAGATCGTTTTTTTCTAATACCTTCATTTTACAGATGAGGAAACTGAGACCCAGAGGGGCTGAATGACTTTCTCCACTTTCACAAAAAGTTAATCACAGTGGTAGAACTAGAAAACAGCTTTTTTGTTTCCTGATACAATGATTTAAAAATTTTTACTTTGCCATTTTAGTCTATAAGGACTTGGTCTGGAAAGAGAATTGGGTTTGCTCATCTATAAAAGAAAGAGTTAAGACCTCTAAAGTCTTTAGAAACCCAAGTCTTATAATCCTTTGGTCATATGAAATGAAGCTATAGCTTTTTGGATCCCCTCTATTATTTCATCCCCACTGCAATCTAATTTACAAGACATGGCTGAAATATAAAGAAGTATAGGAGAAATTGGAAAAGACAAGGGCTTCAAGGTATTTCTACTTATTGGCTCTGCCACTTCTTATCTGTGTGACTTTTGTAAATGACTTAACCTCTTTGAATTTATTTCTGCATATGTACAATGAAAGGATTGTTTTATGACCTTGTAAGTCCCTTCCAGGTATAAATCTATAGTTCTAGGTCTTCATTCTCAATGCAAAAGTCAGCATTTTATGTTTTCTCATTTATTTTCATTATCAGATCCGGGTTCTGCAAAAGATTCAAGGATGGCTAGACTTTTTAAGGAAAAAATATTGTGACTGATGGGCAAGGAAAGTTAGAAAGTGTATGAGTATACCAGTTTGGAAGATGGACTTCTTCTGAGAAAGTCAATAAGCTTATATTATGATTTCTTACTGCATATCCAGCAATGAGTCTACATGTATTTTTTAAAAAGTCTATAGGGGAAGCAGAAGAAGTATGTCATGATCTCTACTCTTAAGGATCTTCCCATAACTTTTTGGTAGACAAGGAAAATAAAACACCAGTTAACAATGCATGGCAGAATGAATTTCAGTGAGAAATGATGTGATAGACCTTAGGGTACCCTTCATTAACCCACCAACTCTTTATTTCATGGCTCACTTAAGACTAAAAATAAAATAATCTTTTGATTTCCTACTAAGGGAATGTGTCTTCTTCTAGGGTTAGAAACCAAAGCCAAATATCTTCAGGATTTATTCTTTAAGAAAAGCTGAGAGATAGGTACCCTGGTGCAAAATAGGTCTATCCATAAGAACACTTGTTATTAAAATCACCTTCATTTAAAAATAAAATGCAAAGTAGCACACTAACAACAATAGTAATAGCAGCAACAAAGAACATGAATATAATTTAAGAGTGGGATAGTAGTTAAATTTTGCACATAAAAGTTAACAGAGTAAACGTGAATAAAAGTAAGCATGACATGCCCTTCTTTTGAATTGAGGCAATGTGGTCTAGTGGAAACAGCAAGGGTTTTTCACTCAAGAAACCTGGGTTCTAGTCCATAATCTGCCACTTATTCATAATGTGACTGGTGGCAAATAACTTCACCTCCTTGATATGACCCAAAGTTCCTGGTCCCTCAAAAGGTGGTAGAGGGGGAAAGCAGCACTTGTACTACTTCTCTTATAGGGCTCCTGCTTGAAAATAACAATCCTATAATGAATATGAGTTATAATTATTTTCTACACAGATGCAAGAGGCATTGATACTTCATTAAAACATCATGAAACCTTAGAAATACTTTGAAGCCCTTGTCATTTCCATTTTCTCCAATACTTCTTTGTATTTCAACCATGTTTTGTGAATTAGATTGCATTGGGGATGAAATAATAAAAGGGATGAAAAAAGCCATAGGTTTCCTTCATACACCCAAAGGATTATAAAATTTGAGTTCCAAAAGACCTTAGAGGTCTTAACTCTTTCTTTTATAGATGAGGAAAAAAAGCCTAAGAAGTCAAATGTCTAACTTATAGTAAAGGAGAGCCAAGTTCAGATCAAGCACTTCTTTCACTACTCCATAAGTGTTATCAAATACTTGTCAATTGTGATGCAAAACCTGAACTTGGTTATTTCCTAACCATCCTTATAATATTTCAAGGCTATCAATAAGTTCTAATCTCCAAATTCAATGACCCTTTTCAGTTCTCATCCTTATGGACTTCCCTGTAGTTTTTGGCAATATTAACTGATCCATCCTTCTGGATATGCTAGCCTACCTTGGTTTCTATAATATATCCTCCTACCAGGTTAATTGTAGCCTGAATTAGAGTGTAGGCAACCTCAGAGAGAAGAGGACAATCATGAGGTATGTGGTAGAGACAGAATCAAGATATTGGTGACCGAATAGATATGAAGAGTTAAAAAGAGTAAAAATTTGAAGATGACTCAGGTTGTGAACCCTGGTGATGAGGAGGGTTGGTATATTTGGGAGAAATCAGTAAATTAGCAGATGTTTTTTCCTGAGAAGAGCAGAAAACGAGTTCCATTTTGTGTATCTCTTGTTTAAATTATCGCACTATCCTTCTAATAAGTTTCTCTGCCTCCAGTCTTTTCCATTCAAAGTTCACCTTCGTAATAGTTCTAAAACTGATACACTGATATCATAAGTTTGACCATTTCAGATCTGCTTTCAAAGATCCCTTTGGAATCACTCTAGCATCTAGAGTAAAAGGAAAAAAAAACCTAAAACTCTTTAGCGTGGAATTCAAATTCTTACATATCCCAGCTCTAATTTACTTTTCCATATCTATTTCATATTACCTACCTCCCAACACCACATACGTGCTACATTCTAGTCAAAATGTCTTGCTTTCTGTTCTCCATACATGGCAACTGAACTCTTTGGCAGGTGCTTTGGCATAGGTCGGTAATATTCTTCCTCCTACTTTCTGTCTTTTGGAATCTCAGTTCATGTCACCTCCTGCAGAAAGCCTTTATTGATCTTCTCAGTTGTTAACATGTACTCCTTTTCCCCAATTACCTTGTTGCTAATGTGTATATATTTTCTATTATGTGGTTCTATGTTCCTCCCAGTAGAATGGTTGAATGGCCCTTGTAGGCAGTCATTGCTTCATTTACATATTTTATAACTTGCAATTAGAACAGTGCCTGGTACAAAGTATACCCACAACAAGTGGTTATGAAATTGAGTTGACATGAATCAATATACTATAGTCCCAAATTAGTTCAATTTTACTGATCTAACCTCTCTAAACCTAGAACTTTTCCTTATGTCAGTACTCCTGATTTTGTGGATCCCTCCCAATGCTAGATACATTTGTTTGTGCTGATTTAAAACGCACTTTGCATATGCATAGTATCAAAGATACTGAAATCATAAAATTATCAATCCTTTTAGCTAAATAAACCAACAACCTCAAACAGACTCCTTAATGGCATTTTCAGGTTTATCTAAAAAATCACTGCTTTATGTGAAGCCCTCAAATAGAAAAATCACAGTTGGGTGCTTTGATTAAACCTTTGAAATATTTATTCCATAGTATATATGTTATTGTTGGCACTGCAGTTTCAAATTAACCCTCCACTTCTCGGCTAGTTTACACTTCTGGATACTGTAACTTTTTAAATCTCTGTTTATTTAGTTTGGATTCATTCCTGGAACTTAACGAAGTAATGAGTGAACTTTCCAAAATACAATTATACTTTAAGATAAAACTGAGGTAGTACCTGAATTCACTCATTCTACTCATCTTGGTCCTTCTTTCACTAAAATGAAAGGGTATGAGTGAGCAACTATTCATGATAAGAGTGTGGAGACAGTTGATTTTTATGATCCACAGACCCTTAGAGATGTAAAGGATCTCAGGGACCATCTCATTTCACCCGTTGCTGAACATTAATCCTCTTTATAACAGCCCTGGTAAATAGTTTTCCCATCTGTATTTGAAGACATGGTGATAGGGAATTCACTGAGGTCACATTTTTGGACCGTGTTACTTGTAAGGAAGCTGGTTCTTCAATGATCTTCGCTATGAATTCCACTCATCGTCTCTAATTCTACCTTTTAGATTCAAACAGAACAAATCTAAAACCTATGATACGTGGAAATCTTAAAGATATTAGAAGACAGCTGGGATGCCCTGCCCCAAGGTCTACTCTTCTCCAGGCTAAACACTGCCACTTTCTCTGAATCCACCAAGCCTGCTCTTTCACCGTTTTATTCAGTTTCCTTTGGAGATACTCTAGTTTGTCAATATACTTCCCATAAAGTGATATATTGAATTGAACAGAGTGCTGCAAATATGGTCCGTAGTGCAAAATTCATAGGTCAAATGATATATTTCCACTTGGACACTAACTCCTTAATAGAAACTACACTCAGATTAACTTGACTGCTGTGTCAAAGACTGCTTCATATTCAGCTTGTAAGTTCCTTAAACTATCCAAGTTTCATTACACTAACTTTAATGCAGCTATGGCTTCTTCCTTTCTACCCCATACTTAAGGCAGCTGATATTTTGAAAAAAGGAAGGCAACAAGTATTCATTGTATCTGTAGTCACTGGCATTGTATCAAGTACTTTATAAAGAACATCTCATTTCCTGTTATTGTAACTGGGGAAACTGAGGCAAGCAGACATGACATGACTATCCCTGGGTGTCTGAATCCAGATTTGAACTCAGGTTTTCCTGACTTCCGGCCCACTGCTCTAATCACTAATCCACCTACCTGCTTTTAGACTTCAAGAGCTGCTATTACTTAAGAATTCATCACCACATCAAATCTGGCACAACCCCATTTTCAGGCCTCACTTTCCTTCCTTTAGAATATTTTTCCTGTTGTCAACTATTTTAACTATACAACTAGCCTCTGCTCTTGAATCTCTTGTCTACTTGTCTTATCTGCAGTGATATCTTGCCAAACCCAAATCCTGCATTACCTTCACTGTTCACCTTCTCTTTTCTTACTCATGTGGTACTCAGCCATGATTGAAAAAAGCTTTAAAACCATATTGAACAGGACTGTGGAAATTGCATTCTCTGATTTCAAGAGTCTTAATTCAACTGCATGATAAGTCTTTCTTGATTAATTCTATCACACTATTCATGGCAGCTCTTCCAAATACTCATCCTCCATGCTAACAAATCCCTTCATTTATAACAAAGGTAATAATTAAAATGATAGCAAGCATTAATATAGTGCATTAAGGTTTTCACTTTACAATTACTTATTTGATCCTCATAGCACCTCTGGGAGATATGTGATCTTTTAACCTCCCTTTACAGATGAGGAAACTGAGATAGACTGAAGCTAAATGGTGTTCCTACGGTAGCAGAGCTAGCAAATATGAAGCCAGGTTTAAAGTCAGGTCTTCCCAATTCCAGGTTTAGTCTTCTATTCACTAAAGTGCCTAATTTAGTAAAGAATCTTACCTCCCATTCTACTGAGAAAATTTACATTTTCTCCATCATAAATTTTCATATCTCAAATATCCCCCATTATTCTCCGTATTTTCCTCTACTTTTTTTCAGTCTCAAATAAAGAAGCATCCTTTCTTCTTGCCATGGCCCAAAACTGTACTCATTTCTACCATTTGTGTCTCTATACCTATTCCAAACACTCTTTTATCTTCTGAGATAAAGAGACATTGGGACCTTGTAACTACCAAATGTGACCATTCAGGCCATTCTCTCTCTCTCTCTCTCTCTCTCTCTCTCTCTCTCTCTCTCTCTCTCTCTCTCTCTCTCTCTCTCTCTCTGTATCTCTCTGTATCTCTCTGTGTCTCTTTCTCTTTCTCTCTGTCTTTCTGTGTTTCTTTCTGTCTCTCTCCATGTCTCTCTCTGTCCCTCTCTCTTTTTCTCTGTCTCTTCCCTTCTCCCCCATCCCCTCTTTCTCCCACCACTTCATCCATCCATCCATCCAGAAATATTCCTGTCTCCCCCATCCATTTGTCCCCATGGAGAAAGTGCCAATTTTATCAGTGTAATAGGAGATGAATTCCTTTCTGAATGAGGCATTCTAGTGAATAGAACAGTAGCCCTAGAATTGAGAAGACCTGACTTTCAAACTGGCTTATTACTTGCTAGCTCTGCAACCCTAAGAACACTCTTTAGCTTTGGGTTGTCTCAATTTATTCATCTGTAAAGGGAGGATAAGAAAGCACATATTTCCCAGGGCTGCTTTGAGTCTCCCTCATCTGAAACAACAACAGTGGCAGCAAGAGCAGGAACAACAACAAAAGCAATCTTCATTGCACCTTGCCATCTTCTCAGGATATCATCCTGTATTTCTCCTACATTTAAAGACCTAGAAAAAGTTATATATGGAAGTTACCTCTATTTCTTCACTTTCTCCTTCAGTCTAGGGTCCCAATAATCTGTATCCCTACTTCCAGCTCTCATATCTATAAATTATCTTCCAAATAGCAACCAAGTTAATATTCCAAAAACACAGGGTTGACCACATCACTCCTCTAATGACAAATTGTCAGTGAATCTCCAGTGAATCACTCTTATGATAAAATACAAATATTTTCTCTTCTGTATGTTTCTTAATTCCCCAATGCCAGGACACTCAGTAACTTCCCAAGATGCTCAAATTATTTATCTAATCATTAGAAATTTCTTTTACATATGTAGCATTTGTAACATTTGAGTTTGAAAGTGTGTTTGGTGGAAGTTAAAAATAAAAGACTACCTATGGGAATATTGTAGGAAGGGAGGGTAATTTTTCCCCTTCTATGCTTCCTATTCTTCCCATGCTGGTGGGCCAGATTCTTCTCAACTCCTTCACTGTGGGCAGGACCTAGTCTCAAGTCATCATCTTCCTCAGTTAACCATGAGTTGGGGGAAAAATCCAGAAAAAATCCAATCGTATGGTGTGACAGACCCCAGTTCCCTCACTGGGCTGTACTACCAGCTCTTTTTAGGCCTTGGTGTAGAAAATGAGGCTATCTTAGAACATTTTTAAGAGTTTATAAATAAAAAAATGAAAACAGATTTCCTATCATGTGGCTCAAATTCCAAGATGTCTCTTTCACCTTTGGTGGAGTGTGACAGGGGCGAACTCTTCCCATTCTGACATTCAGACCCAGAAGGTCCTTCTTATAGATTTCTTTATCTCTTTGTACCATATCCCTAATTCTCTTTCACCTGTTTCTGTTTCTCCGTTTGCAAATTCAAGAATCATGAGTATCTATATCAAAGTAGTTTTGCCTTGATACAAATGAAAATTGTAAATTAACACATTAAAAGAACATAAACTTATGGACAGATGTAAAATATGTTCTGTGGAGAAAAAGAGGCAATCGAGGAATTCAGTTTGCCACCCCTTTGTATCTTTAGCATCCGGAAGCTGTTTGCATTGTGGCTCATCTCAGTTTGCCTTTCCTTTTAGCCAGATGCTTTCCTGATTTTGAGATTTGATATATCAGAGGTATGCATGAAACCACTACTGTTTCCTATTAACTTAACCATACCAACAAATCTATGTACTTTAAAGTGCATTTCTCTGTATCTCTGTTTTAGCAAGACTTTCTGTTTGACTAGTTAGAGTGAAGGCTCAGCTCAAAATTAAGTCAAAGGAAAAGCAAAGTTACTCTTGATTTCTTCCAGTGCCACGTTTGCCCTCTGTACATCTAGAGTGGGACTGAACATAAAGAAAAAAAAATGAGCGTTCCTGTTACTTGCAGAAAATCCCCCTCATTTCCCAAGCAATGAGTCTGCTGATGCAGTATGAGACAGGAGCTGCCTGGAGGTCCTTATCCTAGTCCTCTGCTGAGTGAAACAAGCACATACCTTTTTTTCCAAGCATTTTTTCAAACATTCCATTAAGTAAGAGGCCTCTTCTGCCCCTGGAGGCAGTGGAGAAGATGCTTTTGGCAAGCTGTGCGGAGAACCCCATCAGGGACTGCAGTGTAGACCAGTCACCTCACCCATCTGGGTTCCCAGATGTGGTCCATCCCATGGAGGAGGCAGTTCCTCGGTTCCTTTACATGGACGTGCAAACCATTATTCCCCCATATCCTCAAGTGTTGGATGCCATGCTCCCGTACCTGATCAGCTACTATGAGAACCCACAGTCCAGGACTCATTCATATTGCTGGGAAAGTGAGACTGCTGTGGAGTATGCACCCCAGGAAATGGAGTCATTGATTGGGTCTGATCCCTGTGAGATTATTCACACTAGTGGAACCACTGAATCCAACAATTTAGCAGTTAAGGGGGTGGCCATATCCTACAAAACCACGTGGTTATCACGCAAACAGAGCACAAATGTGTGCTAGGCTCCTGTCATTCTCTGGAAGATGAAGGCTTTTGTGTCACTTATCTCCCAGTGCAGAGGAACGGAATCATTGATTTGAAGAAACTGGAGGCAGCACTCCTACCAGACACAAACTGTCTCTATCATGACTGTGAACAAGGAGATTGGAGTGAGGCGACCTACTGAAGATGTTGGACGGATCTGCAGTTCCTGAAAAGCATATTTCCATAGGGATGCAGCCCAGGAAGTTGGAAAAATAACATTCAATATGAATGACATGAAAATTTACCTCATGAGGATCAGTGGTTGTAAGCTTTATGTCCCAAAAGGATTTGGTGCAATCTACATTCGGTAGGCCTCCAGTTTGTGTGGAGGCTGTGCAGACTGGTGGAAGCCAGGAGCTGGGCATGTGCCCTGGAGCAGTGCGGACACCTTTAGCAGTTGGTCTGGGGGCTGCCTATTAATTGTCACAAGAAAAAATGGAGAATACCCATAAGAGGATCTCCCTGAGAGCAGAAAGAATGGTAAGAAAGATAATGAGCAACCTTCCTGATGTGGTAATGAATGGGGATCCAGAGCTGCACTATCCAGGCTGCATCTACTTGATCTTTGCCTCTGTAGAAAGAGTCTGCTGATGACACCTAAGGATGTAGGTTTTACTTCAGGCATTGACTGTACCTCTGCATCCCTGGAACCATCATCCTTTGTGCTTAGAGCTATTGGCACAGATGATGACCTTTCCCACTCCTCTATCAGATTTGGCTTTGGTCGTTTCATCACAGAGGAAGAGGTGGACTACGGTAGCTGAAAAGTGAATTTATCATATTAAAAGACTTTTGGAAATGAACCAGTTGTGGGAAATGGTACAAGATGGAATTGACCTGAAAACCATCAAGTGGACACACTGCTAGACTCGGAATCTGACTGTGTATTTTTCCAGCTTCTTCCCATTTCACTGGCCTAAGAATCACCAGGCAGCTGTGTCTCTTGTGTTACAAAACCACTACAGCCCCACAGGCAGATTCTACCTTCCCTGCTACATTTAGTACAATCCTGTATATTGTTTCCAGGACATAGACAAAACAAAGCTCTCTGCTCCCAGATTCAGCTCCTTCATGCTCTCCAGAAAGCTTCTTTTTTCCTTAAGACTTCAGAAGGTGGGCCTCAACATCCTAAACCAGGGGTGGGGAGCATGTGGAGGGCCACATGTGGCCTTGTGGGTCCTCTGTGCTACCATTTGAGTCTGGCCTTTGCAGAACAAATCCCCTAATAAAATGATTTGTTCTGTGGAACTTGGATTTAGTTGGGGGGCACACATGATGGTCTGGGGGGAGCACATGTGACCTCTGCCCTAAACGAACAAGAACACTTGGATAGGAAAATAATAATGCTGCTACACTCGTCAGGGTAGACCTGGAAAAAAGAAGGTAGAACCCCTGTCTCCATGATACTTGTGATCTGCACTGACCACATCATATGTATGTCAGTTCTGCAGCTTAGTTATTCTGGCTTCTTCACAAGCTAATATGGTCCACTAAGATTTGTGTGTGTCAACCAAAGACAACCCCCAAGTACTGGTTATGGACCCAGTATCTTAAAGGACACTCACTTTGCTGGTTCCTACCTTTTTCCTTTGTTCATTACACATAGCTGGTAAACACATCTATTACCCAGTGTCATTTTGATTTGTGTTTTCATCTATGAAACCTGTTAACTGGAAAATTAAAGAAACCCTTCTAAAATCCATTCTATTAAACACCTGGATGTAAGGAGGATTTTGTTATCCTCTTTAGAGTTTAGTTTCTCACATCTATGACCATGGCAATGTCTAGTTTCCAGGTATCAGACAATAACTCCCAGAATGGCTCCAAGGATCTTAGATGGCAATTCCTAGAATCCTAGTGACAGGCAGTCCTACTGAGACTGTGGCATGAGATGAGATGACATAACGTGATATTTACTATGCTTGGGTCCAGTGATGATACTGCTAAATGTAACCTGTGATCTTAATGTTGGCAAGATGCCTTCTTTGTCTGTTGCCCTATGAAGCAAGTGGGCACTGATCCCACTGAGTGAGAATCCATGGGCGAACCCATTTGGGATTTGTGTGATGCATACAGGAATGCATGTACCTGTCTCAACTGGCCGCCATTGAAGCTTGAGGGGATTTAGGGGAGTGCACAAGCTATGCCTTTTCTGATTGACCCCATCTAGGCATAGGGGTAGTTGCTCACACTCACCCCCATCCCCGGGGCCTCTGCAAGAGGGTGATTAGGGAATGCTGTGGGAGTTGACATTCCCATTATCAGCAGACCACCTTGAGAAAACTAGACTAGAATAAAGTAAGATTATTGACCCCTCTGAAGCTTTCTGTCCTTCCTGTATACATAGATGTATATGTGTATATATACATATATATGTATATATAGATACACCCCTCTCTTTTTAGTATTAATAAACACTGGCATAACAAACAATCCTTTGCCCTCACCTTCTGATGAACTCAGCTATGGCAAAATCCAAGAATTATTTCACACCAATACTAGGTGGTCTCTGAGCTTGGACAAACATCTGCAAGTAGCCGATTTCTGATCATGAAGTCCTGCTTTGAATCAAACTTGTTTCATTGTTGCTGCTACCCCCTCATTGTCAGGGCTGCAGTCTGCTGTATAACCACTAGTATAGGCATTGAGATTTATCCTCACTAAAGTGAGTCTCCCACTAGGGGGGACCCTGGCATATATGTCTAGTTTCCCTCCTCCAATAAAACAAAGAAAGCATTTAGCTTATGACCACTGTTATTTCTTTAGTTTTATTTAATTGTTGATTTTATTTTTCAGAGTTAACTGTGGTTGTGATAAACTGTGTGGGCTCTTTTGTATTTTTAGAGTTAACCCCAGCTGCAAAACCTCTGTGACTCTACGGTCATGTGTTTTCAGGGTTGACAGGTTGAGTTTATTTTATTTCTCATAAAACCCTGTTACGGGATACAGTAGAGAGTGTTGTGTGCTTGGAGTCAGGAAGAACTGAATTCAAATCCAGCTTCAGACACTTGCTAGTTTTATGAGCCTCAGAGAGTCACTTAACCTCTGCCTCAGTTTCCACATCTGTAAAGTGAGGATTATTACAGCACCTATCTTGAAGTGTTCTTATGAGGATCAAATGAGGTATTTGTAAAGTCTTAGCACAATGCTTGGCCCATAGTGAGTGTTATATAAATGTTAAATATCAGATATTATTAACCTCTTTATTTCAAGTGTAAAATGAAAAGGAGAGGAAATGGGGTTCCATATCTTTAATGTTAATAGATTTTAATTAATTCAGGCTTTAAATCCTCTTTGTTGCTAACAATTTCCTTTATGGTTAACCTGTGTATGGAGTTAACTCTGGTAAATTAAAAGGATTAACCTGCATTATTAATTTGTTGGCTACTCTTTGAGATAATTATCAGTGCTTGGTATCTCACTGACAAAAAGAGCTCAGAAAGTCACTCCCCTCTCCCAGATGAGTGGATGAATTTACTTCAGTTAACTCTTCTTGATCAAAAACTGTTTTATTCTCAAAATGACACATTTACAAAAAGGATCTAATCCAATTCAACGTAATTATTAGATGTATTAAATCAATGTGGGGGTGGAGGGGTTCTTAGGCTCTTTTTACAGGCACCAAAGCATCCACTGAATAATACTAAACACTCCATCTTTACCTTGCCAAATCTCCAATTTGATCTTTCAATTCACTGACTTCTCAGACAGAGCTGATGATCAGTGAGTTTGCTTGGTGTGGTGTAAACACTATCTTCAAATGGTAGGGTTTTCACCTTTACTGGTACCTTTAATTTTCTTAATGGCTGTTATTAAGTATTAAACTTGTCAAACCTTCCTTTGAACTACTACCAACAAACTCTGTTCCCATTAACTACAAAGATTAGTCACTTGCTCTTATTTTAGCTTTTAATTTTACCATCTTTAATGGAACCTAAGTAATTGGAAAGAGAAAATAATTATCAATGCTATAACAAATCCTCATTTTCTGGGGAAACATACAGAGATGGTAGAATATTACACTGACAGGACGCGTCCAAGGAGAAAATTAACTGCTGGACTCTTGCTTACCTATGAACCATGGGAAGTGATGACAAACAATTTCGGACATTCTTTGGAGTTATTATTTCCCGATTTATTCACTTTTGATATATACATTGAAGAAAGCTATTTTCCTAAAGGTTTTGGAGGTTCAGAGTATTTTGAATTCCGTTTTTGCTGAAGAAGTGAGTGGGCAACATTGTGACAGCATGAGTCATTCAATTCCTTTTCAGTGTTGATTTTTATACGTGCATTCACTGATTAAGTTTAAAGACAACAATTAAAATAGAATATGGAAATTGAATTTTAAAACAAGTCTTTCAATTTTGCAAGTTGTTGGCTTGCTATATTTCTGACTAATGAACATCAAGGAATAAGCCAATTTCTTTTCCTTCAAAAAGCCCCAGGTCTAGTTTACAGTTTGGTATGTTTACTGGAAATTATAAGACTAATGGGATGATGATTGTGAAGAGAAATTGACTTGTGATGGGTGGCACAGTCAGGGTCTTTTGACTTTATAGCCTTTTCTGTAACATCATTGGAGAAAAATCGCAAATAGCCTCTGAAAGAATCACTGTGCTAAACAAAAGACTTGGAGGATTTTGTCAGCTGTGTAGTTAATAATAGAATGTGATTTAAATACCATTGTTGTCTCTAGTTGACTGTGGAACTAGTGCCAAATTTTATTTTCCTTTCCTTTTAAAAATTTAGATTTTTTCACTCATTTCAGCCCTATAAATCAAAGACATGGAATATATATTCAATTTGTTTTGATTAATTTTTATCTAATTCACAGATGAAGGAATTTAGAACTCGATAGAACTTTTAGATAGAACATTTTTAGATAGTTTTTGGATAGAACTTTTTTTTAAAGAACTTTTGTACACGCAATATAGCCTCATCCTCTCATTGTCAGTTTTGCCATTAAGATTGAATTGAATTTTTTTTCTGGTCATTTCAATTAAACAACTGCTGGTACACAGGTAGCAACTGGGCAATTCAGTCAAAATCATCAAGTCAGTCATGTCTTAAAACTTTTCCCTTCCGTGATCAAAGGAGACCTTAATTGGATTAAAAAAGATGCAAAGAATGGCAGACATTGGCTATTTTTGACTAGAGTAAAAATCTTCTCTCAATTAGTTGAAAATTATAAATTTATTAGCACAACAGTGGTCTTGGGTTCATTTATGTGAATCTTTTTGTTTCCAAGGATACTGCCCATTGAGTTTTGCCAGAGAAGCATACAACTCGGGATGTGGGCAAACAGACATTATTCCAAAATGTAGCTGTTTAATGATGTTTTGAAATTGGCCTTGATACTTCTGGAAAGGAGATATCAACAAAAGCTTCCATCCTGAGGAGTAAAGAAGTGTGGGAACAGGTTGAACTATTACTAATGCATATACTTGCATTAAAAAAATAATTTTATTATTTTTCAATTAACAAAAAAACATTTTCTCTACCTTTATTTAGTTTCCCACCCATTGGGAAACAAAGAATGTATACATTTGAGAAAAAATAATTCCTACAATAGTCATGTCCAAGAAAAAAAAACGTCAATTTGTCCTAAGTCTATCACATCTTTGTCAGAAATTGGGTAGCATGTCTAGTCATTGCAACAATCAGAGTTCCTAAGTTTTTTCAAGTTGTTTGTCTCTTTAATGTTGTTACTGTGTAAATCATCCTGGCTCTGTTTACTTTATATCAGTTCTTAACGCTTCTCGGATTTCTCTGAAATCATTCAATTAAAAATATTTGATAAACTTTAAGTGCAACTAATACTAATACTTACCTACTATGTGCTGAGCACTGGGTATACAAAACAGAGGGAAAAGTAGTCTTTGTCCTCAAAAAGCTTACAATCTAATATAGGAGACAACATTCAAACTAATATATAAAAAATGAATTACATTAGAAAATAAATAGGAATTATTTAAGAGGGGAAAAAATTGAAATTAAGAAGCATTGGGAAAGGCTTTCTATGGAATGTTGGCCTTTAGTTGCAATTCTCTCCCTGTATCTTAGAAATGAGGTATTTACTGCATTTTTTTCTGCAAAGATATTTTCCAGTTACCCATTCCTCTTCTGATTCTAGCACTATAGTTTTGTTTGTATAAAAATTTTAAAGTTTTGATAAATAGGCTTTGATAAAAGGCTTCTCTACTTTCCCTCTTTCCTTTTTCCCTACCCAGCTACCAATCAAGGGGTCATAATCTTTTTTTTTCTCTTTTTCTTTTTAAAACTCTCTTCCTGATTCACCTTCATCGGACAGAGTTTGTTTTGCTTCTATCATTCCCTAGATTTTCCCATTTTTTAAGTCTTTATTCTCCCTTCTCACTTCCGTCTTGCTTCACTCAAGGAATTCACAACAAGCAAACTAGCTATACACAAGATATATAGTGAATGAGACAGTGAAAGTATTCTCATAAAATAAAAGAGACAGTCACCAAACTTGAGCTAGGTCCCAGATCTCTTTAGGCCTAAGTTTCATGTTCCTGTAAATCACCTGATTTCGGGGAAATCAGATGATGTGCCCCTACTCCCCCTCCCTTCCTCCTGTAAGGGTTTTTTTGACAACCCCCTTTTCCTACATATGGATAATCATAGCTATATGTCTTTGTATTGGGCTAGAGGGGCTTTCCGGGGTCCTGCATAGACTGTGAGGTCATGTTACCCCACCAGTGGGGTAATGATCCAGCATTAGGGGATTTTTGGTGGGAAGGGGTTATGGTGTTTATCTGGAAATTTTGGGGTTTTTCATAGAATTGTTTGTACAAGGGTATAAAACTGCTTGCTTGCCTCTTCTTGGGTGCCTCCCTATACCAGACTGACTGGAGTAGGTGACGCCCAACTCTCGCAAGACTTGTCTTTAAAATAAAGAGCCTCTGTTTCTTCCTGGAGAAACCTCTGAATTTATTTGGGTAAGGGTCTTTGGGGTCTTTATCCCACCCAATAGGAAATAATTAATAAAGGGAAGGCACTACAGAAGGTGGAATTTTAGTTAGGTCAAGAATCCAGTGATATTGTCAGACAGAGATGAAGAAGAGTATTCCAGCATGCCTTGTTGGTCAAAGGAGGCCAATATCGCTTCAGTGAAGAGTACATAGGGGAATAGGGAATAGGAACAGCACATGAGCATAAGAGATCACAGAGAAAAGTTCTAGGCTTCATGATTTGTATAATTAGGTAAGTACTGTGGTACAATGCTGATTCTGTATAACATTGCTTCTCCTGTGAAGTGATGTTAGTAAGAATGAAACATATCTGAAAAAGGGGACTAGGGACAAGACTTACAGAGGCTAGAAATTGCTTAAAAGAAGAAACTAAAATTTTATAACTTTAGAAACCTTGACACCATGATGGACAAACATGAAATAATGAAGACAGACGGTATAGAGCAAAAATCAGAAGATAAAAATCAAGAATAACCAGAAAAGGGGGGAATGGAGCCAAGATGGCAGCAAAGAAACAGCAGAGTTTCCCATCTCCCACACAGCCAACTTAAATACCCAGAAAATATGACTCTAAACAAATTTTAGGGCTCCAAAACTCACAAAAATACAGAAACCACATTTCTCACTGAAGGCAGCTTGCCAGGTGGGGCTCATCACAGCAGGCTGGGAGCTGAAACCAACCAAGCCTGAGATGGTGGCCTGGCCCCAGGGTGGTCGGGAGGTGCCACAGCTGGACTCTCCAGGAGAGTGGATTGGCAGCTCCTGTAGCAGTTTCCACATTTATCAAGCCAGGAGAAATAAGGCTAAAACTAAGGTCAGTGGAATTTAGCTAGATTTTGGGGAGAAAATCAGTCTGGCCAAACTGCCCCCAGGGCAAGGAAGCAGCAAGAAGTGGCAGTAGCAGCAGGAATGGCTGCAAGAGGCATCTGCCTCCACTGGGATGTTCAGAGCTCCCGGCCTACAGATTGCAGTGGGGCCAAGGTGATTGATCAGGGCCAAGGGCTCTTGCTTTGAGTGGCCTTGATCTGGATGGTGGTCTTGGGTGGTGGTCCTTGGGTGCACTTTCAGCAAGCAAAAGCTGGTGGGGGTTGCAGTACCCCTTCTAATAGCCCCGGCAGGTGTGAAAACCACAGCAATTTGGGAAAGAGCTTTCCCCTCTGGAAAGAGAGTTCCACAGAGCTAAAAAAAAATGAAGCAATTAATTGACTGGCCAAAATGAGCAAGAAAAGGAAGCAAAGTAAGAATAGCAATAAAACTCTAGAATCCTTTTTTGGGGACAAAAAGGATCAAAGCATGGAACGAGAGGAAGACAACACAGTCAAAACTCCCACACCAAATGCTTCCAAGAAACATGCAAATTGCCTACAAGCCATAGACTGACTTAAAAAAGACTTTGAAAA
>CM053600.1:17795205-17814101 GCA_028646575.1 Pseudocheirus occidentalis | reverse complement strand
TGAGGACAGGTGAAGGGAATACAAATGTGTGTGTGTGTGTGTGTGTGTATACTTACACATAGGTCCATATAGGAGGCTATAAATGCATATGAATACATATCTGAGCATGTGTGTATATGGGTATATAGAGGGTATAGGATGAATTAAATGTGAAGGGATGATACTTTAAAAGGTGAAATTCTGAGGTGGGAGAAGACTAGAATGAGAGGAGACAGGGAGAGACAAAATAGGATTAATCATCCCATAGAGAAGAGGCAAGGGATAACTATTACAGTTTTACTTTCAATTACTCTCATTGAATTTGCCTTACAGAAGAAATGGCATAAACTCTAAACTGGGCATCATGCCACACAGAAGAGTAGAGGGCATGGGAATGAGAGGGTGGAGGACAGAGGGGAGTGGAGGGTCTGGGGGAGGGATGCTGGAAGCACATACTTCAGTAAACAGACAGGGACAGGGTGGAGAACAGAACAATGGGGGGGAGGGATAGGAAGGAGAGACAGAGGATCACTGTCACAATATGTCCACTATGAAGATGTCCTGTATAATCACACATCCATAGCCTGCATTGAACTGAGTGTCCTTCCAGGGGGGTAGGTGACAAGGGAGGAATCGAAAGAATCTAGAATTTAAAGTTCTACAATACCTGCAACTAGGAGTTAAGATAGACAGGGGCTGGGATAGGGAGACTCTCCCTGCCCTTCCAGAAAATAAGAGAGCAGAGCAGGGGTGGGGCTTTACAGTGGGATTGCTGTTTTAGGGTTGGGGCAGGGGCAAGATGGGGAGAAAATGTGTAATTCAAAAATGTAATGAAAATAAATAATGTAAGCAAGAAAACAAATAAAAACTAAATTAAAAAAAAAGAAGTTGCTATCTTTAGTGAAGAAATTGTGTAATCATGACTGTTGCTCCACAATATTTGAATTGTTTCTTTCTGGTTGCTAGCAATATTTTTCCTTGACCTGATAATTCTTGAATTTGGCTACAATAATCCTAGGAGTTTTCATTTTGTGATCTCCTTTAGGACATGATCAGTGGTTTCTTTCAATGATTATTTTACCCTCTCGATCTAGGTTATCTTGGCAGTCTTTCTTGCTGGCTCTTTTTTTGACCATGGTGTTGAGGTTGTTCAATAATTTTAAATTATCTCTCCTGAATCTATTTTCCATGTGAGTTGTTTTTTCAATTAGGTATTTTACATTTTCTTCTATTTTTTATTCTTTTGATATTGTCTGACTGATACTTGATGTCTCAAAGAGTCATTAATTTCTGCTTGCCCAATTCTAATTTTTGAGGAATTATTTTCTTCAGTCAGCTTTTGTACCCCTTTTTCATTTGGCAAACTATACTTTTAAAGGAGTTATTTCATTCAGTAAATTTTTTTCCCCTTTTGGCTAATTCTATTTTTAAGAAGTGTGTTTGTTTTTTATTTCAGTCAATTTTTCTGCTTCCTTTTCCGGGCTGTTGACTTTTTTTTTCATAATTTTCCTTTATAACTCTTTTTTCACATTTTTGCTTTCTACCTCTCTCTATTTTTAAGATCCTTTTTGAGCACTTCCAAGAGAGCTTTTGGGACTTGAGATCATTTCATATTCCCCTTTGAAGCTTCACATTTAGGCAGTGTGGTATTATTTTCCTCTTCTGGGTTTGTGTTTTGATCTTTTCTTTTGTGCAGTAGTTTTCTACAGTCAGGACTCTCTTCTCTTGTTCATTTTTCAGTCTATTTCATAACTTTTAAAGGTAAGCTCTGGTTCTGGGGCTCAGGGGGTACTATCCCAAGTTTCTGATGCTCAGGGAAAGGCATCTTGTGACTGACTTTTCCCCAAGAGACCTCAGGGGCTTGAAATTTACCCACTGCACTGGAGAGGCACAGCCATGTCACACATCTGCTGGGATTCTGAGGCTCACAATTTGCCTTCTTCATTGAGGATAGAAGCCTCACTGCTGGTCTGCTGAACCAGGACTTAGCTGCTGATATATAATATAGCTTGCTTATATACTGTCTGTGCTGGACTGTGCTTCCCTTTGACCCAAGCAGGACAGACCTTTCCTGAAGTCCTTCTAAGTTGTCTTAAGCTGGAAAAGTGTTTCACTTCATCTTTTTGTGGGTTTTGTTGCCTCAGAATCCAGTTAGAGGCTTAAATTAATGTTGTTTCTGAGGGAAACCAAAATGAGTTCAGGCAACTTCCCAACTTCTATCTGCCATCCTGACTCTGCCTTAGGAGAGGGACATTTCAATGTCTTTGTTTGTTTTACCTGGTTCACATGTCTGATTTTATTGATAGAAAGAACTTATATTGAGGAAACTCCCTCTAACAAAGCAGATGAGCACCTATTGTGAAATTTAGAGTATTAGAATATTTCCTGAGAGACTAAAGGGTTAATTGACTTTCCTAAGGTATTTATCAGTGGCAGGACTTGAACTAAATTTATCAAGACTCCAAAGTCCATGTTCTAACTGCACTGAAACTTTGCCTTCCAATGTCAGAAATACTGTGAATATTTTGTCAAGTATAAAAATACTTTCAAAAAAAGTTTCACAAATATATACACATATTATATCGAGGAAGGGGAGATCAAGGAAGAGACACTTAGCTATTCAAATTTTCCATTACTTGAGGCACATCTAACTGTGATCTTGGCAGTCTTAAAACCCAATTCAAAAGAAGTACCTTCCTACATTTCACATGTAAGATATTGTTCTGGAAGATGCACAAACATTTAGCTTGGCTCTTCAAAATCAAGTCCACACAGCAGTAAAGGCTAAAATTGGATATAATCCTTTTGAAATGGTTTTAGAACTGGATTAAAGTGTTATGCCTAGATTCATAGATATTTTTTCTCATTTATACATTTCTCATGCTACTCTGAACACTAGCAGAAAGTGGATGATAACCCAAGTGGTGATCGCAAATGTCATAATTGGAGAGACAAATTCACATGACCTGGAACAAAGCCTCTTGAATAGCACTGGTATTAAGACAAATTTCACCATCCTCCCCATATTCTTGAGGGAACACCTGAAAGATTGGATCCCTTATCACAATATTTCAGTCATCCTAAAAGCTCAAATGAGAAATATACATAAATATATAAAGAAATCCATTACCATATGAGAAACAAAAAGAGATTAAAGTATAAATTCCATGTGGGCAGGGACTGCATTTTATCTATATTTTCTTTTGTTTCTTCCCAGCACCTAGAACTGAACTCAACAATAGCAACAGTTCTTATTTATATATCCTATGGCTAAGATTTTTTCATGTACTCCAAGTGAGATAATGCCCATTCAAGGAATAGGCCTCTTTAAGAAGTGAGTTAAGGGATGACTCCTTTAACTAGAAAAAAATAAATAAATCAGCTGGGAGGGGAAGACCCTTAGGGTTGCTATTCCAAAGAGAAACAGCTACCATTGACATTCACTCTAAGACAGGAGGGCCAAAATTAAGGGTTTTGAGGAAGGAAGGAAGGAAAGAAGGAAGGAAGGAAGGAAGGAAGGAAGGAAGGAAGGAAGGAAGGAAGGAAGGAAGGAAGGAAGGAAGGAAGGAAGGAAGGAAGAAAAGAAGGAAGGGAGGGAGGGAGGGAGGAAAGGAGGGATGGAAGGAGGAAGGAAACTAAACAGCAAAGCCCCAGTTAAGTGGGCAATTTCTGACATCAAAATTAGCCTTCCTTTGGAGAGGAGATGGAGAGGGGCAGGACAGGAAGAGGGAGAGGACAAGCTGAGGTATCCAACTAGCTGGCTTTCCGTTCATTCAGCTTAGTCTCCTCACAGGTTGTGTTTCTCCTTCATTTTTGAAGAGGTCCATGGCATCAGGAAACTGATGACATGACTTGAAGTTGACTTTGATTTGAGTGAGGGAGGGCTGTGCAAGGTCACCAGCCTCACTTTCTCCTTCAGAACCATCTGGACCCAGTGACCAGATATTCATCAGGATGACTGGAGATGGCCCAGGATGCAGTGGAAGATGCTGGCTGTTACAGATAGGCAATACTGGAGTAATTTTTCTGATTGGAAAATCAGCTGTCTCCCCATTCTACCACACTTTCGTTCTTTAAAACATGGTTGTAGAATTCCTTTTGCAGAATACTTGAACTGTTAGGTACAAAATATGGTGATTCTTAAGTATCAATTGAGCAGTGACAAGTATTCGAGTTGTCTGAATAGTCAAAGCACTGGGAATATAAAGACAAAGACAAAACAACTCCTGACCTCAAGAAGTTCACATTCTTTTACCAAAGGGCTCTTAATCCCAGGTATTTCTGTAGTCTGGTTGATAATGATATTTCATCTTATTGGTTTCTTTTGCAAGTAAATGTATCTTATGAATTTAATAATATCATTCTTTGAAGGGATACATAGACTTCACTAGACTGTCGAAAAGGGGTCAATGACCCACAAAAGAATTCAAGAACTTTTGAATGTGGGAAAGTATGTACATACATGTAAAGCCATGCACGAGCAGCTTTCTAGGCAAATGCTACTGTGAACAGCTTTTCAAGATCCTGATCACACAGTATAGTGAATACTCTCTTCAATAAGAAGTTAGAGCAAAACATTCACAGGAAATCAAGGTTAAAGCAGTCACAATGTTACAACTAATCACAGAGAATCAAAATAGAGCATTCACAAAAGTTTATCCCTGAAATAGCCACTTAATTTTCACCACAGTAGTCACAAAGTTTTGCACAAAGAATAATTGTTTAGCAACTCAATCATTCAATCGCCCTCCTTAATGGACACAAAGTTCAATTATCAAAGTTCTCCAACCATGGGGCATATCAAGTTACAAATCAGTCACTATTCAATCATCATTCACTACTTAATCATCAGAAAATACACAAGCCCTCTACCCCTATGTAACTAGTAAATTACAACTCCTCAGTAAGTACACAGCATTGAAGTAAATTCTTCTTTCAGCTTAACTCAAGGTGGTTTCTCAGATTCCCTGGATCTCCTTCCATGGTCCCAGGTCCTACTTGGATTCACCAAACTTTCACCTGGATTCAAAGGCAGACAGCTCCCAGGTCCTTGTCCAGCTCTCGGGACATTTCCTGTTCCACACTGAAGCTCACAGCATCCAGTCCACCTGAAATCCTTCACATCTCTGTTCCCAGGAAGTGAACGTTTAACAAAGCTACAAACAGGTTCATACAAAGTACCAGCATCACAGTCATGCTTCCTCAGTCTTCATCAGCTCTAGCTGGCCCTTGGACCCAGTAGCTCCTCAACAGAAGCTCCAGCTGGCTCCCAGAATCAAAACCACTTCAGCCAGGTTCCCAAAATCAAAGTCATTTTCTCCAGCTTGAGGGAATTTGATGGAAGAGAGTGCTAGCAGCTGGATGAAGAGGATCAGGAAAGGTTTAATATATGGGGATTCTACAAAAGGGGAAATAAGGAGGGGCAGCAGTCTAGGCATGAGAGACAACCTGAACCAAAGCACTGAGACAGAAAAAAAAATTTCTTTTTGAGAAACAGTAAGTAAGCCAGTTCAACTAGACCACAGAGTATGTGAAGGAAAATAATGTGTAGTGAATGAAAGGGAGAGTGGGGCAAGTATGTGGAGAGATTTAAATATCAAACAGTGGGTTTTTACTTGATACTAATGGCAAGAGGAATACACCAAAACTTTTGGGGAAGGGAGGTGATATGCTAAGAACTGAGCTCTAGAAATAATCACTTTGGTAAATAAGCATAGCCTAATATAATAGTCTAGGTGAGAGTTAATGAGGTCCTGAATTATGAATTAGCAGCTATATGGATAGTCAGAAAGGGATATTTGTAATAGATAATATGGTTGTATTTCTTTTAAAGAACTAATGATAGTAAGAGTGACCTTGGGAAGACAATCCCCCCATGATCCAATGAAAGAGACCTGATCTTACCTACAAAAGTGAACGTTAAAATTAAGAGCTTCATATAATGGAACAAACAAATGAAACCTCTCCCAATTTTTTGTTGAGTTTTAAGCCTCAATTATCTAGATAATCACCTCAATTTTCCATTGCGTTTATATATTATCTTTGTAACAGCAGCACCTTATTAGAAAAGAATTTACCATCAGGGGGTTATCATGGCAAAAGGCAGTTTGTAAAAATCTCACAGTCTGGGAATCAGTAACAGAAGGCTGCCTCCTGCATTCATTGATTAGTGTATTGTCAGAAAACCTTTTGTTGGATGTGCTTTTTATTGCAATCTTTTCCTCTTTCTGGAATGTACTTGGATACGGCTATAGATACACAGTATTTTCTGGCATATGGTTTAATGGATAGAGTGTTGACCCGATAGTCAGATAGACCCGAGTTCAAATCTGTATTCTGTCATGTAGTAGGTGTGAGACTTTAGGCAAATCATTTAAACTCCCTGAGCTTGAATTTCCTCCTCTTTAAAATAAGGATAGCTACCCAACAGGGCTATTATAAAGATGAATATATATATCCCTTTGATTTAGAAATACAACATTATTATTGTCTATCAGGTAACTAGACTTTCCTATAGCAAAAGGATCATATAATACATATATATGTTATATGATCATATATATCATATATAACATCATATATTGTATGATCATATAATACGTATATATGTGTATATTATGTGATCCTTTTGCTACAGGAAAATATATATAATAAAACCTAAAATCTAAATGTACCAGTTATTATGATGATGACTATCAATTTATTAACAATTATTTACTGTATATTACATGCCAAGAATTGCACTAGCCACTGGTCCAGTTATCAATAACTATTTTTTGAGATATTACAAAGTTTTGTGAGGGAGAGTTTGAGGGGCACTTTACATTAATTGCTTCCAACAACCTGGGGGAGAGGTGGTATTATTAGCCCCATTTTGTAGATGAATAAACTGAACATTAGAAAGGTTAAGTGCCCAGCATCATATTGTTTGTGTCTAAGGCAAGATTTGAATGCAATTCTGCCTGTCTCTAAGTCCAGAATTTGATATCTATGAAACAAAGCACAATTCTGTTTAAATATAAATTTGAGTTGAATGAAATTGTTCTTTTAAACTGACTTTGTAATGAGTCATTTTTTTCAGTTATAAAATACAACCAGATGTTTTCCTAACAATGACTGAAAACAATAGGTCCTTGACAAATGTAAAGCAAACTACTGACTTTGGAAGCTGCTGACTGAATCTGTTATTCTGCCATCACCACTTATTCCTGTTATCTCTTCAGGCCAGCATATGTTTTCTTTAGTTTCTATTTCTCTCTCTATCATGTTGCTCTAGACTCTCTATCCTTCCCCGCCCCATCTAAGCAGCCCTCCCATTTTCAGTTACATACTATTGAAAGCTCTAAAGGTTCTCTACTGACCTGAAAGTTATCTTCATTTGCTGAATGTATATCCAATTTGCTGAATATATAATCCTAGAAATGGAGGATTTGGTTACTGGTTGGATTTGAGACAGTACCTTTGAACCACATGCAATAAACAGTGTTCTATGTTTCATTTTACTTTTTCATCTAAAAATACCCTAAACTCCCCAGAAATACTTCTGAAGTCCTCTATCCCTTTATGTTTCCAAGGCACTTCTGTTCATCATCCCAGGTAAAGAGACAAGGATCCTCTACCTTTTTCTCTACTTCAGACTAGTGAGACAGAGCAAAATAGAATACCAAAACCATCAATGTCAGCAATTTTTGTCATTCTGTCTCCATGTGGCAACAATTCATAGAAACTAATTAATATCCTCTAGTATCTTACAATCTAAAGATCCCAGCTGTCCCTTCTGTTTGGGGTACTTTACATTGTAACGGAGAATCATTGTCCTTTTTTTATACAATTAGTGGACACTTAGCTCTAGAACAGAATGTTGTATAAAGAAGTGAAAATGAAATTACAGAATCAAAGGACTCAGGAGAAGAGAATTCAGTGGTTAGCTAACCTGAGCCATAAAACAAATTAATCTCCACTTTCTAAAAATGGTAAAGATATTGAAGAAGAAGGTCTCTTTGAATCCATTGGCCTTATTAATTACCTGAGAAGGATCTTCCATATATATATGGAATATATATATGCTGTACATCAATCTGACTCACTATGGATTACAGAGCATGGGATTTCCCAGGAGGATAACCAGGGGAAGCAAAGTAGTCAATTATAAAATAATTGACAAAGCTAGAAGGTGAATCGTTTGATAGGTTTGAAAAGTAATTTTTTAGAGTCCCCTGTCTATGATCTCTGACCTGACCTGAAGTTGTGGGAGGAATATACATTGGGCAAATTAGCACTGATTCCTCTGCTTCCCACCAAGACAGGGGATCTGGCAGGACATGACATCCAATCTAATAGGTTCTTGTGGCTATATGTTTTCTTCTTCTCTTCTCTTTCCATCAATATGACAGACAGAAAAGCAGCATTCCTGTCTAGGGTGTGTTCTCTGTTTCTGTCTCAATCTCTGTCTGCTGTGTTTGTTTCTGTCTCTCTTTCTTTCTCCAGTACTGGGTAATACACAAGCCTATAGTCCAGTGGTTCTCAACCTTCCTAATGCTGCATCCCTTTAATAGTTATATGAGGGTGTATCTGCATGTGGGCAGACCCGTCTCAAAACAGATAGAGCAGCAGTGTCTCAGTTCCTAAAACCATCAGAGATATGTGTTTTCCAATGGTCTTAGGCAATCCCTGTGAAAGGGTCATTCAACCCCCAAAGGGTTTGTGACCCACAGGTTGAAAACCACTACTATAGTCAATTTTATATAATTGCTTCTGGAATGTGAAGAAGTTCTTGTTCAACAATTAGCAAGATCACATAGCACCTGAGGTCCCTTTCATCATTTTTTTCCTGAGATTCTATGAAACTGATGATTGGAAAAGGTGGTAAGTAGATCATATACAGAGTGAGAGTTCACAAAAATGACAGGCTTAGTATTCTACTAGCATCTATAAAATGTATAAAGCACTAGAGAAAAGCCTCCAATAAGCTGAAACTTGAAATATGGACCAAGGGAAGATATGCCAACAACACTGAGATCTCAACAGTGAAGTAATTAGGAATTCAGTATCTTGGGGACACTTCAGTTAAGGGAGTTGAAAATATCCAAGGTATGATAGTAAGTATATGTATGTGTGTGTGCATGTTTTTATGTGTACACCAAATTGAAGTAAAGTAGAAAAAGAGAACATATAAAACTGAAATAGCTTAAAAAATTGGGAGTCGAGTGTTCATAAAGAACAAGGATGAGAAAAGTGAAAAAAAGGTTGTTAGTTAATCACCGAACAGTGACTATGAAGAAAGGAAATGTGACATAGTGGTCTAAAACAAAGGTCTGGACAAGATGTAATGAATTTTAAAGTAGGATGGGTGATTGTTTATTGATGGTGGCATCACCATCTTAAAGTGACAATGTAGAAGAAAAACTATACTATTTGAACCTCCTGGTCCTGTGTGTCAGGAGATGTGAGAGGAGCAAATGCCCTGGAGGCAGATGCCAGGAGGTGGTGTATTCAGAAGAAATCTACAATTCAGAAAACACCAAATGATGGAAGACTTGGGAGAGGAAGAGATCATGGGATCATAGATTTAGATGTAGAAAAGAAATGGGAAGTCATCAGAAGTGTCAAATTCTGCCTACCTGCAAAGTTGAATGCAATCCAAACCAGCATCCTACATAATTTGGAAATGTGTAACAAAATAAACAAAAAGGTAAAACTGTATAATGCTAATTTGTGGTTTTCTAAGTCAATATGCAGTTTGCAGATATTCATTTCCCTTTATGATTTATAATACCAAATTAGTTCTGCCTTATAGTTTTTGAGGGGAAAAAAACAAATAAAATAAAACTCATTACCTTCCCTCTAGAATCCTATCCTTTTGCTAATTGTATTAAGAGCACCATCAACCTTACAGATGCTAAAATTCACATCATCAGAGTCATCTGGGTATCAGCCTACTCTCAGTCACCAAGGCTCAATACCTATGTTATTTTCAATTCTTTCCTCCCTATCACCCCTTATAGCCAATGTACACACAACCTTAGCTAAAGACCTCATCATTTTTCACCTGGATTATTTCAATAGTCTTCTTATTGGTCTCCCTGTTAAAAGTCTCTCCCTATTCCAAATACATCATCTTTTCATCTGGAATCTGGAAGCTTGGGAAAAGAAAGGAGTTACTTAGTGTCCACTCCTAGTTTTTGGAAAGCAAAAGTAATAATAAGTCTTAAGGGTGGAGTCAGACAAAAGTGGCATCTCCCAGAGTAAATCACCATATTAGCATTAGGGAGAATTAATCAACCACTGAGAGAAAGAATCAGGACCACCAGGAAAGTTGTCATCTGACAAATATTTCTAGTCTCCCTGTGCTATTTCTAACTTTGGGATTGAATTAATATCTGGGAGAAAATATTCATCACAGAATCACAGATGATTAAAATTAGAAAGGAGCTCACTGGCCATAGTCTTTGTGCAATAAAAGAAAATAATAATCCCCATAACACACCTGAACACAACTGACATGTGTCCAGCCTTTGGTGGAAGGCATCAAATAAGTGAGGAGTCATTAACTCTCAAAGCAGCCTATTCCGCATTTGAAATATCTTTAATTTTTAAGACTTCTTTTGTTTTGTGAAGCCTAAATTTGTCTCTTTGTAACTTCTACTCCTTGTGCCTAGGGCTGCCCTCTGGAACCACACATAACAACTTTAATCCCCCTTTGACATTGACAGTCCATTAATCAATAACATTTATTAAATTCTCCATGAGCTTAAGAAACATGTGGGAATAACATACAAGATGTAACATGGAAACTATTTTTTTAAATGCAACATGTTTACAGAACCAATCTAATCAAATCCAATGGCTAAATTAGGTTTCACATTTCAGTTCAGAGAGAATATCCATTGGGAGTCTTTTTCCCCCTGCTCAGGAGAAAATCTGTAGCAGAAGGAAAAAAAAAACCTAAAATAAAAGTTTCTTTATAGAATGCTTACAACTTTAGGGAAGTTTCTTTGTGCTTTAGAAGTGTTCCACCCAAAGGAAGCTTGATATTTATCTCTGAAAATCTTAGAATCATATTAGCAGAGTCATTCAGGCAATAGAAGTTTAACAAGTATCCACAAAACAGCTGGTACTCAAGCATCTCTTCCCTTAAAACTGGTGCCATCTAATCCTATCTCTTGTAACAGTCCAGTTTCCCTTCTTTCTTTCATTTCTTCGAGCTTTGTGAAATGCTAGCCTCTCAGGCAACAGAACTGATAGTTAGAGATGAGTGAACCAGTTCTGATAAAATATAAACACATATAATTCTTGGTCCTTCACCTGCCTTTGAAATGAAATCTTTGAGTTTATGAAGTTTCCTGATAATCATTTTTTCCCTCCATCTTCAGTTTCTGGATGAAATGCAGTTAAAAGACTAGGTGGTACTTCTGACTGAGTGAAAGAATTAGAATGATTGAACACTGGTGAAACACTCTTCCCATGAATTTCTAAGTTAATTTTGAATGGGTTCAAAGAACTCAAATAAAATTGATTTAAACAGCCAACTTTTTGACATTGATCTGAAATGAACCCAAGTGTGCAACTTTAGGGATTTGTCCTTTTTATCATCTAATACTTACTAATGCTTCTGGTAATTATTTTATCCTTTAGTAATTTCACTATTTATTATCCCCTTTAAGCAGGAAATGAGAGGAAGAACTCAAACAATGAGCCTGTTGATCAAGGAAAGATAAAGTGGGAAAAGTTAGAGATTAAATAGAGCTTTTGATAAATGTTCAGGGGGGAAAAGAGGATGATCCAGATAGAGTCTACAGATCAAGAAATAAAAATGTAGATGCTCAACTAAATATTCTTCCAGATAGTTGTTGAAAGATTCTAAAAATCCTAATGATACACCCTGGGCCCCTACCTCACTCCTGCTGATCAGTTTTCTGTTCCTGGCCATACTTAACCACCCTTGATCTAGAGATTTTTGTCTCTGTATAAGTTCCCATCCTTCAACTTTCCAACTAAGGAAAACTCTGGCACCACTTTCTAATTACAGATATCCCATCCCAAAGGCTTCCCTTTCTCTGTCTGCTGAAGACCTGTCTTTTCTTGAATGATGCACTAAGGAAATCACTCCCTGCCTATGCAGTTCTTACCCTTCCTAAGCATCTCATGGGAATTTTGCTTAGAATTCCGAATGTCCAGTCCCGTATCAATCTATTCCTCTCCTAAAAAGGAGAAACCAGCAGAAGGGAGCCAAGTTATCTAATTCAACACCTTCATTTTATAAGTAAGAAAACTGAATCCCATATGAGGTGAAGCAGCTCTTCCATGGTCATGCTGTGGCAGACCAGGAATCCAAATGAGGGTCCTAAGGTTCCTCAAAAAAATCTGGTGTATTTTTACACATTCTATAGTAAAATTTAAAATTATGTAAATTATATAATATAATATTATGCCATGTTATGTTATATATTATCATATAGTATTATAATGTGATATAATTTTTCTCTGTTATTTTTAATCTTATGTTTAAGGGCTCATAGACTAAATAACAGTATAGCTATCTATTATACATATACAATCCCCAGCAAAATGGTCCCAAAGTTACAAGACTTTCATAGCAAGAGAGAGAAGACTGAATCATGTGTCTTCTTTATACTTTTGTAGAATAAGTCGGCTCAACTGTTTTAGTTTAGTGACTTTCAATGAAGAAATCTTTTGAATCTCCATGGAGTGAACATATAGTAAGTTATATTTTAAAGAGAAGCATCTATTTTCCAAGGCCATGGATCCCACTCTTTTTGTTTTAATTTTGAGAAACACCATAAGCAAAAGTTTTCACTTCCTAACAGTTCAAAGGAAAAATGTAAATCTCTACTCTGTGAGTGTCTAAATCCTAAATTAATTTAGTAATTTCAGTTTGTTTTCCAAAAGCATCAGTGCATTAGATAACACTAAAAACTTAGGTCAGAGTGCTCCATAATTTATTAAAATAACTAGCTGTGTACTTTTGATAATTATTTTTTTAACCAGCACATGAATAAGAAAGAGCACCTCAGCTAGTGTCAAGAACTCTTCTCACATTTTTAATCTTGTGCAACACCAACATTATTATCTTCACAGTTGTGAAATCATGTTAAGATCTTGAAATGCTCCCGTTGAAATGAATTGTGCAAATAAGTTATTCCTCATAAGAGAGACATGAATAAAACAAGTTTATGTGCCTAGGGCACACTGCTCAGTTACTTGACCTTTTTCAGTGATGAGGGCCCAGTAGCTAATAATCATGAATGTGCCATGGTGGTTATATATTCTACCTCTCATCAGGGTCACTCAAGGAGTCAATCAATCTTTTCTGCATGGTTTTCAGAAAGCTGCTACCTTTTTCCCCCTTGCAACAACACTCTTCTGTGGCTGACAAATGGAGGAGGTGTAGTCAGCATAAATTTATTTAATTGGAAACTTGTCTTGAACCCAGATACACCAGAAAACTTCATTTTGCTCCCTAGACTACAGTATTTTAATAACTCCTAGCCATATGTATATTATCTAATGGAGACTATGTCACCTGAGCTTTGCTTGGCTGTATTTCATTACTCATCTCTCAGAAACCAAAAAATATATATATTCAATATGTATTTGCTCTGTCACAGCATAGTCTATGTATCTGAGGCTTCTCTCACATCTGCTGTTAGATGATAGTGAACAGAGTACCAGAGTACCAGTCAGGAAATACTGAGTTCAGATCCTTCCTCAAACTTACTAGCTGTGTGACCCTGTGCAAATTCATTAAACTGCTTCAGGCTCAGTTTCCTCATCTGTGAAACGTGACTAATAGTAACACCTATATCACAAGACTATTATGACATAACACACATAACATGCATAAAGTACATTGAAAACCTCAAAGTACTATATATTTATATGCTAGCTATTATTAAATCTGGGCAGTTTCAAACCCAAGAATTCAATGGCCTACAGCCTATGTCTGTAAATTGCTCCCATGGGGACTATTCAAATGTTTTCTAAGGCTGATTCACATTTAGTTTCTGTGATAGGATCACTGTCTACCAGTATTTCCCCCTCTTACATATGACCATGGGGCTACTCATTCCCTTTCTAGTAGTATTAGCTTGGTTTTCCAGTTATTTAGGGGAATAAAAAAGGCTCACCCATATGTAAACTGAATTTGTAATAGCATGCAAATTTGCCATACTCTGCCCTGCTGACCTGATTCATGGAGGAGGGAGGGTCTTAGGGGAAGGGACATGGCTAGTCAAGCTGAGTATGGATGTATCCCTCTTGAAGATTCATCTTATACTATGGCTACATAAACCCTTATTTGTTCATTTTCCCCCAGAACCAAATCAAAACTAATAGAGGATCAGACTTCCCAGTATTGCAGGTTTAGCGGTCAATGACCCTGCAGTTGAAAGAACTCATGACCTACGGCAACTCAGCTGTTTCAGGCAGAGTTTTACTAAAATAAATGCTTTGGCAAACTGGACGTTGATTCATTTCCTTTCCAGTCCCAGCTTCTGGGTGTTCCAAGATTGTGCATGTTTCTCACATCTTGGTTTTTCAGCCCCTAGTTCTATTCTATACTAGTGAAAAATGCCCCTACCTTCCAGTCTTCTGAAGTAGCCACAAGAGTGTGGGAATGGAGGGAAGCAAAAATACCTTCTTCCTATCACAAAATGTTCCTCTCTCCCTGTCTTTGAAAACCTTCTTAGTTCAATCATTTCTTTCTCTGCCAACTCAGTTCTTCTAATAACTTTCCAATATAAGTCTATACTTACACTTCTTTCCCATCACCTGTTTAGCCCTAGGAGGAGGTGCTGGATTGAGTGAAATCACTCCACAATATTTTTCTTTTGATGAGAAACATTCTTAAAGCTTAACTCAGCTCTGTCTTTTTCTTCAACAGCTCAAACATTTTTCATTAGTCAATCATTTTTTAAGATTACGAAGCTAAAGACATACGATTTTTTTGTAAGCATGTGAATCCCAAAAGAATATTAAGCATGTCCTTTTTCAATAATATCATTTCATAGCTATTTATTTAAACCACATTCTTTTAATAGTACTTGAAGTTTACAATTTTTCAAATGTTATAATCCTGTTTTATATGGTATTCCCTTTGTTTTCATATCATCTCCATGAGTGGCAGAGACAGGTAATATTCCTAGCTTCCTTTTCATTTTGTTTGTGTTTTTAATATATTGGACCTGTGGTTTCATTTTTATAAATTCCCAGTAAGAAAACTGCTACTATCAGTGCAGTTAAGGTAGCTGCTCTACAATTTATAGATTGACAAAGTTGCTCAGGGACACTAAGCATTGACTGTGGCTTTTGGAAAGTCATTTAACCTTTCAGTAGTCACGACAACTCTTTTAAAATTACTAGTTTACTAGGAAGGTAAATGATAATACCCTCAGAAGGCATGATTTACAGGGTAGCTGGCATCATATTCATAGTCTTCAGAGGCAGGATTTGTCTCAGAGGGGCAAATGTTTTTAAATGCAATAAAGTATTTGCTACAATAAATGCTACCTGTCTTTCTTGTCATTTGACTTAGCAACACTAGCAAGAAACAAATTAAATGAGAAACTTGTAGTACAAATCAGATAATACTGATATATGAAGCAACCTTCCTCACGAGTTGACTCTGGATATAAGTCCTAAGGGTACTTTCAGGACAAAAGTTCTGATGAGGGGAGGCGGGGGGAATAGATCTTTCAGAAAACCCAATAGCCAGAATCCCTAGAAAGCAGTCTGGAATGAATGCACAGACTCAAGGATCCTCTGACTCAAGATGGCAAGGATTTATTGTTAAGCTTTACAGTGGGCAAGAGTTCTAAGGAAACCTGCAACCTTGGAGGGGGTATATTATAGTTTATATAGGATAACTATAGGAAAACCTGTGCCAATTATGCTAACTATGTGAGTCAGGGTGGGATTAGAGAGGTGTTAAGAAGTGGTCACTTCTTAAAGGAACATGCAGTTTTACTATTTACCACACAGGTGTATTGCCCAGAATTCACTGGGAAATAGCCCAAGGGGGTGATGCATGGAGGTGTGGTTTTAGGCTTCAAAGTAGTGGTCAGGGCTGACCAAACTGCCACCCATCAATGTCATGTTTGACAAGATGGATGTTGGGAGTATGTATATATACATATGTGTATATGTGTGTGTATGAATATATGTGTGTACATATACATATATATGAGACATATATGACATGTGTGTGTATATCTCAAGCTAACAATGGATTCCAGTTGTACATAATGAGCTAATAGATAGTCTACTGAAGGATTCATAAGTGCAGCTTGTTATTGTACCAAGGGGAGATAAACATTTGTCTGAGGCTTGATCTTGAATGGTTGCTAGGCAGAGTACTGGTCGGGAGAAGGGGTAGAGATAATGCTCTGAGGCTGGGGAGATTTGAGGCTAGAGAGAAAGAGTATTTTAATAAAACTGATTTTACAAACTGATGTTCAAGCACAAGTACACAAGAACCCTATCAGTTTTAGTACGAATACTATGGCATTGCCTTAGGGGACTGAGAGTACTTGCCATTATTTCTCCCAAATCTCCTTGACCACCTTAGCAAAAATGTCCCAATACCTGAAAGGGATCTCTCAACAATAATCTCAGAGTAACCACAAAATGAAGCATTTTCGTGGGGGAAAGGAGGTCAGGGTGGAGTGACAGGAACCTCTTCTTTTTATTGAAGGATGTGCTTATTCAAAATGTAAGTTAAATGAAATAGTCTGTATAGAAGGAAATCTGGTTTTACTGAAAAAAAATATCACCCTGACTATTTATCTATATTAATATATTTCCCCAATTAATTTGCATTTATCATGCAGACAAATTGAATCTAGTAGTCAGTTCATAAGATCATCTTGCTTCTACCTAGTGATTATTTATTTAATAAGTACAAAATGTGACTTATCATAAACTGCCTGTTTAAATATGATTGAAGATTCACATGGCAATGATCTTATCATCCAAGGCTGTACTAAAATAAAAGTAATGAATGTAAAGCTCCAGGGCAATGATCTCATTGGTTAACTGTGGGAAACAGGTTGCTTCAATATAATTGAGGATGTCAAATTAGAATGACAAAAACACACTCTCACTAAGTGACAGGCAGATTTCTCATGTTTTATAAAGGTCTGCAAAATGAAATCAGTTTGTGTGATTATAATAGCTTTAAATGAGCTAATGATAAAATTTTTTAAAAATTTCTGCCATGTTATACTTTATGACAATTAAATTATGAATTCCCTGTCATGGAAAGGGTAATATGGGCAGAAGGTTAAAACAGACAATGAAACTGTAATTAGCACATGTTTCTGGCGTTCATTTCTCCAGGTACAAACAAACAGACCAAGAATGGAAGTTTCACATAAAAATAATATAATTTTATGTGGATGAAAACCATGATGCTTAATCATATTTACCTGTAATGAGGTCAATGTCTAGAACATGTTGAAAGTGAGTGTGATATTTAAAACAAAGCCAAAAAGGAAGAAAAATACTCAATTCGCCTTCTCCTTTGTATTATGGGCATTGTCAGCCAGGAATAACCATATTTTTCCCCTCTTGCCAAGAAGTTCCTATTACTAAGACACAGAATGTTGCTTTACTTCTATAGAGATCTTTCTATGTAGTATGTCTTTTTGGAAATGAGCAAAGAATGAATACAATTACATGTCCCAAAAGCCTAACTTTGTCCCATTTAGAAAAGCAAAATGGCACTCTCATTTGTTCTTAATCTTGGGCAAAGGAAAGCTATGGATCTAGGCTAGCTTTTACTTTTTGGAAAGTATATAATAGCTTTATTAATAAATCAAAAGCATAATATGTTTTCTCATTTTAACTCAGGCCCCAGCCATAAGAAAATCTGGCATTTTGGGATACCGGGTCTCAAATATTTGTCCATTATATTTATCTATAAACCCACTAGAAAATACTGTGTCTGCCTGCTACATTTTTCCCCATCCAAACCTAGTTTAAAAAAGAGTAGCTTCAAGAACTATTAAGTTGATTTGATTAATGTAACTGGAAAAACAAGTGAAAACTATTTAAATAGAAATTAGTAAAGTAACTTCACAGAGCAGAATAAATTTAGAATCACCTTCTGCTGAACTCTAGGGTAGTGGAAGGGGAAGAGAGAGAAATCTGTACTTTGTTGCCTTGTACCTTTTCTATTGGGTAGAAATGAAGCATCCACTTGTCCCATTCTGGAGCCCAAAAGCAGAGACAGCTCCAGACAGCAATAGTACAGCAATGATTAAAAAAAAAAAACCAGCTACCTGGGGGGGGGGCGAGGGTGAGATTATCCCCTTGTCCCTACTCTTTTAGCATATCTTTATAGAGCACAGACTCAAATTAAGCTTGGTGTTACCTTTAACCCTTTCTGTTTCCTTTTCTCAACAGGTGACCAAACATCTTCAGAATGGATATATCATTCTGGGAAGGAACCACATGAGTTTGATGGCTACATAAACCTTGGGTCCAATAAGTGATGTTTTCTGTTTGCAAAGAAAAGTTTCTATAGAAAAGACAACTACCAGAAGAACCCTGGAGAGGGAGCTGAGCCAAGATGGCGGCGTAGAAGCAGCAATGAACCGCAGCTCCCACACAAACATGCTAAAAAACTTATAAAATGGGATTCTGAACAGATTTTCAAGCTCCAAAACTCTCCACAAGACAGAAAGCACATCTGTTGCTACAGGCAGCACAGTAGGCGGGGCTCTTCTCAGCAGTCTGGGAGCCACGGCCCCAGTAGAGTCAGGCCCTGGGGCATCGGGCAGGGAGCCCCGTCTATAGGAGAGCAGATGGGCTGCACTGGAGGCACAGTTACCACATTTATCAGGCCAGAAGAAAAAAAGGCTAAGAGAAAGGTCAGTGGATTTTGGTAACTTGGGAGG
>CM053600.1:17776486-17794705 GCA_028646575.1 Pseudocheirus occidentalis | reverse complement strand
AGCTGTCTTCCTCCCGCTCCATGCTTTCATCTTTTTTGTCCATAAAAAAGGATTCTAGAGTTTTACTGCTGTTCCTAGTTTGCTTCCTTTTTCTCATGTTGGCCAGTCTATTAATTGCTTGGTTTTTTAGCTCTGTGGAACTTTGCTTCCTGGAGGGGGAAAGCTCTGTCCCAAATAGCTGGGGCCTTCACAGCTGCCGGAGCTATTAGTGGGGTGCTGCAGCCCCACCTCCCAGCCTTGGCTCACTGAAGCGCACCCCAGGACCACCACTCAAGACCACGATCCAGATCCAGGCCACTCAACGCAAGAGCCCTTGGCCCTGATGGATCGCATCAGCCCCCCCTGCTATCTGTAGGCCGAGGGCTCTGAAGCAGCCCAGTTGGGAATGCTGCTGCTACAGCCACCTCCCAGTGCTTCCTTGCCCTGGGAGCAGTTTGGCTGGACCCGCTCTTCTCCTCCCAAGTTAGGAAAATCCACTGACATTTCTCTTAGCTTTTTTTTCTTCTGGCCTGATACATGTGGTAATTGTGCCTCCAGTCCAGCTGATCAGCTCTCCTATAGCTGTGGTTCCCTGTCCGATGCCTCAGGGCTTGACCTGGCTGGGGGTTGTGGCCACGGGTCCCAGACTGCTGAGAAGAGCCCCTCCTGCTGCGCTGCCTGTAGCAACAGATGTTCTTTCTGTCTTTTGGAGAGTTTTGGAGCTTGAAAATCTGTTTAGCATTCCATTTTATGAGTTTTTTAGCGTGTTTGTGTGGGAGCTGTGGTGCTTTGCTGCTTCTATGCCACCTTCTTGTCTCCGCCCCCCCTCTCCATTTTATCTTAAATATTTTTTTGGCTTTTTGGAGGGGGAAGGGCAGAACAATTGGGGTTAAGTGACTTGCCCAAGGTCATAGGCCTAGTAAGTGTTACATGTATAAGACTGGATTTGAACTCAGGTCCTCCTGACTCCAGCGCCAGTGCTCTCTGTTCATGGTGCCACCTAGATGTCCCTTAAACATTTTTCAAATTACTTTTGGTCGTCTCTTTTGCTCTTAATATTACCTTTCATTTAATATAGATCCAAAACAAATACGTCAGAAAATGTTAATTGAAGATATGATAATTTCACTTACACTCTCAATTATTATACAGTTAAACAACTTAAAGTTACATGATCCAAGTAACTGTTTTGTGGATTTCTGGTTTTTGTTGGAAATTGAAAATTTTGGGGGAAGAAGACTACAGAGGCTAATGGTTAACTTTAACTAATTATTGAATATTGGCCTATATTTATCCATGTTATATGTAAAATAAGAGTCTCATGAATTGTGCTGTAGGTAAAAGTGCACAAGACAGAGTCAATCAACATGAGTACAGAAATGACCTTCCACTAGGGAGTAGAACATTTCTATCAAAGCTGAATCTTGAGCTCTAGCTTGTTATCCTTGCTAAGTTAGAGGAGTTAGGCATTTTCCTTGGTTGAGAGAAGTCTAAGGTTGTGACAGCAGAACCAAATTCTGCCTCAGTCTAGAGAGAGGATGGAAATTCAGAGAGCTGGCACTCTCAATTGTGACAACAATGGCTCTTCTGAAGTCATCTTATATCTTCTGACCCTGTGAGAATAGGTGCTGTAGCAATCAGAAAATCCAAGTTAGACTAATAAACAGTCTGAAGAGGAATACTAAAGATGGTTCTTTGAATGGGTTCAGGTAAGAAAAAAAAAAGATTGTATCATATCCCTTCTAGAGAGCTATGGTTTCTTAGGGATACTTTTATGTTCTTCCTCCTGTGAATGTTGATGTCTCTGACTCTTCTTATAGCTTAGAGCCCAGAAAAGAATTCAGGATAAAGAGTGGTTAGCTGCACCCAGCATACTTTGTTTCCCCCAAAGGAAGTTTGTTTTCCATGGCTTCACAAAGACATTTTGACAGTGGAAGAATGAATGAGAGGAAGTAGTCCATCTTGGAGCCTAGAGTACTCTTAGAATTTGTACTTCCTCCCTGCTCATCTGCTTTCCCTGAGACAAAAGGCTAGAAGCTAATGAGATGAAAAAAAATCAGAGTCTACAAGTGAAGACAAATTTAAATAACCCAGAGGAAACAGTGCTAGACCAGGAGTTAGGAGGTGTGGATTCTACTTTCTGCTCTAACACTTATTCTGTACTTATGGTTTTCCTTATGAGAAAAAACAATGTGATCTCTTCTAGCTCTAACAGGATCTGATTCTATGAAATGTCTGCTTCATTTGACTCCATAGTAGCTCAGCCTCCATTTTTGTAAGGTTTGGAGGAGTCTTCCTCTCTAACTTTGGGCAAGTCACATCTGTCTGGGCCTGTTTCCTCCTCTGCAAAGTGAAAGATTTGACCAAGAAGATGCCAAATATCTTTTCTGTCTCCAACATGAAATTTCAAGAGTTTCCCCACCCTCTGGTTGAGGGATGGGGTAGGAATATTAGGAATGGAGGAACTTGAAACGCTACTTAAACCTCTTCCCTGAAAATATCCATCCATTTACTGTTCAGGATCCTCATGAACTCCTCACTCCCCAGTATTCATACTTCTTAGATGTTGAGTATGAAAAAACAGCTGAACTTAGCAATTCACTATCAAACACGATCTGTAAAAGTTGGAAGCAAACTGCTGACCTAGGTCTCCTGGATACTAAGTTTTGGCAACTTATTTAGCACCAGCCCCATGGTCTCCAAAGGTTTCTGTCCATAGGGATCCATTCCCGGTGGTCCTTGTCCCACACTTTTCAGACCAGTGTTCATCTCCACCTTTCTACCAAAAGGGTCTTTTTTCTCTTTGTCATTCTATGTTCCATTTCCATTTCCATTACCCATTGGATATTGGGTAATGTTTATCTGAGTACAGTTCCTAGGTACTATTCTGTACCTGTCACCCAATCTGAGAAACCTACATCTGGTCTCTGTATAGGCACCTTCACCTCATACATCCAAATAGTTTCCAAATCCTCTCAGTTCTACCTCTGGTAATAACTATTACAAATATTCTTTTTGCTCCCCTCACATTTCCATCACTTTAGTCCAGGCCTTCCTTACCACACAACTAAACTATTCATTATCTTTCTGTTCTAGTTCTTCTGTTCTAATCTCTCCCCTCTGCAGTCAGTCCTTCATACAACTGGCAGGAATCTCTTCTAGAGGAACAATCCCAACTCTTTCATTCCCCTACTTGAAAATCTTCAGTGTCTCCCAGTTTCTCTTGGGATGAGATGAAAAATGCTTAACTTGTTCTTTAAGGCTCTCCACAATATCAATACAGACTACCTTTAACTTTATTCCTTTTTGTGAATTCTCTTCCAGTCAGATTGGACATTTAGTTGGGCCTCAAATTTGAAATGCTATCTCCTGCTTTGAAGCATTTGGGCAGGCCATCCATCATGCCTGGAACACACTCTTCCCTTATCTTAGCCTCTCAGAATCTATGTCTCCATTTAAGGCTTTGCTGAGGGGCCATCTCCTTGATGTAACCTTCACATATCCTTTCAGATTAATTCTCTTTTCTCTTTTCTAATATTCTCTGAGCACTTGATCTGAATCCCTTCTTTGAGCCCACCAATTTCAGTTTGGTCCACTGTTTTCTGCTACTTTCTTCTCATTGTCAACTATATATTTATCTCTTCTTTGCTAGGGCCACATGGTTCTCTGGAGAGACTGAGAGTCATGAAGGCATCCCTCCAGGGAACAGGAGTCTATATGGTTTTTATAGGTATCTCCTTAACTGTTACAGCTCTGATTTGCTCCTCCACTCTCTCTCATTTGTGATTTCCCCATTTGACTTCCTGGCTCTGCTTGTCCTTGCCAAACCCTTGGGTAACTATAGGAATTTCTATGTTAGGCTCATGGTCTAATAAGACAGATTCTAAAGGCTCTGCATTTATAATAATTCTGCCCTTGAAAACGTAGTTATGAATTACATGAATGACTTCCAGTTAAACTTTATAACAGTGGGTGATGAGGTTGGGATTCCAAAGCCGAGCTGGGAGAAGTACCTCCCTCCTGTGTGTTACCCAGAGCTCTCCTTGGCTCTCATGCTACTCACAATGGGACCTGAGGAAATGCCGAGAACAGTGGCAGCCACAACTATTTACGAGAAATCATATTAAGCCAGTCAGATGCAGTCTTTAATGGCATAAAAGGATTCGATTAGAAATGAGTGTCAGTCATATCCATCTGAATGAAAACAGAGAGCTGGGGAAAGAACTGCTAGTTAATTCCTCCATAGCTGTTTATTTTTCTTCAACATTCCAGTCACTGAGGGAATACCTGTTTTTTTAATTGGTTTAATTCCCTGCAACTTTTCCCTTTACCTTTCACCTCCTCAAATCTCCTTTAGATAATTGATTTCAAAGAAGAGAAGTGCAGATATATCTACCACTAGTGGCTGCTCCATATATCTAGGGGGAAAAATATACCACCCTCCTCTCTCTGCTCTGGATTACATTTGAAACAACTTTATTTCTAAGCTAATGTGGCCTTTAATGAATCACATTAAATTCCTTTCATTCAAAGACTTTTGCAAGTTAAACCTCAAGCAGGTGCCTTGGAGAAAAATTATTTAAAGTTTTAAGTTTAGGCTCACATTTGGGTTTCCCCAAAAATGGGACAGTTAAAACGGCACTGAACGACATGAAACAGATATGGGACAACTATTTCTTTCCTCCACACAAAAGGAATGTTAAATGAAACTCCCAAGCGCACATTTGACAAAAATAAACATAGGGTTTATTAACAACAGAAAGCAGTCTGCAGGACCGCTATTTAGGATTTTATATTATACCATATCCTAGCACTATCCAAACGGTTCTGATAAAACAAGGACTTCAGTCAGTCCTTTGGTCATCAGTTATCTTCTATGACCTCTGGAATGGTTATTCAAAGTTCCTCTCCTACCACCATTCAGCTTTGACATGAAAGGACCAAGAACCTCTAGGTCTCTCAAGCTCACAAGGTCAACTCTAAAGCTGAATATATCCATCTTGGAACAGATACTTATTCACCTAAATCCAAGAAAGAATGAAAACAAAACAGACCACCAAAACCCTGTCTCAGGTTTGCTTAGTCAGATATCATGTGTTTATGGCTAACTGGAGCCAGACATAGGGAATAGGGCAAAATACTCCTTCTCTCACTTGCTTTTGGCAAACAACACAAGATAATGGTTAAAGTATTAGAACAAAAGCCTGAAAGAAAGCAAGGCTGAGCATGACATGATTCCTCCTTTTTAAATATCCAAAGTCATCAGTTCTTCAGTCTCTACATTTGATAAAGGGACACTTCAGCATTTCAGCAATGAATCACAGACTGCTCTAAAAACAGATTCTGCAAAGTTTCCACATGTTCACCTGGAACTAGGAAAGCAACTCATAGTATATTCCCAAGGTTGTTCACAGTTTAAACAGAAGTATAAACTATTAGGAGAGAGGAATAAATGTGCTTAATTTCAAGGGGGAAATATTTAGATTATATATAAGGAAAAGGATAAACACTATAACAAGTTACTGATTAAATGATCTTATATTTTGCCCAGAAAGGGTCCTTCAACACAAATCCTATCATTTTATAACGGAAGAAACCAAAGTAAGAAGTTCAATGACTCTTGGGGAGGCTAGGTGGTGAAGCCAATAGAGCACTGGCCCTGGAGTCAGGATGACCTGAGTTCAAATGCGGCAACAGATACTTGACATGCTTACTAGCCGTGTGACTTTGGGTAAGTCACTTAACCCCAACTGCCTTCCAAAAAGCAAAAAAGAAAAAATAAGAAGTTCAATGACTTGCCCAGGGTCACACAGTAAGTGAATATCAAAGGAAGGCTTTGAACTTAAGTGTAGCCTGAAGTCAAGTCCGCCACTATAACAATTCTACCACCTAGCCACTCCTGTTTTGCCTTGAAGAAGCCTAATAAAATGGATGATCGTGGTATGACTTAAATAAGATATTTCCTAGAATTCGACTAGCTCATTTCAGAACACTTTCTAGACATTGGAGTGCACTGTTTAAAAAAAATGAAAGTGTCCAATTAGAAAATTTTATTCATTTCTATCAGAAACAATTACTTTCCAATATAATTCGAAGAAACTGGACAGTCATGATTGGATGCCCTGAAACAGCAAATGTAAAAACCATTTTCAAACTAGTCATCTCAGTTGGGAATCAGAACTAGCTGCTAATTCCAACTGAGGAAGCAGGAAGAGTAATGAAAAGTACCCCCAGCATAAATCAAGAAACCTGGTGGGGGAGTCTAGACATGGCTTCATCTACTAATACACCGAATGTCCACTGAAAAATCATTTAACCTCTCTAGCTTCCAGGTTCCTCCTGTCTAAGAGGCCAGATTTGAACTATGCATTCTTTAAGGTTCTTTCCTTCTCTAAAATTCTGAGGTTCTCAGTGAATATTTGCATTCTTAGCTTTAGTTCAGGGAAAGAGAAATCATTTAGTTAAAAATAAAGCAGGTGGAGGCCTTTAAAGTTAATGTTTCATACCATGTCCTTGTTTTCCCATCTTCCGTGTTTGTTTCCATGGTAGCAGAAGGCAGAAGTGACTGAAATTAACAAGGATTCCAATTCAGCACAAAGATGATTACTTCTTTCCTAGCTCCTAAAGATATCATTAATAATATTGGAGATTTAAAAAAAAACTTCAGAATTAGAAAATTCAAATAATAGACAGAGATTACCAAACTGAAACGATGTACTTCTAAACCTAAAAGCTTTAACACTTAATCGATTAGCAAGTTACTTTCAGTGAGTGTTCTATATATTAGTGGCATGCAATATACTACAAATTACACTATCAATGAAGCCAAGAGATTTGGGTACAAATCCCAACTCTGACACTGGTTAACCAAGGCTAATCATTTAAGCTCTTTAACTGAAAAATCATTTAGCATCTTTAGCCCTCACTTTCTTTATCTCTGAAGGCTTGTACGTATGTTTATGAAAAAAGTACCAAATAAATGTGTATTGTTTTGTGGAAAGTAAAGAAACTGGAACTGCATAGACTGACACTAATGTATAGAAAATAAAAAAATAATCCCTTTAAATTGTTGATCTAATTAAATAAATGCTTAAATAATGAAATATTATAGATGATTTTTAAAATACAACCTCTATAGTAAGTGTACAATAAAAAGATCTTAATATGTAAGCTCTCCAAAGAAGGAAAATGTTTTTCATCTGGAAAGTGAACTTCAAAATTTCTGTTTTGTGTTGTCAAAAAGAAAGAAAAAACTCAACAATTTCCTTGCACTACAAGCAAACTATATGAGTCCATGTCACTAAATCATATTTTATCCAGCTTCTGCCTAGCAGACCTTGCATTGGCACTATTGATCAAATACCCTCCTGGAGTGTTATGTTATGTTCTGCGTACCACATTTTAGGAAAGAGATTGATATGTTGAAGAGTATCCAAGAAAAAATAATTAGATTGGCTAAAGGCTTCAAGATAATGCTATGCAAGAGTGCTAAAGGAACTAGAAATGTTTAACTTGGGAAAGAGAAGTCATAAGGATGTGATATGGAAGAGGCATGGGACATTTTCTGCTCAGCTTTAGTAGCATAGAACTACTAGATGTAGTTGCTAAGATTTCTATTTGGTTTATGGGGGGAAATTGCAAACAATTAAAGCTACCCACATAACAGGCTGCCTCAGATGTGAGTTCCTCCTCAACAGAAATCTCCACGGTTCAACAATGATTTTTTCTAATGTGTCATGAAAGAAGTACTAATTCAATCACTCATTGGACTAGGTGACTTTTAAGGTCCATTCAGAGGCAGTGATGTGATCACATAGTCTAGCATTCTAACTAAAGAAAGGAGAATTTTTCAAACAACATCATGCTTGAGGACTGCCCTTGTGAATAATTCCATCGTTGAGAGTTCCCAATTTAAAGAGTTCAGTCATTAGATCTCTTAGAGAAGGAAGAACCTACACAGTTCCCAAACAGCTTCCAGGCTCGGAAGAGAATCACCCACTTGTACCCTACAATTGAAGGATTTCTTTTCCTTTTTAACCAGCGTGTTCATCAATGTTTTTCTTCTTTTCTCTTGGAGTGGTTATAATATCCAAATATACCTTTGTATACACGGGCATTGCTCTCAGTTAACACAAGAGATGCAAGCTACAGGAATTTATGATCAAATGAGACAGTAATGTGTGGAAATCTATGCAAATATTTTCAGAAAAACAGCAATCTATAACGATACACATGGCTGACTCTAACTGACTTTTGTCAAACAGACATGTGCAAGACTGAGAAAATTCCTTCATAAGTTGTTTCTTAGTTTACCTTCTTCAAGACTAAGACATGAGGTAAGACCATTTTAAGTCAAACAATTTTCCATTCAGAAATAGGTAGTTTAATTTTGGAGGACTTATAAACCACATGGTGAAAGATGTAAACAGAAAAACAAGCATTTGAACTGATCTAAATATTAAATGACAAGCGCCAAGCTGGAAGTCATTGGAATTTCAGGAATGGAAAGAGAGCAGATATTGAAAAGCTATTATCTGTGAAACTGTGAATTATAAATGGTGAAGAGTTCAGTATCTCCATGAACTTCAAGAAAAGGAATATATTTATTTTTATGTTTATTGACTCACTTCTATTGGCTTCAGTTCACTCAGCTGCAAAATCACTTATACAATCAATCTTATGGGTTTGCTGCCACCCTGTCAAACCTAGAAATGTAAAGTAAGAAGGACAATGAAAACATTTGTTTATGCTTCTTTTGAATGGCTCTGTTTTGTTCTGTATTAGGAGGTATCTGAGTACTTTTCCCAGTAACCTGTGTGATCTCTGACAGTTTTTACCCTTTTACAGTGGGAGAGAAAGAGCAATAAGAGCCTACTGTGCCTTAGAACTCTACTTAGGGATGGGGCCCTCTAATTGTTTGTCTGTGTCTTTTGTGGCACTCACCTGGGGTTATAAGAAATACTCAAGAAACTTTCCTAACAAGTACAGATTGACTAAGTGATTAAGAATGGCACGGAATAGGTTAATAGTGTATATTTATAAGCAAATGCTAAGAAACTATTAAGTGAATTACTAGTCTTCACAATATTATTTTCATGTAATTTAAAAATTATTTCAGATTTTTTCAATCATTTATTTTCTTTTTCTCAATTTCTGTCTCTCACAGCTTCTGTCTCTGACTTGACAGAGACAGAGAGTGAGAGAGAGAGAGAGAGAGAGAGGGAGAGAGAGAGAGAGAGAGAGAGAGAGAGAGAGAGAGAGAGAGAGAGAGAGAGAGAGAAAGAGAAAGCACAGACAGAGATTTGCAAAATTGTACAGGAGCCAGCAACAAAAGGCAATGCTTAGGAAGCATTACTAACAATAAGTCTAGTGGAGGTAATGGAATTCCAGCTGAGCTATTTAAATCCTAAAAGATGATGCAGTTAAAGTGCTGTATTCAATGTGCTAGCAAATTTTGAAAACTCAATAGTGGCCACTGAATTGGAAAAGATCAGTCTTCATCCTCATCCTAAAGAAGGACAATGCCAAAGAATGTTCAAATTATTGAACAACTGTACTTAGTTCACACGCAGGCTGTTACTTGTCCTTCATTTTTGAAGAGGGTCAATGACACAATGGAGATGTGTTGACTTGCACATGAATTGCATTTAAGTGAGCCAGTCTCACAAAGTCATCAGCCTCTCTCTCTTCCAGAGACATCGAAATCCTTTGGCAAAACAAAAGTCAGGATGACCAGTGGTGGCCTGGGGTGCAGCATATAACCTTGGCATCCTTGATGTCTGAATGGGCTCTAAGTGCTCCATGATGCCTGCTCCACTGAAATACATTTTTTCACCTGCCAGCATTTGGCCATGCTTGGGGTAGAAATCCCCCTAATTTACCAATGGACCTGAGGCTTAATGATCTCAATAAATAATAAGCCTAATAAAACCAAGCAAGGTTATGTTTAAAATTCTGTAATCCAGGACTCAGAGATATGTTAATGAAGAATTACCACAATTGCAGATGGTTTTTGAAGGGGCAGAAGAACTAGAGACCAAATTACCAACATTCACTGGATTATGGAGAAAGTAAGGGAGTTCTAGGTAAAAAAAAATCTACTTTTCTTCATTGACTGCACTAAAAGCCTTTGACTGGGTGGCTCACAACAAAATATGGCAAGTCCTCAGAGTGATGGAAGTACCAGATCATCTTACTTATGTAATGAGAAAACTATATTCGGGTCAAGAAACAACAATTATAACCAAATATGGAACAACCAATTGTTTTAAGATTGAAAAACAAGTATATGGCAGTATGTTGTCACCTAAATAATTTAATTTACATGCAGAGTACATCATACAGAATTGTAAGGGTAGATGAATCAAAAACCATAATTAAAGTTACTGAGATAAATATCAACATTTTCATATATGTAGAACATGTTACTCTGATGGTAGAAGAAGAGATGAATTAAGCCTCTTGGTGAGTAGAAGAGAGGAGAATGTAAAAGCTTGAAGCCTAATATAAAAAAAACAACAACTAAGATCATTGTAACTGGTCTCATTACTTCCTGGCAAATAAAAGGAGAAGAAATAGAAACAGTGTGGGATTTTATTTTCTTGGGCTCAAGGATCACTGCAAACAATGACTACAGCCATGAAAATAAAAGATGCTTGCTCCTTTGCAAATCTGAACAGCGTACCAAAAGACAAAGATATCCCTTTGCCAACAAAAGCCCATATCGTCAAAGCTATGGTTTTTTCAGTAGCAATGTGTGGCTATCAGAATTGGACTTTAAGTAAAGCTGATAGAGCAAAATGTGGTGCTGGAGAAGCTCTTTAAAATCCCTAGGACAAAAAAGATATCAAATCAGTCAATACTTAAAGAAATTAATTGTGACTATTTTTTTGAATGACAAATACCAAAGCTGAAGCATAAAAACTTTGGTCACATAATGAAACTTATTGAAAAAGGACTTATTGGAAAAGACCCTGATTTGGGCAAAGATTGAAGGCAAAAGGTAAAGGACACAGCTGAGGAAGGATGAGACAGATAGATAGGTTATGAAAGTATTGAATGTGAGCTTGCACAGACTTTGGGACATAATAAAGGATTAGAGGGACCAGCAAATAATGATTCTTGGAGTCATAAAAGAAACAAACAAGACTAAGCAGCAACATACACATGTGAGTATGTATGTAGGTATAGTTACAGATATAACCTACAAAAAAATCTACTGTCATCCAAATACTATCTACACTATGCTAATCTAGAGTAATTGAACCCTGGCCATCATACAAGCTTTCTGGTTTCCCTCTGATCATATGGCCAAAAAAGGATTGAAATTTTCAAAAAACCAATAATAGTACCTGACATTTATATAGTACCTTAAAGCTTCTGATCTTCATCTTTGGAGATTAGTGCTACAGATGTTCTTAGTGCTATTTTACAGATAGGGAAAGTTAATCTCACAGAGGTTAAATTACTTGCCCAGGGTCTCACATTTAATCTTCAGAGGTATAATGTGAACCCAAGATGTAGGTAGAGAAGGGAGAGAAGAAAAGCAAGAAGAAAGGATGGACAGAATATGAGAAAAGGAGAGAGAAACAGGTGGGCTTATGCCTTTGATAACATTCCATGGTGTTTTAGGTTTTGTTCAACTACTTCATGAATAGTACCTGGCTGGATTTTACCTACCTAAGTGTTAGAAACTGTTCTAACACCATCATACTCTTATTCTGGGTTTAAAGTGAAGAAAATGAAGTACATTAAAGTTTTAACCAATATAATTTAAATAATCCCTAGAGCAAGAATGTACAAGGATAGAGTGGACTTTGGCTCAAGACACAGTCTGGCACATAGTAGGTACTTAACATATACTGAATTTCATTGAAACTGTATACAGTCTCTCTCATCACCATGACAAGATAACTAAACTGGGTACAGTAATTCCCATGGTCTTCAGAACTCCAAAAAGGCTCGGCCCCCATGGTATATGGGTGTGATTTATATATGTGTGTGTCTCTGTGTGTGTATTATATATATTTATATACACATATATATCTTTAAGTGACCAGGGAGATTTACCGAGGAACCAAGGGTTAGTCAATTTCCTGACTACTTTGACTCTCAGGGAAAATTAATTTCTGTTGCATGAGGGAATGAGGAGGCATGAATCTAATCTATGATATGGGGAAACATTAGTAGACATTACTGCTACACCAAACAAGCCCTTCCTCCCATACTTCCACTGAACACTGATGCTTGCCTGACAATCTTGCAAATATTCCTTAAATGTACCTACCCCTTGTACATGGAGACCAGAACGCTTACTCAATTTGCCAGGAGGCTAATTGACAATGAGATTTCTTAACCTATATGCAAATTAAAAGTCTTTTGAAATGAGACACTCCTAAAAATTGTGTACATATCACAATTTCAAGAATAAACACAAAGTAATCCAATGATGTATCTGATTGGCACCAAGGTGTATGTTTCCTGTAAGAGGCAAATGTTAATGCAAATGTTTTGCCCTATAGACCATGAAAGTCTGATGGTAGCCCAGAAGGGATAAAGTTGATCTGTGTGTCATTGATATTTCTGAATTTCGCTGCACTGAGTCAATTCTCTTTTCTTTGGATGCTTTTGACTGGTGGCAGGAACTACTGCTTGGTGAAAAGCTAGGAGTGATGATACAAGCTGAATAGTATCAGCATGGCCCCCAGGCACTCAAGCTTCATTTCTTAGAGAGCACCATTTTCTTGAAAGAAATTCAGAAGTTTGACCTACATAAAGCAGCATAGGCATTTCACTCTGCGGCTCTTTGAACACATCATAATATTATAACTTTGAACTTTTAGGTCAAGCAATATGACTTGGGTTAATATCAAACAAACTCTAATGAATCATTATGGCAATTGTCTATAACAAGATTAGGACATGATATAAATTGAGTATTACATGAAGGAAAAATTACAATAATAATAGCTCATATTTGATAAAGTTATAACAGATCATGATGTATATTTCTGATAAAGATCATGCAAGGTAGGCAGTAGTAGGTAGTAGATATATGTACAATGATTTATGACAAAACATTTTAATATAACTTTTCTCATATACTCTTTATTACAGTAATGTGATCATAATCTCTTTGGGACACAACACAGTAGTGGTGTTGTTGCATGCAGAGTTTTGTCATCCTTTGTGCATAGTTCCAAATTGCTCTCCAGATTGATTGTATCAGTTCAGAACCTGTCCACACATTATTATTCCAATTTTCCCACATCTTCTCCAACATTTATTGTTTTCCTCTTCTCTCCTAGTAGCCAATCTGATAGGTGTGAGTTGATATCTCAATGTTGTTTTAATTTACGTTTTTCTCATCAATAGCAATTTAGGACATTTTTTTTCATATGACTATAGAAAGCTTTTATTTCTTCATCTGAATTCTGCCTTTTCATATTCTTTGGTCATTGGGGAATGACTTGTATGCTTATAAATTTGATTTAATTCTCTCTATATTTAAGAAATGAGCCCTATATCAGAAACACCAGCACTAAAAGTTATTTCCCAGTTTTCTACTTTCCTTCTAATCTTGGTCACATTTGTTTTGACTGGGCAAATCTTTTTCTTTAACTTAATGTAATCAAAATGATCCATTTTGTATTTCGTAATGTTCTCTAGCTCTTTTTTGGTCATATATTCATCCCTTCTCTGCAGATCTCACAGGTAAACTTTTCCTTATTCCACTAATTTGCTTATGGTATGAGCATTTATGTCTAAATCATGTACCCATTTTGACCTTATGTTGGTAAACAGTATAAGATGTTGGTCTATGCCAAGTTTCTGTCATACTATTTTCTTGTTTTCCCAGCAGTTTTTCTCAGATAGTGAGATTTTGTCCCAGAAGCTAGAGTCTTTGGGATTATTAAACAACAGGTTACTATACTCATTGGCTACATGGTCTTGTGTACCTAAGCTATTCCCATGATCTACCATTCCATTTTTAGCTGGTAACAAATAGCTTTAATGATTACTGCTTTATAATATAGTTTTAGATCTGGTATGACTAGACCACATAACTTTGCATTTGTAAAAATTGATTCCCTTGATATGCTTGACCTTTTGTTCCTCCAGATGAATTCTGTTATTTTTTCTAGCTCTATAAAATATTTTTAATGGTTTCTTTGTTATGGCAATGAATGAGTAAATAAATTTGAATAAAAGTGTCCTTTTTATTATATTAGCTCAGCCTACCCACAAGTAACTGGAGTAGCCCATCATAAGGTCAAAATGGGTTCCAAATGTTTAGATCTGAGTTTATTTGTGTAAAAAGTGTTTTGTAATTTTGTTCATATAGTTCCTGGGTTTGTCTTGACAGGTAGACTCCCAAATATTTTGTGATGTCTACATTTACAATGAATGTAATTTGTCTATCTCTTGCTGTTAGACTTTGCTAGTAATATATATATATATATATATATATATATATATATATATATATGTTGATTATTTATGTGTTTACCTTGTATCCTGCAACTTTGTTAAAGTTAATTTTTTCAAGTAGTTTTTGAGATTCCCTAGCAATCTCTAAGTATGCCAGTATATCATCTGCAAAGAGTAATGCCTTTGTTTCCTCATTGCCTGTTCTGTTCCCTTTAATTTCCTTTACTTCTCTTACTACTAAGGCTAACATTTCTAGTACAAAGTTTAATAACAGTGGAGATAATTAATGTCCTTGTTTGATCCTTGATATTATTGGAAACGCTTCTAGATTATCTTCCTTACAAATAATGCTTGCCGATGGTTTTAGATAGATGATACTTATCATTTTAAGGAAACTAAATTTATGCCTATGCTTTCTAGTGTTTTTAATGGGAATGGGTGTTATATTTAGTCAAAAAACTTTTTCTACAACTATTGAGATAATCACATGATTTCTATTAGTTGTGTCATTGATATGGTCTATTTTGCTGATAGCTTCCCTAATATTTAACTGGGCCTGCACTCTTGGTATAAATCCCACCTGGTCATAGTGTATTAGCATTGTTATAAGTTGCGGTAATATCTTTGCTAATGTTTTATTTAAAATGCTTGCAAAGATATTAGTGAAATTGATCTATAATTATCTTTCTCCATTTTGGCTCTTTCTTGTTTAAATATAAGCAACATATTTTATCATAAAAATAATTTTTCTCCTATTTTTCCAAATACTTCATATAGTATTGAAATTAATTGTTCTTTAAATGTTTGGTTATTCTCAAGATTTGCAAGTATAAACTTGCCATGTGTAATGGTAATGAGGATTTGAAGATCTTCCCTGTCCTTTGTATTTACAATCAAACAGGTACTTAGTACCTTATTTCAAGTTCATGACTGTATCAAGTATTAAGATCCAGAACTTGTGAATCCTACAGTGGGAGGTAGTGGCTGATGTAATAGGAAGGGGTGGAACAGGGAGGAGCTAATACCATATATAAGGAAAAGCCCAAGCCAGAGAGCCAGAATTGCTGAGAGACAGAGAGAGAGACAGACAGAGAGCGAGAGAGCGAGAGCGAGAGCGAGAGCGAGAGCGAGAGCGAGAGCGAGAGAGAGAGAGAGAGAGAGAGAGAGAGAGAGAGAGAGAGAGAGAACTGGAAAACTGCTAGGATCCTGAGAACTTCTGAGAACTGCTACAAATTGAGAACTGCTGAGAAGGAGAACTTCTGAGAGTCAGTGGGAACTGCTGGGAACAAGAACTGCTGGGAGTGAGTAGTATGGAGGCTGATCTGCTACTACTGCTGGAGAGAAGGAAGAGAACTGAGAACTGAGAAGAAGTGAGAAAAACTGAGAAGATAATTGAGAAGAACTGAGAAATGAGAAGAAAGGAGAACTTGGGAGGAAGCATGGCTGTGGTGCCAGTACTTTGTCTGTTTTGAGATTATTTGTCAGATTCATCTTTCTTAACGTCCCATAGAATCATTAGCTTCCACTTTCCAAATTCTAATTTTTAAGAAATTTTCTTTATTTAACTTTTGTACCTCATTTTCCATTTAGCCAGTTGTATTTTTTAAGGAATTATTTCTTCAGTCAATTTTTACACCTCCTTTTCCCAGCAGCTGACTCTCTCTTGCATACCTTTATTTTCTCAATTTTCCTTCTCCCTCTCGTATTTGACTTTCAAAATCCTTGTAAGGCTTTTCTAAGAAAGATTTTGTGCTTGCAAAGCCAGACATAAGCAGCTTTCCAGAGAGCTGCTGCTATGAACAGCCTTCAAGGTTCTGATCACTCAGCATAGTAAACTCTCTATTTATTCAGTAACAAATGAAGGCAAAACATTCACAGAAATCAAAGTACAGCATTCACAGTTTTATAACTTAACAACTTATCACTAAAGTGGCAACACAGTTTACACCAAAGTGGTCACATAGTTTCAAGCAAAAAGCAACATTCATTTAGTAAAAAAACAATAATTTAGTGAGTCTTTAATTCAATCATCCTTAAGGATACTTGCCTCCTTAAGGGACACAAAGTACAAAGGTCAAAGTTCTCCACCCCTAAGTCACAGTAAATCGCTATCTTCTCAATCAGCATCAGTTACCCAAGAAGAAATCTTTTCATCTTGATTCCAGGCTGGCTCTCAGATTCCATGGTTCCTCTTCCATGGTCCCAGCTCCTGCCCAAATCTACACAACTGTCATCTGTATTCAAAGGCAGGCAGCTCCCAATTCCTTGTCCAGATCCTCTTTCAGTTCCTTGTCTAGTTCCCTGTCCAGTTTCCATTCCATGTTCAAGATCACAGTGTACAGTTCACCTCAAGTTCTTCACAGTTTCTGTTTCTGGGAAGATGGAGCTTGACAGAAACACAATAATATTCACAAACACTGCCAGCACCATCATCAGTTCACTAACTGCCTGTGAAATCAGTTCAGATGCACTAACAAGGCCTAAGAACTCAACACAAGTCATCAATATAGAACTTAACACAGACCCACAAACAAGTTCCAAGGTCAACACGAATCTTCAGTAAAGTCCCAGGACCTCCAAAACCCTCCTCCAGAACTTCTGTAAACAGACAACCAGAAAGTCCTCCTTCAGGGCTTCCAGTAAGGTCCCAGGGCTTCTGTACAAAGTGTAACAAACAAACATCAACACAGACAGAGCAGACAAACATAGAGTGCCGTATACCACAAGTTTTCACTTTATCTACCACAAGAGATACCTTCTCAGTTCTGCTCTCTCTAGCCTGGGTCTCTCCCTACATATGGTCATTAGCTCTTCCTCTTCCTGTTGTATTAGCAACAAGAATTCACAGGTTCTAGGGTTCACAATTTGAGGGGTTCAAAAATTCTGCTTCTCAGTCATGGGAAAAGCTCCAAAGAAACACGAACCGAAACAAGATGTTAACTAAATAGCTGAAACAAAGTGTGAACTGCTTCTCTGCCTACCATTAAGACCAATTTATATTTTTGAGGTCTTTTGAGGTTTCAGATGTAGGTATACTGGCAATCTCATTCTCTTCTGAGTTTGTGTTTTGGTCTTCCTTGTCACAATAGCAATTTTTTATGGTTAAGGTTCTTTTTTTGCTTTGCTCATTTTTTTTACCTCTTCTCCTCCTGGAGCTTCTCTTCTTGAGAGTCAGGTGCCTGGTCACTGACTTTGTGCACTGGAGCCTCTGGCTGGCAGCTTGCTCACTGTCCTGGGGTAGCTGGCCTAATTGTATCTGTTTTTGCCTGGTTTCTGGGTCTGGCACATTGCCTTCTGTGCTAGGGCTAGAAGTCTCACAGCTGGACGGCTGTGTCTCTGGCCTGCTGAACCAGAAGAAAGGGACTTCAGTTGCAGATCTTTTCTGCGGTTATGAGCTTCGCCCTGGCTTACCCTGGCACTGTCTGTGCTGGAATATGATCCCCTTTTTCCCAAGTGAGACTGGCCTTTCCTGAAGTCCTATGTTATCTAAAGCAGGAAAATTGTTTCACTCAATCTTTTTGTAGGTTCCTGTAATGAAAATCTGAAGATCTTTCCTGCCCCTAGACCCTTTGATAGGCTTAAGTGGCTCTGAGAATATTCCCTGATTTGAAAGTATGCTCTGCACCCTAATAGGCTGAATGTGGTCACGTGGAGCCTGTGACGGGAGGCTTGTTTTTTGGGAAAGGCCACACTTTGTTACTTTGTAATCGGACAACAGATCAAGAGGTCTATGGCATTTTCTGACCTAGGAGAAGCCTATATATACACCCTGATGTGAGGCTTTGCTTCAGGGCTCACTTTGAGAAGAGT
>CM053600.1:17738187-17776386 GCA_028646575.1 Pseudocheirus occidentalis | reverse complement strand
CAGAATCTGTTTAGATTCTTTATTTAATGTTTTTTCTGAGAGATACTGGAGAAAGCTCAGGCAACTTCCTGTGCTCTCTTTGCCATCTTGGCTCAGCTCCCCCTCTTGTTCTTTATAAGTACTAAGGAGAGTTTGGGGATAAAAGGTCAAAGAATAAACACAGACTAGATTAAGGTGAACAGCCCTGTGGTCTTTTCATTATTCTAACATCACAGGACTACCCATGTGGGGGATGGCAAAAGGTTCACTGGCATAGCCAGATAACTTATTGAATGACTTATCCTATGAAAGGTTTGTGTTTTACAGAGAGACTAATTTTATTTCTTGTAACAACCTACTAGAGTTTCAGTGATTATCAATCATCCACTCATATACAATTTTCATGACTATTTTGGCAATCTAATAAAGGCATAAGTCTGTTTTTTGTTTTCTTTTCCATTTCTTTCCCTCAAATAGGCTGGGACTATAATCCAGGTGATGAGAGTTCAGAAAAATAGACAGTATAATCTATAATTGGAGAAGGAAAATAATCTTACCAGGGGAATAAATGAATTGAACAGTGATGTCACAACAGGATTTTCATTTAGAGATTAATGAATTATATAGGCTGTCATCCCAAGGATATAAGGTTAAATAGCAGAAATACAATTCTAGTATATAATATTTCATTTTCTCACCATCTTGATAGTATTAACTTGTAAAAAAATAAATTTTTATTTGAAATTCAATGAATAGGGAAGTCCAGAAATCTAATATGAACAAGATACTTTGGACTAAGTGTAGGTAAGAGGTAAGGCCATGGAATTTGAAAATTTATTAAGGGATAATTTTTTTTCCTCTCAGTAACATATCAGTACAGTTTCTTCATTATAGAGAAGTGATCCAATTTCCTTACTACCAGAGTAACACCTTTTCCAGTGGGATCAAGGAAACAGAATCACATAGTTAATGAAGGAAATAGAACAAATGTGGTTCAGAAATGAGTTTAAGCAACCTAAAACAGAACAGACTGCTCTACACCTGAACTCAGCTTTGTGCTATTTATCCAACTAGTTTTGAATTCTGCATTTTATGGGTCAGTAAGCCCTACTCCCTTTTGCAGGTCTACAGGTATATAACCATTCACAATGCTGATACTTCCAGCTTTAAACTTCATGATTCCATAAACCACACTAATGGTACAAAGGAATTTGCTTTGTTCACCACTGAGTTTAAAAATCCAGAAAATATTTCAAATTCAAAGGTTCATAGCTTGTCCTTTCTTTTCAGACTAAATCCAGCCCATAGAAACCAAAACTACTGTAAGCCACTGACCATAAATAATAAAATGTGATAAAAGAATGGGAACCAAAAGAGTTATAAGGTAAACTTAAATGGATGTCAGAGAGGCCACTGGGTTGTTATTTGATGTCCACATGAAGAGACATCAAGTTCTTATCACATAAGTTCTGATAAAGAAATGAAACTGAAAGTGACATCACTTTTTCTCCACCAAGGGACACAATTCAAAGTTTTCCTTTACATTAACATGCTTTCATAAATGTTTTTTTAATTTTTAAATGCTATACATATACATGTATTTATATCACTATGAATTTCCAATGTTTCTTCTACCATTTTGTGTAACAAAAAAATTCAGTTCATCCCTGTCGTCCATGTCTTTACTTCATTCCATTTCTCGGATGGGAAGAGAAAGGCATGCTTCATCACGAGCATTCTGAAATAACAATTGTACATCTCTTGATCAGAGTAATTTTCCTTTATATTGTTGTGATCCTCATGTAAATGGTGCTAATGATTCTATATCATTCTGGACCAATTCATAAAAGTCTTACCCATCGTTTTTTTTTCTCCTAAATTCTTCATGATCATCATACCACATAGCCAGCGGCACAATAATGTTCCATCATATTCACATAGGACACTTTTCAACCTTTCCCAAATTGATAGATATTTACTTTTTTCTAGTTCTTTGCTACTATGAAAATATTTCAATGAATATCTGTAAAGTCATGCAAAACATATTTCCACATTATCCATTCTGCAAAATAAACATGCAGATAGATAACTAGATACATAAATTTCTTTTCCTATATAAAACTTTTTCCTTTTTCTTTGGTTTGTTAATGTTATAAGCCTTGTAATGGCATAGCTGTGACAATGCTTTTGTATGGTTAATTACCTTTTTAGTTCAATTGCTAACTGTTTTCCAGGATGGCTCAACCAATTCAGAGTAGCATCAATAGTATGCCAGCTTACTGTTGTTAAAGTAGGAGCTATTTTTATCTCTTGCTGTATTTGCCAATTGATAGGCATAGGGTAAGATCTCAGAGTGCTCAGTTGATATTTCTCAGTTATCTAGAGCATTTTTCTTGCATTTATTCTCTTATAAGATGCCTGTTTGTACTTCAGCTACTTTTCAATAGGAGAATTACTTGAGCTTCTATATGTCAATTACTTATATATCTTGCATATGGAATCATAAGATAATAGGTTTAGAGATGGAAGAGAAATCAGAGATGATCTTTGTCCAAATACCTCATTTTAGAGACAAACAAACTGAGGTGGAGAGAGTTTAGTGATTTGTCTGTTATCAGAGGTCCTGGGACTTTGCTAATGATTTGTATTTCATTCCCAGATCTTGTTTGTGGGCCTGTGTTGAGTTCTCAGTCCTTGTTTGTGGCTCTTTGTTGATTTCACAGGCAGATAGTAAATTGATGTTAGCGCAAACAATGTGTATGAGTGTTGTTCTGACTCCATTAAGCTTTGTTTTTCCAGAAAAGGAAACTGTAAAGTACTTGAGGTGAACTGGACACTGTGTGTTTCAATACAGAATGGGAGCTGGACAAGGAGTTGAATAAGGACCTGGACAAGGAACTGAAAGCTGCCTGCCTCTGAATCCAGGTGAGAGTTGGGTGAATGCAGGCAAAGACTGGGACCATGGTGGGGGGACGGGGAGGAGTCAAAATAAAACAGGAGAACTCCATGAGTTACCCCCATACCTACCTCAAAAACCTATAAAACATGACTCTAAACAAATTTTAGAGATCCAGAACCCACAAATCGACAGAGTAATAAAGTTCCCACTGAAGGCAGCCTGCCAGGTGGATGGGAAGGGTTCATCCCAGTGCACTCGGAGCAGTGCCCATCTCCATGTGGTTTTAGCCCCATGGTGTGAAGGAGAAGCCGCAGCTTGAGCTTTCAGGAAAGCAGATCATTAGCAGGTGTAGTGGTTTCCAGACTTTTCAATGCATACGAGCCAAGGACAAATGGAAAGGTTAATAGAATCTGGCTAAATTTGGGGAGAGGGTCCAGGCAAAGGCCTCAAGAGGTAGAAGTGGTCTAAGAGGAGGCCATGTAGCTACCTCCACATGGCTGCTTCAGAGTTTCCTACCTGCAGATTACAGGGATTCCAAGCAATCATTCAGAGGCTAAGTGCTTTTGCCTTGACCTGCCTGGATCAGGATTGTGGTCTTGTGTGGTGATCCTGAGGTGTGAGCCAAAGCTGGTTGGGGTTGCAGAGACAGTGGTCTCCTAATAGCTCCAGCAGCTCCAAAACCCCCAGTGATTTGGGACAGAGCTCTCCCATCTGAAAACAGAGTTCTATTGAGCCCCAAAGTCAAGCAATTGAATGGCAACATGAGCAGGCAAAGGAAGCAAAGAAAGCTCAGCAATCCAATTTTAGATCCCTGTTTCAGGGACAAAAAGGACCAAAGCATGGAATGGGAGGAAGACAACACAGCCATAACTCCTACACCAAAAGCTTTGAGGAAAAATGCAAACTGGTTACAGGCCATAGAGGAGCTCAAGAAGAATTTTGAAAACCAAATAAGAGAAGTGGAGGAAAAATTGGGGAGAGACATGAGAATGATGCAAGACAATCATGATAAGAGAATCAGCAACGTGACAGAAGAAAATAACACCTTAAAAATAGATTAACTTAAATGCAAAGAAGGCCCAAAAAGCCAATGCAGAAAAGAATGCCTTAAAAAGTCTAATGTGCCAGATGGAAAAAGAATCTCAAAAGCTCACTGAAGAGAACAATTCCTTCAGAATTAGAGCAAAGCAAATTGAAACAAATGACTTTATTAGAAATCAAGATACTGTTAAGTAGATCTGAACAATTGAAAAAATAGAAGGCAATGTGAAATATCTCATTGAAAAAACCACTGACCGGGAAAATAGGTCCAGGAGAGAAAATTTAAAAATTGTTGGACTATCTGAAAGCCATGATCAAAAAAAGAACCTAGAAAGTATCCTTCAAGAAATTCTCAAGGACAATTGCCCCAATATTTTAACACCAGAGGGCAAAATCGAACTTGAAAGAATTCACCAATCACCTCTTGAAAATGATCCCTAAAAGAAAACTCCTAGGAATGTTGTAGCCAGGTTCCAGAGTTTCCAGATCAAGGAGCAAATAATAAAAGCTGTCAAGAAGAAACAATATGAATACTGTGGAAACACAATCAGGATAACCCAGGATCTAGCAGCTTCTACATTAAGGGATCAAAGGGCCTGCAATATGATATTCTGGAGATCAAGGGAGCTAGGATTAAAACCAAGAAACATCTACCCAGCAAAACTGAGTATAATGTTTAGGGGAAAATATGGTCATTCAATGAGGTGGAGAACTTTCTAACATTCTTGAGGAAAAAAACAGAACTGAATAGAAAATTTGACATTCAAACACATGAAGAATGAGAAGGTAAACATGGAAAAGAAATCATAAGGAACTTATCAAAGCTGAACTATTTACATGTCAACATGGGAAAATGAGAATTGTAACTTATGAAACTTTTCTCAGTATGAGTATAGGTGAAGCGATTAAATGTGTGTGTGTGTGTATACACATATATGTCTATATTGGAGGATATATATATACATACAATATGCATATGTACACACACAAATTTAAGTGCGTGTATATATGTTTACACACACATATATGTATATATGTTTACATAGAGGACACAGGATCAATTGAATAGGAAGGAACGATATTTTAAAAGGTGAAATTGAGAAGTGGGAGAGGTATAGAATAAGAAGAGACAGGGAGAGACAGAATGGGGTTGATCATCTCATATTCAAGAGGCAAGTGGTAGTTGTTACAATGGAGGGGCATAACAGGAAGGCAAAAAGGGAATGGTTCAACCTTACTCTCATTGAATTTGGCTTAGGGAAAGAATGACATATGCTCTAAGTTGAGTTTCTTGGCCTACAAGAGAGTAGGGGAGATGGGATGAAAGGGGGGATGGAGGAGGAGAGGGCAGGTTGGGGGTAGGGCTGTTAGAAGCACACACTTCTGTAAAGGGACAGGGAGAAAGTACAGAATAGAACAAGTGGAGGGAGGGATAGGAAGGAGGGAAATATAGTCAGTTTTTTCAAAATATGTCCATTGTGGAGATGTTCTGTATAACTACACATGTATACCCTGTATTTAATCACTTGTCTTTCTAGTAGGGTCAGGTGACAAGGGAGGAAGGAAAAGAATCTAGAATTTAAAGTTCTTAAATCAAAATGTTAAAAAATTATATATCCATAGTTATAGTTATTATTATTATTATTATTATTTACATGCAGCTGGGAAATAAGATATACAGGCACTGGGACAGGAAGATCCATCGTCTATCAAAAAGCCAAATGGGTGATGGGGGAGGATGTAGGAGAGAGCAGCAGATTGGGGGAGGGGGTTTTCAGTGGGATTGCTTTTTTAAGTGGAAAGCAGGGGAAAGATGGAGAGAAAATTTGTAACTCAAAATCTCGTGGAAATCAATGATGTAAATTAAAAATAAACAAAAGGGGGCAGGTAGGTGGCACAGTGAATAGAGCACCGGCCCTGGAGTCAGGAGTATCTGAGTTCAAATCTGACCTCAGACACTTAACACACACACACACACACACACACACACACACAAAAACTAGCCGTGTGACCTTGGGCAAGTCACTTAACCCCAACTGCCCTGCAAAAAAAAAGCAAAAAAAAAAAAATAAAACAAACCAAACAAACAAAAGGTAATGAAAAAAAGATGGGGACCATGAAAGATGAACCATGGAACCTGGGAGCCTACCTCAAACCAAGATTAAAAAAGGTATTGTTGAGTACTTAGTGCTGACAGACAAGATAGTGATTGACTGTGATCTAGGGGTGGAAGAACTTTGCACTTTGTACCTTGTACCCCTTAGAGACGATTGAGTTAAGGATGATAGGAAACTAGTCTTTAAACAAGAAGAAAGAAGAATTTTTGACTAAAGGGATTAAAACAATGTGACCTAGGGGTTTGGATACCCTTTGTACTTTGTATCCCTTGAGGATGATTTGTTCTTTAAGGATGATTGAGTTAAGGACTTATTTAATGATACGTTATGTGTAAAACTATGTGGCCACTTTAGTGATAAGTTGTTATGTTATAAAACTGTGAATGCTGTACTTTGGTTCCTGTGAATGTTTTGCTTTCATTTATTGCTGAATAGAGAGTTCACTGTACTTTGTGATCAGAACCTTAAAGCTATTCACAGCAGCAGTTCTCTGGAGAAGTTTGTGCTTGGCTTTACACTCATTATTAACAAAATATCTTTCTATCCATTTTCCCATTGACCAAAATTTCATCTCCTTGTTAGCTTTCAATTATGTGAACTGTTATTTTGTTACTCTTCATTTGTATCCGACTCTTTGTGATACATTATGGGATTTTCTTGGTGAAGAAAATGGTCTGCTATATCCTTCTCCAGATCTTTTTACAGAGAAGAAAACTGAATAAAAGGGTGTTAAATGACTGGACAAGGGTTACACAATTATGAAATGTCTGAGACCTGATTCAAACTCAGGTCTTCCTGACTCCAGGTTCAGCATTCTATTTGTTCTAATATTACCATTAATTCTTCTCTAAAACATACTGCATTTAGTGCTTAATACTCAACTCCATGAAAATCTCTGAAGATTTTCAGTTTCAGTTGTTTTCATATGTATTATTTATTTATACTCTAAGTGTAGATGTACTCAACAATGCTTTGCTTTTCTAGGAAGCATAATTTCCTAGCTATTAGCTCATGAAGTTATGTATATTGCACCAAAATATAATGCTGTTTCTCTCAGGTTGCTAATATAAACAAGCTATTCCCTTTCTGGGAACAGGTAGGAAGATATATTGGTGCGAAGGAAGTACAAGTCATTAAATACCTTTGATCAAGTGTTAAAAATAATTGAGTTTCTTTTAAATATATAATTAAGTATGAACTAATTATTAAAAGCATTTATCAAATGCAAGTGATGATGATATTAATGTAAAAAGGAGACAGTCTCTACTATTCTAATGGTGGGGAGACAAAACTTTTAAGACAGTGATGTCTGGGCAGAAATATTTTGTTTGGAATGTTTCCAGAATAATGAGTGGAGAAGAGGATTCTAGAAAGAAAATGGAGTAGGGAAGATGGCAGTGTAGAAGCAGCAAAGTTTCGCAGCTCCCACACAGCCACCTAAAATACCCATAAAATATGACTTTAAACAAATTTTAGGGCTCCAAACCCCACAAAAATACAGAAAATACATCTCTTGCTGAAGGAAGCTTGGCAGGAGGGGCTCATCATGGCAGGCTGGGAACCAAAGCCAGCCCAACCCAAAACCACAGCCTGGCCCCAAGGCAGCTGGGAGAAGTCGCAGCTAGAGTCTACAAGAGAGTGGATCAGTGGCACCTGGGGAAATCTCCACATTTATCAAGCCAGAAGAAATAAGGCTAGGAGAAAGATCAGTGGAATTCAAGATAAATTTGGGGTTGAGGGAAAGTGGTCCAGCTGAATTGCCCCCAGAGCAAGGAAGCAGTCCATCCCTTCAAAGCAGAGAGAAGGAAGAAGACAACACAGTCAGAACTCCCACACCAAATGATTCCAAGAAACATGAAGATTGCCTATAAGCCATAGATCAACTTAAAAAGGACTCTGTGAACCAAATAAAGGAAGTGGAGAAAAAATTGGGAAGAGAAATAAGAATGATGGAAGAAAGAGTCAACAACCTGACTGTAGAGAATAACACTTTAAAAAGCAGATTAACTGGGGAAGCTAGGTGGCACAGTGAATAGAGCACAGGCCCTGGAGTCAGGAGGATCTGAGTTCAAATCCGGCCTCAGACACTTAACACAAAAACTAGCCGTGTGACTTTGGGCAAGTCACTTAACCCTCAACTGCCCTCCAAAAAGAAAAAAAAACAGATTAACTAAAATGGCAAAAGAGGCCCAAAAAACCAATGAGGAGAAGAATGCCTTAAAAAGTCAACCTCCAGGGGCAAAAGTTTGGCCTGATTCAAGTGCAAACACCTCTAAATCAACTCCACAGAATCAACAAACAATAAGGTCTGGGTACAACTGTGTTGAAAAGCAGCCCAAGCCTTAGAAACTTTCACCTTGAAGACAGTGTAGGTGTCTAATGGTGGATTAGGAGAAGACTGAAGGACCTTCCTCTGTCTATAGACCCCAAACACAGCTGCACTGATTTGCCTGGTACTGTGGCAGTAGTAGAGAAGGAACAAGGCCAAACCTGGTGAGTGCAGTAGGGAGGGACAGGGATCCTCCTGCCTGTGGGCACTTATAGGACAGCAGGGTCATTAAGTTCCACACCAAAGAGGATAGCTATAGTTTGTAGTCACTGGAGTGTAGCTGAGTGCCCTGGCTATGGCTTGGGAGTGGAGAGGAGAGCCTGTGCTCCAAGAGAGATAGCAGAAAATAACAGTAAGAATGACCTGAGTCTTGGGGTATCCTTCCCTATACCTTAAGACTTCAGCTTGATCACACTAATAACTGCTAAAAAAAACCAAACCTAAATAAATAAAAATGAGTAAGCAAAGGAGAAAAAACCTAATCATAGAAAATCACTATAGACATAGAAAAGATCTAGGTTCATATTGAAAGGACAATAATAGAGATAAAAAGTCATTCTTTTTTCAGTGACAAAACATCAAATGGTCCCAAGAACTTAAAAAGTACTTTAACAATCAAATAAGAGAGAAAAATGTTAGAAAACAAAGCAATCCAAGAAAATTATGAAAAAAGTCAACCATCAGGAAATAGCAAATCAAAAATTTAAGAAATAAAATAATTCCTTGAAAACTAGAATTGGACAAGGGGAGCTAATGAAGTTAAAAGACACTAGGAAATCATAAAACAAAAAACACAAAAAAAGTACAAGGTAAAGTGAAATATCTCATCATAAAAACAACTGATCTGGAGATAAGTGGAGAAATAATATAAGAATACTTCGACCATCTATCTGAAAATGACAATGAAAAAATAATTTTGATACAATATTACTAGAAATTAACAAGTGAAATTCCCCCAAAGTCCTAGAATAAGAAGGCAAAAATAAAATAAAAACGGGAAAAAAGCCACTAATCACCACTTGAAAGAGGTACCAGGAGTAAAACTTATAGGAATATCAGAGTCAAGTTTCAAAGCTCTGAGGTAATGATGAAAGCAACAAGAAAAAACAGTTTAAATACCATGGGGCTAAAATAAAGATTTCACAAGACCTAGCAGCTACTAGATTGACAGACTGTAAGTACTATAATGATATATTCTGCAGAACAAAAGAGCTAGGGTTACAACAAAGGGTAATTTACACAGCAAAATGAAATGCAATCTTTTTTTTTTGCTTTTTTGGAGGGGGAGGGTAGGGCAATTGGGGTTAAGTAACTTGCCCAAGGTCAGCTAGTGTGTGTGTGTGTGTGTGTGTGTGTGTGTGTGTGTGCGCGCACGCGCGCGCATGTGTGTGTTAAGTGTCTGAAGTCACATTTGAACTCAGATCCTCCTTACTCCAGGGCCAGTGCTCTATTCACTGCACCACTAGCTGCCCCTAAACATAATCTTGAATGAAAAAAAAATGGACATTTAACAAATTCAGAGTCAGGTTCTTATGACAAAATCCCCAGAACTTGAGAGAAAAATTGACATATAACTTCCAGGAGAAATATAAGGGAAATATAAAAGACCAATTATAAGGAGCTCAATAAGGTCAAATTGTTTACTTTGTATTTGTGAAAATAGTAGCAGTATTCTTATGATTGTCATCAATATTTAGATAATTTGAAAGACATGGGCTGAGCTGAACACAATGAGGTGATTCTTTTGAAAAACATGTGTATGGAGAAATAAAAAGGAGTAAATATCTCTTAAAAATGACGCATATAAAGAAAAAGTGATACAGAAGTAGCTACTTTGGAATGGGTTAAAGAGGGTAAAATATTACATACATGCAGGGGGAAGTTAGGTGGGGCAGTGAGTAGAGCCCTGGTCCTGGAGTCAGGAGGACCTAACTTCAAATCCAGCCTCATACATTTGACACTAAGTACCTGTGTGACCTTGGGCAAGTCACTTAAGCCCAATTGCCCTGCCTTCCCCACTCCAAAAAGATGAAAAAAAGCAAACATTACATATATACATGCAGATGTACACACATGTACATATATGCACATGTACATGAATATATTTGTATATACACACATGTATACACACACATGTTTACACCCAGGCTGTGACACCCTGACCCCTCTGCTGGTATTTCATTTTTGGAACACAAGAGCAAGGTTTATCAACCAATGGGATTCTGTGTTTTGTCATGCCTTTTTTGCATATTTGGGCAAGAATAACTCATCATACTTTGTCTGAGTCACATAAGAATACAGATTCTAAAAGAAGGACCTTACAATAGGCCTCAAACTTTAACTTAATGTCCATTACTTGTTACAGCTCTGAAGTTCACTTACACAACCACTAGAATGCTGACAAATATATCTCCATCCTTCTTAGCTCAAATTCCATTATCAAACTAAGCATGGGGTGGTGGAATGGTATAGAAAGTATCTCCCCTGCCCTTGATATTTGCTTGGAGCATATGAACGGCTCTGACTAACCTAAGAATAAATCTATCCATCTTGTGACTGTCTAGTCAGTGGAGATAGTCCTTGCTTCGTCCAAGTTGTGACCCTGCTGACAGATAATTTTTGCTTATCTTAGCCTATGTATCATAGGCTAAGTGGAATTATTCTCCATTTGTATAGTTTTTCTTTATTATCAAGATATCTAACCCTATAAAAAGAGGATATCTCAGATCATTAGGAAGATATACTTCATGAGATAGGACCATAAAACCTTTAATAAAGTACCATTGGCTCCAAGTTCTGCCTTGATATCTCTTATTCTAGATTAGATAAATTTTGTCCCCACATTAATAGCAACCACAAAGAGACAGTGATGTGTGGACCTCAGTCCCTTTTGACTGGCTCCTGCAAGGGACTCCAATAAAAGAAGTACAAACTGGGGCACATTTTCACCAACTACTCCCCCGATGGATGATAGCCTTGAGAGGTTGGACTCCCCTCATTGTCTGCACGCAAATTCTCTGAGACTGAGGTACATTTCTTCAAGATTTGTGAGTCTGCTTCAATTTGCCTTAAAATCATTTTCTTTTTTAATGTTATTTATTTGTTTTCTTGTTTACATCATTCATTTCCATTAGATTTTTGAGTTACAAATTTCCTTCCTGTCTTTCCCCAACCCCCAACCCCAAGCCAGTGATTCCACTGTAAAGCCCGTCCCCCAATCTGCTCTCTTTTGTGCCATCCTACAACACCCCTCTGACTTTTGGTAGGGCAGCGAGGGTCTCCCTACCCCAGTCCCTGTATATCTTAATTAGTAGTTGCATGTATTGCAGAGCTTTAAATTCTAGATTCTTCCAGTTCCTCCCTTGTTACCCACCCCCACTGGAAGGACAAGCAATTCAAAACAGGCTGTGCATGTGTAATTACACAGGACATCTTCACAGTGGGTATATTGTGACAGTCTGATCATATGTCCCTTCTTTCTATCCCATCCCCCTTGTTCTGTTCTCTACCCTGTCCCTGTCCCTTTACTGAAGTGTGTGCTTCCAGAATCCCTCCCCCAGACCCTGTCCTCCCCTCCATCATTCCCCCTCTCATCCCCATGCCCCCTACTTTCCTGTGTGGCATGATACCCAGTTCAGAGTTTCTGTCATTCCTTCCCTAAGCCAAAATCAATAAGAGTAAATGAAAGTAAAGTTGTAACTGTTATCCCTTGCCTCTTCTATATGGGATGATTAACCCCATTTTATCTGTCCCTGTCTCCTCTCATTCTAGTCCTCTCCCACCTCAGAATTTCACCTTTTAAAGTATCCTACCTTAATATTCAATTGATTCTATACCCTCTATGTACACATATATACACATGCTTAGATATGTATTAATAGGCATATATGCCCTCCTATATAGACATATGTGTAAGTATACACATATATACACATTTGTATTCCATTCACCACTCCTCATACTAAGAAAAGTTTCATAAGTTATTATTATAGTTTTTCCATATTTGCATGTAAATAATCCAAATTTGATAAGTTCCTTATGATTTCCTTCACATGTTTACCTTCTCATGCTTCTTGGGTTCGACTGTCAAATTTTCTGTTCAGTTCTGGTTTTTTCAGCAAGAATGCTTGAAAGTCCTCCACCTCATTGAAAGACCATATTTTCCCCTGGAACATTATACTTAATATTGCTGGGTAGGTGATTCTTGGTTTTAATCCCAGCTCTCTTGATCTTCAAAATATCATATTCCAGGCCCTGTGATCCCTCAATATAGAAGCTGCCCAATCCTGGGTTATCCTAATTGGGTTTCCACAGTATTCAAATTGTTTTATCTTGGCTGCCTGTAACATTTTCTCCTTCAGCTGGGGATTCTGGAACTTGGCTATATCCGTGCAATTTTCCTTGAGAATTTCTCAAAGGATGCTTTCCAATTTGATTTTTTTTGGATCATGGGTTTCAGGTAGACCAATAATTTTCAAATTGTCTCCCCTGGATCTATTTTCCATGTCAGTGGTTTTTTCAAGGATATATTTCACATTGCTTTCAATTTTTTCATTTGTAACTGTTTAATAGTATCTTGGTTTCTCATAAAGTCATTAGCTTCCACTTGCTCTACTCTGATTCTGAATGAATTATTCTCTTCAGAATGCTTTTGAGATTCTTTTTCCATCTGGCAAATTCAACTTTTAAGGCATTCTTCTCCTCATTGGCTTTCTGGGCCTCTTTTGCCATTTGAGTTAATCTGTTCTTTAAAGTGTTGTTTTCTTCAATCAGGTTGTTGAATTCTTTTCATGATTTTCTTGCATCATTCTCATTTCTCTTCCCAGTTTTTCCTCCACTTCTCTTATTTGTCTTTCAAAGTCCTTTTTCAGTTGATTAATAGCTTCTCCACAATCTTCACGTGTCCTGGAAGTCTTTGGTGTGGGATTTCTGAACGTGTTGTCTTCCTCCCGTTCCATGCTTTGATCCTTTTTGCCCACAGAAAAGGATTCTAGAGTTTTATTGCTGTTCTTATTTTGCTTCCTTTTCCTCATGTTGGACAGTCAATTAATTGGTTGATTTTTTTTAGGTCTGTAGCTCTCTGCTTCCAGGGGGTAAGCTCTGTCCCAAATCGCTGAGGTTTTCCCAGCTGCTGGAGGTATTACAGGGGTGCTGCAGCCCCCACCAGCTTTGGCATGCTGAAATCGTGCCCCAGGTCCAACAATCAAGACCATGATCCAGATCTAGGCCACTAAACCCAAGAGCCCTCTGGCCCTGATCAATCGACTCAGCACTCCTGCAATTGGCAGGCCAGGAGCTCTGAAGCAAACCAGTGGGGGCAGTTGCTGAGTGTAGCAGATCCTGCCCTCCCCCATTTCTTGCATTGGGGTAGATTGGCTGCACTGCTTTTCCTCACCCAGATGTAGCTTGAAAGCTTTCAAGCTTTTTGACTTTCACTGACCTTTCTCTAATCCTCTAAATCTTTCCTGGCTTGATAGATGTGAAGATTGCTCCAGGTGCTATAGATCTTTTCTCATGTAGACTCATGTCCCACTCCTCCCATCCACGCTGGGGTCAGGTCGAGGTTGCAGGCTGGCCTGGCGTCACCTCCCAGCCTGCCGCAATGAGCCCCTTCTGCTGAGCTGCTTTCAATGAGAGATGTGTTTTCTGTATTTTTGTGAGTTTGGGAACCCTAAAATTTGTTTAGAGTCATATTTTGTGGGTATTTAGGGTGGCTCTGCGGGAGTTGCGAAACTTTGCTGCTTCTATGCCACCATCTTCTTAAAATCATTTTCTTTAAGAAAGGTCCTTGATTGGACTGATGGACTGTGTGAATTTCTGACTAATCTATCTAAATTTATAAGCTCCAGAGCACTCAAATTCTATTTTAATAAAAATTATATGGTTATAATTTTAACATTTTTGCCAGTCTACTTTTTTCCCCTCTGTTTTTCTCACTTTCATTTTGTTAAGGCCAGGGAGATTTAGCAGTCAATTGCAACTTTTTCATTTAGAGTTAAATAATAGGAAGACAAGGTAACAGGTACAAGCAAAACAAAGGAACGAAGAGGTATAGGGTAAATAGGGTGAGAAGAATAGTAAAGGAAAAAAAAGTAATGAGGAAAATACACAAGTAATTTTGGCTTAAAATGTGAATGGGACAAATTTACCCATAAAATGGAAATGGATAGCAGATTAAAATTTTGAATTCAACAATACATAGCTTTAAGGAAACATAACATAAAAAAGAAATATATAATATATAGGTAAAATAAAGGGCAGGAGTAGAATTTAATATGTAAACAACAAAAAAGCAGGGATATTAGGGGCTACTATGGGGCACAGTGAATAGAGCACTGGCCCTCAAGTCAGGAGGACCTGAATTCAAATCCAGCTGCAGACTCTTGACATATTTACTAGCCTTGTAACTTTGGGCAAGTCACAATCCCAATTGCCCTCCAAAAAAAGGCAAAAAAAGCAGGGATAGCAATCAAAATCTCAGACTAAGTCAAAATTAAAACAGATTTAATAAAAAGTAGAAAATAGAGGAACTATGTAATATAAAATACCTGAATGTATACCTGCCAAAACAGACACTGAAACTACATGAACAGAAACATAATACACTTTTCATACAAATTCAGACCTAAATAATGAAAGAAATATTTATTGTTCAAGTGTAGGGAAAGCCAATATAATTTTTAAAATGACAATTTGTCTAACTAATCTATTTATTCAATGTTACATTAATTAAATTATTAGAAAGATCACTGAATTAGAAAAAATAAAGTTCATTTGGAATAAGAAAAGATCAGGAACTTCAAAGAATCTAGGTGGAAAAAATGTAAAGGAAGTAGACTCAGGAGTATATGATCTTAAAATATACTATGAGCTGAGAGAATTTATGTGTAAAAAGAATAATTACAGTTATTTTAAATCACAGTTTTCTTGTACAAAGAAAATCTCTGTAGTCAAGCATAAAAGAAATGCAGAAAACTCATTTTAAAATCTTTCACAGGCAATCTCTGAAGTAGGATGTGATTGGTTTAGAATATTGCTGAGATGGAAGAAATTATGAGCTGGTTGACTTATAAAAACATGACTTGGACTTATCAAGGAAGATACTGTTCCCCTTCAGAGAAACAGATGACAGGAAGAAGCAAGCATATGATTTACATATATGTGCATGAGGGCATATATGTGTATATGTGTGTATTTATAGACATCTATGTGCATACATGTGTGTGTATCCATGCTTTGGGGGGTGGGGGAGGAAGGGGGAAATTTAAGTAAAAAGTGCGTAACAGGGAAAACAATAAGGAAGCAAAGAAAAGCTGGGCGACTTTGAAAACAATGTAGTATTCACTATATAGGTTTTCTTGAAAGGGAAATCTATTGTTTTATATTGAATCCTCTCTTATTGTCTGCTTATGTACATGGCAATGTGTTTTGTTTTTCTTTTCTCCTTTTGTATTTAAGTTTAAATTTTTTTTAATTACAAAAAAACGAATGAGTGAAACCTTTGTAGTCTGTATGTCATAACCAAAACCATAGTATGTCAGTAGATTGACATACTTTTTTAAGGAGCAACAAGTTTATAGGAAAATACATTTTAATTATTTAAAATAGAAGAAAAAAAAGAAAATACAATTTGATTACGCAATTGGTTGATATGGCAAAAGGCAAAAAGAAATTGCAGAGCAGTGAAGCTCCCCTTTAGAATTACTCTTGAAAATTGACCTTACCTGATAAGGTTCAGAGAAAACATCTAACGCTTCCTCAGTGACCCAAATACTGATAGAACTCAGTGAGATAGCTCCCTTAACAAGGTTTTAAATTACTATCTTGGGCAAAGTGTCCAGGAAATAACCCATTTTTCACTGCTGAACTCTTCTGGGAATATACATCCAAGAATCAAGAACATCCCACAAATAGCTAAATTGACCTAAGAGAGAGCATAAGACAAAAAATATGATCATTTTGATACTCCCTTTGAATCTCAAAAGATATAAATCAAAATGTATTTAAAATAAAATGAAATGCTTTTTTACACATAAATGTTTTTATTTAGAATGCCCCCTCCCCGAGATTTAATGTCTACATGAATTGTTTGGGTTTGACTTGGGTGATAATATAGCATGACAAGGTAACAACCTGTCATGATGAATTAAGCTTTGAAAGGTGCTTTTTTGCAGACCTGTCTGAATTTCTTTTAGTACATGGCCTCTATATGACATGAGATATTAATGTATTTATGATGCAGTTCTGTGAACAGTTAAATGCATAAATGGATGGTTATATATCTTGAATATTAAGACTTCTCAAAATATTTAGAGTACTACATAGATATCTAAAAATTATTAGACTAAAATCAGAGAAACATTATTGCCTCATTTAAATAAGGAATTTCAAGCACACAGTTTAATGGATTATATATTTGCATGTATATTAATATGGGGGCATACATGTAGAACAAGTTCCAACCCTACTTTTAAAAAATGTTATTGATTGATTTAAGAATGATTTTTTTTGCAATTTTATGTATCATATTTTATTAAAAACATTATTCTGAGGGTTCCATAGCCCTCACTAGACTGTCAAAGGAATCCATAACACACACACAAAAATGGTTAAGAATCCCTGACCTAGATATAAACTGCATCTCTTCTACATCTATATTTAAATCTATTTCTATATTTCAAGGATCTATGTTTTCATTACAATGATTACTCCTTTCACGGACTTCAACTATTCTATACCTTAACCTTCATAGATAGCTATGGTTGAAAAAGTTTCATCACTTGGTGCTAAATATTCTGGTGTTGAGCCTTTCCAAACAAAATTATACCAGACCTTGAATGAGAAACCCAGTCTATCACTGAGCCTGTATTTGAGGTCCTTCTAACTGAAGGAACTGCCAAAGTTTTTGATTAGTGGACTAATTTAAGCCATTCTAGGGAAGGATGCCTTGAAGTTACAATTTTATGTGACAATTATATATTAGCACGTACATATTTAAAGGCAAAATCAATATGAAAACTCTGTTTCTTGACAAATAGGGAAAAATTCTACTCACTGTATCATTTAGTGATCAGAAATCATACTCCTCCAGGATGTCTTTCTTTGAAGTTCTATATAAGAAATTCTAAGTTGGGTCCCTTGAGATTGATTAATGAAAGATCATGAAATCCAGTAAGGTAAATGATGATGACTATAGACAGAATGTATTGGAGCAGATTTACAAGTATAGGCTTCACTAATTTTAAATCATATAGTAGGATTTTTTTCATACACATACTTCCCACTGCCTCTCTGGGGCTAGATTGATTGTCAATATAAGCTGAATCAAGTTTTTTCTTTTACATTTTTAAAGATTGCTCTAATATATGCAGCCATAAAACTTGGTGAGAGATTCTGAAATATTAAAAATAATATATTTATATTGAGGGACTCAGCTCTAGGAGGTGTCAACAAAGGAATATTTTAAAAGATGGCCATTCAACAGCTTTAAAAGGTTTGATTTAATCATCATGCCTACCTGATTTTTTTTGGATGGGGTTATTTCAGCAGCCTAGAATGCCTGACCTGAGGCAGTACATTTGTTGTGTTAGTCATTTTTTTTCAGTTATGTCTGACTCTTCATCACCATTTTTGAGGCTTTCTCGGCAAGGACACTGGAGTAGTTTGCATTTCCTTCTGCAGCACATTTTCGCAGAGGAGGAACCTGAGGCAAACAGGGTTAAACAACTTTCCTGGTGTTACACAGCTAGTATCTGAGGCCAGATTTGAAGTTAGGTCCATCTAATTCCAGGCCCAACATTCTATGCACTGTATCCCCCCAATACCCCAGACAACATTTTGCATAGTTGTCAATTCCCTTAAAACAAATCTACGGAATAATTTCAAAAACCAATTAATCTTTTCCAAGCACTGACAATCATGTAGCAAGAAAAGAATTAGGCAAAGAGGAAGTGAAAAATGATTTGATGGGATGCCAGTAGACCACTTTGGTCAGGAGATGAAATAGTGAATTCTATTCACTTGAATAGAATTTTTTAAAACCTACCTTTCTTCTTTGGCAACCTTGGGCTTCCTGATATTTTTCCTACAGCTTCTATTTCATTGAAATTTTATTGAGTCTCATTTACTTTAAATTATTTTATATTTCTTTTAAAAACAACATTATTTGTGTAATATAGACAGACATTCAGCTTTGCCCAGAATTCAGGAACTTTCTTTAACCTTGCAGTATAAATTTGGAAACACTCTTTGGCAAGGAAGAAGAGAAGTGCTAAAAATACTAGCAACAAACTTAACTACCAGGAAGAAGTTGATTTGGAACTCTCAGTCATGTTAAGAAGATACAATTAGTGAAAGTATAGAATATTATAGAGTTCAGCCTAGAAAAATGCCTTTGAATTTCTTTAGTTATATGTTGCATGACTTCTCATATATAATAGGCATCATATTGTTTGCCTTCTCACTGCATGGTGGAGGGGCTGAAGGGAGGAAGAGAAATTGGAACTGAATTTTTTAATGAATATTTAAGTCCTCTAATAACCACAACTGCTCTTACAGACAATAAAATTGAGGCCCAAAGATTTGTCCAAGTATGTGGCTAATAGCAGGAGAAATATGTGACTTTGGAAATAGCATCAGACTAGTCTTTCCAGTTACAGTTTTTGTGTTATATCAATTCTAGTTTGATATTCAAAAACACCTCTTATTCATGCCATTTCCCTAGTCACAAGGCTTCAAGTAATCCTCACTACCTAAAGTTAAAACTCAATTCTTATTGCGGTTTTCAAGTTCTTCCACAATCCACTTCCAACTTACCTTTCCAGAATTGCACTCTTTTTGATCTTCATTTTCCCTTCCTAAGTGACAGTTGACTTCCCCTCCAACATTTCTTCCATTTAGAAAGAGAAGTCAAAATCCTCAATCATTTGGACCCCCAAACCTACTTCCCCCTTCCTAATGAGGATGAGTGGGAGCTCTCTAGACTCCTCATCCACAGGAGTGAAACAAAATTGTTCACTCTACTTAGGAGTCACTAAATACAGTATTTCTATTAAGGTGAAAGATATCTAGTCTTGCTGTTATGCCCTAAAGATCCCCAGGCACTGCCAGCAGACCTGAAAATCTACCCTAAAGACCCTTGATCCTTGCCTTCTGGAACATTGCTAATCCCTCAGGACTTTTATACCTTTTTATCTGCCCTGTAGCTGAGTCTTATATGTGTGTGTTATTTCCATTAGTTATATTGTGAGTTCCATGAAAGTAGCAACTTTTTTGCTTTCTGTTTGTATCCCTAAAGAGAAGCATAGTGCTTAGAACACAATATGTAATTGATTTTTCCTTCCTATCTGTTGTCATCTAAATATACTCAGAATTTTCTTAAGTGTGCTTTTCTCTATACCAACGGTTCTCAACTTGTGGATTATGTTCAATTTGTAACAATGAAAATACATCCTGCATATCAGATAGATTCATAACAGTAGCAAAATTACAGTTACGAAGTAATGGCGAAAATAATTTTATGCTTGGGGGTCCCCACAACATGAGGAACTGTATTAAAGGGTCACGGCATTAGGAAGGTTGAGAACCACTACATTTCTACTACCCTACACAATTGCAACACTTTCCTACCCCTCTCTACTTATCTAAATTTGACCCATCCTTCAAAGAATAACCCAACCCTCTATTCTTTCATGAAAGTATCCAAGGTAACAGAAACCCATAGAATTACTTAAATTTATTTTATTGTGCATTCCATTTATTTTGTGTTGCTGTCTAGGAATAAATCTTGTATTGATGGTTCTTTCACTATAAACTTGCTGCATTATTTTAAACTTTGTAACATATTTAATTTTCTAAAGATGGATTATATCCATATTTGAAGGTAGAGAGCTTATGCTCGTTCTTATGTTTCATAATGCTCAACATCATGACTTTCACATCATAATCACTTACATATTTTTGTAAGTAATTTTGTCTAGCTTTATAAAGTATTCCCTTAATGGTCTAATTGATATGGGAGAGTTTAGAAATTAATTTAGGTAGAATCATCATTTTATTGCATTTTGCCCCAATAATATGATATGAATATTTCCAATTGTCATTCTTTATTTCCATAAATTAATATTGTAATTGTATTTATATGCCTGGATTTTGTCTTGACTTCTAGATATTTTATGCATTTTAAGTTACCTAATGGGATTTCCCTTTTTTTGTATTTTATTTTAGATTATAGAAATTATAATGGTTTTGTGAATTTATTTTGAAAGCTGCTACTTTATTAAAAGTCCTAATTGTATCAATTAGTATTTTTACTATATTTCTGAAATTTCCTAAGAAAGATATCCAATATTTAAACCTTTAATTTCTTTAAACTGCTTAGGATTTCCAGATTTATGATCTATGTCAAATAATAGTAGAGATAAAAGACATCTTTATAGTTTTTTAATATTTATTGGGAAATGTTTTCATGCTTCCTGGTTCTAAGTAACACAAGTATTTTTTTTAAGTTAAACCCTTTTATCACGTTAAAATATACTCTCTATGCTAATGAATAGGGTTTTTAGCAATATAGTTGGTCAGAAGCTTTTTTCTTTACTTATCAATGCAATCATGTGATTTGTGTTTTGTTTGTTTTGAATATGTTTAATTATTTTAGTTGTTTCCTAAAATTGGACTGTTCTTTCTTCCCAGGTATAAATCAAACTTATTTGCAATTTATAATTTCTTGAAACATATCTAGGAATGGAAAAGATATCAAATATTGGGGAAATGCACAATATTTATACCTCTAAAATGGTGACAACTATTTAGTTACTACAACTAACAGTGACACATCTGCCTATTTTCTCATCTTTACAAATACAGACAAAACTGCTTAGAGTGTGTCTAGATAGAGTACTTAATCTATAACCAGGAAAAGATGAGTTTTCTTCTGAATTATTAGCGGTGTAATTTATGCAAGTCAAAGTACTTAACCTTTCTGAGCTGTTATAGATGCATTTCTTTCTTTAAAAACTCGAATAATAATACCTATGACAGCTACCACAGAGGGCTGTTGTAAGGGTACAAATAATGGACATTAAGTCTGTAAATCATTTGACCGTGTCAATTATAATACAAGTAGTAGATTGATCCACTTGTATTCCTGGGATACCTTTGATGAAAATATTTAAAGGAAACAGTTAAGCTTTAATAAGTAGCTATCGGCAGTGAACAGCCATTGTCTTTGTAGTCACACAACCAAAAAGATACAGAGACTACTGCTGTGGTTACTCTGTCAATTCCAAAATACACTCAATTTTAAAGTATGGGTAAATTGATTATGAATTATAAATGAAAGAATATCAACCAAACTATTAGCCAATGGGCTTGACTTACACTGCTAACAAGATTCTAGAGCATACAATTGAAGAAGTTTGTGAGTATTAAGGAAAGGAAAAGGTAAGCAATTTAATTCAACATAGCCATATTAAATAAAAAATCATGAGGACCTTTCTTTTGTGTTGTTGGTTTGAAAGATGAGGAGAATGTTGTTGACATAGGGTTTATGGTATCAACAAAGTCTCTCAGAATATCTTTGTATTCAAGATGGAGATCTGAGAATAATACTGAAGATACATTGGTTATTAAATTCTGAGCCTTTATTTTGTTGTGCAGAGAATAAGACTGAGCTGAGACCTGGGTTCAAGGTAAAATTTAGATGTGGATTTATTGAGCAAATGCTCGACTACCAGAGTGTTCACTCAAATCAGTGGTAGTCCATTGAGGGTACAGGCCTTGTTTAAAAAAACTAAAACCAGAAAAGCCACAATCAGGGAGAGGAGCTAGCAGAAGCCATGATGTATAGAAGCCAAGAACAGCTATTGGTTAGATCTATAGGTCAGGGCTAATTTGGGAATATGGTGCAAGGGTAAAAGGGTGCAATCTTCCTGTGATATGAGGGTCTCTCCTAGAACAGGGTGGAGGGCGCAGGGTGAAGGGTCATAGCTTCCCAGAGCAGGGTAGAGGGTCATGGGGCAAGGGGAACTGGAATTCACCAGAACAGGCTGGGGTCATGTTCTGGGCAAAGGGTGCAGGGACCTTGCTTGATCAGGGAAACAGAGGAGGGTGGTCTCTAAGACTGTCTTACACCATAATGAAATTTGTACAGTATGCTGATCCAGGGAATGCTAATTTGAGGAAGGAAGGGTGAGGGTACTATGCCTTGGGCAATGACCAGGCATACCTAGTTTCAGGGTATTACAGGACATAGGATAGAGACAAAGGCAGAAATATAAAAGGAGCTTAATGGTGGGCAACAAATCAGATGTTATGTAGTGACCTGGGATTTGGGTTTGGGTACAACAATTTGAATATAGCACTTACCCATTTGAAGATGTGTCTTATGATATTCAGGGTATCCCAAAGTCTTAGTTCAATTTTAAATTTTAATAGCTTAATAATAGTTTCATTTTTCCATGTCTTAAACATAGATACACAAAAATTTTGAGAGGATGGAAACACCTGCTCTATTAAACTGAATTTTAATAGGGACAAATATAATATCTTTTACATAGCTTTAAAAAATAAAATATATGAGCATTAGGTAATGGAACTAAGTTCAAAAGGGAAAAAAAATCTTGGAGGTTTTAGAGAACCCCCAGTTCAAGTTAGCATTAGTATGATGCAAAAAAAAACAAAAAAAAAGATATAATTTGAGCTTTAGTAAAATTGACAGGAAAATAGCATACAGAATGAAATGACACTGTTGTCTTTTGAACTGGTCAGTACATATCTGGTTTATTGCATGCAGTTATGGGTCCAAGACTTTAGATAGTATATTGATGAGTTAGAGTATATCTAAGAATAATCCCAGTTGAAAGAACTATGAGGATTTTTAACTTTAAAAAGATAAGAATTAGGGGATGGGGAAGGAATATGAGATCATTTTATTAAAATATTTGAAGGATTGCTATGTACAAGTGAAACTGAATTTATTTGCCTTGGCCTCTTCAGGGAAGAAGTACAACCCTCAACACTGAGACCAAAGAGGAAAAGTCATAAAAATATCATTTTTATTTCAACATAAGTAATATCTGCTAAGAATTAAATTTCTACACAAATACAAGTATATGAAGAAACATTTTTCAAACAAGGAAATCAGAGCTGCCAAGAGTCATATAAAAACTGCTATAGGGGTGGCTAGGTGGCGCAGTGAATAGAGCACCGGCCCTGGAGTCAGGAGTACCTGAGTTCAAATCCGGCCTCAGACACTTAACACAAAAAAAAACTAGCCGTGTGACCTTGGGCAAGTCACTTAACCCCAACTGCCCCCCAAAAAGCAAAAAAAACCAAAAAACTGCTATAAATCACTATTGATTAGAGAAAGGCAAATTAAATCAATTCTGAGGTGCCCTTTGACACCTATCAGTTCCTAATTTGGCAGAAAAGAAAAATTATAAATGTTAGAGAAGATGTGGGAAAACTGAAACACCAATGCATTATTGGTGGAGTTGTGAACTGATCCACCCATTCTAGAGAGCCCTTTGGAACTATGCCCCAAGGGTTATAAAACTGTGCATGTTGAAAAAAAGCAAACAAAAATCGCCAAAATTAACAACAACAGCAACAAAACATTGTAAATGCTGTTTGATCCAGCAAAGCCACTGCTAGGTCTATATCCCATAAATTTTTAAAAAGTGGAAGTGGTGGAGAGAACTTATATATATATTTCTGGCTAAGAATTGTAAAGCAAAGAGGTACCCATTAATTGGGGAATGGCTAAACAAGTTGTGGTATATGATTGTAATGGAATATTATTGTGTTATAAGAAATGACAAGCAGGATGATTTTAGATACACCTAGAAAGATTTACCTGAACTGATATAAAATTAAGTGAGAAGATCCAGGAAAGCATAGCACACAGTAACAGTAGTCTTGTATGATGATCAGCTGTGAGTGACTTAGCTATTCTCAGCAATATAATTATTCAAGAAAATCCCAAAAGTCCCATGATGAAAAATGCTATCCATATCCAGAGAAGGAACTGATGGAGTCTGAATACAGATCAAAGGATACTGTTTTTAACTTTCCTTTTTTTTGATGTGATCTTTTTTTGGTTTGGTTGGTTTGTGTCTTTTACAACATTAGTAATGTTTTTCATGATTGCACATGGATGGCTTGTACCAAATTATCTGAGGGAAGAACTGTAGGAAAGGGAGGTACAGAATTTGAAACACACAACAAAATTAAAAGAACATTAAACATTGCTTTTACATATAACTGGGGGGAAATATTATGAAACTAACAAATCAAAAATCTAAATGTTGGCATTATATTCAAAATATATACTTTCATAGACACACAGAGATTGAACCTCTGATTTCATTCTTGTAGGTTACTCATTTAGAGACAAATATATATTAGAAATGCTGTTTCCTTCTCTGCAACTTTTAGTCCTAGAGTATTACCTAGACAGTACAGAGGTTAAATGACTTGCCTAGTGACACACAAGAAGCATGAGTCTGCAATGGGACTTAAACCCATAGTTTCCTGGCTTTAAAGCCAGCTCTATCTATGAAGCCATGCTGCCTCTGGCATGCATTCACACATGAATCACATGAATATATGCATTTTATATACATATATACACACATATGAATATAAACATGTAAGTACCTATAAATATATAAGGACTACAGTACAGTCCAGAACATTAGAGAACAGTAATTTTCTTCAATGATAAAATTATAAGAAGCTATAATGTGTGAGTCTGTAAACTCTGTTTGAGATATTTTGGAAGGATATTTTAGTTGAAGTAAAGTATTTTTATAAATAACTCAAAATAAACCAAAATATCTTAATTTTGCATAGGCTGGCAATGATTCCAAATTTTTTGTGTGTTTTGTTTTGTTTTTAACTGCAAGTCTTCAGTGGATTTGTGATCTCACCAATGTATTTTTTCAAAGATTCAGGTAGCAATCTATACATGCCTAGAAATCCTCTGAAATTCTCACTCAATTCCTCTCATAAATTTACCATAGTGCCTTCATATGCATATGGTCTTCCTCATATTATCATGGAATTGTCTGAGTAAAAATGGAATATATAAGATGTCTCTCAATTGTCCCTCACTCTTACTTTTTACCTCTCAACTCTTCATGACCATGCATTTCTCTAATAATAGTATTTATTCAAATTCCCCTCCATAATTGATTATAATGTGTTATATGTAGCCTCTGCACAGCCTCTATAAGTTTCTCCATTCACCTTTGGATGATGTACAACTTACTATCTGTGGAGAAAATAGTATTCCATGCTTCACTGCAATGTGACACTACCAGGAGAAGAGCAACATTTTAAAAGTGAAGGCTTTTGATTCCCAAGAAGCCCAATTGGGCGGTGAAATAAAATTTTCTGTGGTTTGCACCAGTGTAATTAGAAATATGTAAATTGAGTTTCATCACTTTAATGATAATTTAAAATGTCAACTCCACTTATATCCAAGAGTAATATGCTGTTATTGTTGTTAAAAAAAAAACTCCAGTTATCCAGGAAGAACAAAGATGCTATAATCATTAGTTGGCCATATTTTCTTTTTTTCAAATATTCTGGGGAACAATTAAAACTATGTGTACTGTATGAATTGACATGTCAAATTATAGTACTTAAATTTGTGTTATCAAATATAATTTTGAGGGGGCCATCAATGTCATGAAATACAATTTACTTGAATTAAATTTAACAAATAAATTTTCCAGATAGGTAAACGCTCCAATCAGGCTTTCTTTTAGGAACTACCTGCAAAGACTTTTTGTCAAAAGAGCTGGTATGGTCTGTGTGTTTTTTAACAATTTCAGGAGGTAAAGATTAAAAACTTTCTACCTCCCACATGAACAATGTTCACAAAGGCTTTTGGAGGGTGTCTTAAAATTTTTATAAGACAAATTTATAGAACCAGATACCTATTTTTTGTATCCTTATCAATCAATCACAGGAAATATAAAACTGAAAATTTTCCACACAAGTACAATTAAACAATAAAGCTTCTGGATCTTTATTCTTATACTAAACTTCAATTTCTTAATAAAAAAAGAAACAAAGAAAAAGTGTCTTATATTTGATATTAATGAAAAATATTCCAATGTGCAAAAATTTGGTATTGAATTATCTGAATACAGTTTACATTGCATTTGGAATATCGATTATAAAACTAATAAATTACACAAATTGAGAATGCAATTCTTCCTCAAGGAATTATAGGAATCAATTATATAATAAATGTCAGCTAAAAATGTTAACCTAACTTTTATAGTTCAAATGTTTCTCAATTATCATTTGACATATTTGTTGGACACTGGATGGTAAGCTGGAAATTTCAAGGGAAAAAATGTAGTTCTGTACTTTTAAGAATATAATAGGAAATCAGGCAGTAATGCATGAAAACATGTGAAAATTTTAATCCTGTGACTCAGTTATAGGATTCCCCATGTTTCTCTTTCTGATTTCTGATGCAGCTCTATGTCCTGCATTCACATGTCTGGCTTTGTCTCTGACATTACATTCTTGTAGCTATATTTGAAGGGGGTTCAGTTGCAGAACTCTAACTTCCAGAACCTAGCAGAGATGAGCCCCCCTCACATTTAGAAAAACTGCTGCTGCTTTTGGCCATTCATTTGTGTCTTTCTACTATCTAATAATGAGGAGTAAAAAAAGGATTAGGACATATCATAGTAAAAGCTATAAATGATATTGTATTTTGCAACACTATATAGATGGAGAGACATATGTTATATGTCATGTTACACGTATAATGTTATGTGTATAATACATGTGATCTTAAAATCTATACAATGGCAAATGTACATTTGACTCAGAAGAACTAAATGAGTTTTATATATATATATATATATATACTACTATTACTATTATTCCCATTTTACGGATGACAAATCTGAGGGTAAGGGAAGATAAATTATTTGCCTATAATCGCATAGCTAAGTCAGAGTCAAGATTCATACCCAAATATCTCCTGATTGCAAGAATAGTATTCCTCTCATCATGAATGCTGCCAACCTGATAATTAAAGCATGCTTAATATGATATTAATAACTGATACTAATTAGTGACAAAGTACATTATATTTTGACAAAAAATTTGAATACTCTGACCAAAATCTCATAGAAGATTAATTTAAATGCTTCAGATGACTCAATATTGATTAAAAGTTTGCTTCCATTTTACACAAATATATGGGTCTCAAATTTGATTCTTATTGTTGAGTCTAAACTGTCATAAGAGATCTTAATTTCAATGGTATACATAATTCCCCCACATTTTTTAATAAAATTAATTAAGAACATTGTCATAATTCACAGATGCATACATATGACTTTCTTTGGTATAAAAAAGTAGGCATAGTGAGAATAACTACATGCAGTTCTATATTGGGGCAGGTGGAAGAGTAAATAGAGTGCTGGATGACCGGAGTTCAAATCCAGTCTCAGAAACTTCCTAGCAGTGTGACCTTGGGCAAGGCATTTAATCTTTGCCACTGGACAAGAAATCTTTGTCAAGTAAATCCCTTGGACAGACGGACGTCCATGCAATAATGAAGAGTCAGGCTTGATTAAAATGACTGAACAGCAGTATGTTTTACGTACTTGTACAAGGCTCTGTGTAATGCCTAAGCCTGAACCCCTTTCTTACACAACTAAATGATCATGTGTGACCACCCCTGATGCTTCCGCTCTGAGCGACCAACTGAGCCTGAGAAAACCCCACCTTTTCGTTGCATTTCCTGGGTTTCTGTCACATGGTGTATGACTTAATTCTCTCAAAAATCATAAGTGATTTGCCTTATATTCACCTCCATGCCATTCATTTTGTTTTCTTCTGGACCCAAAGAATTTGAACACTTGTATATGAATCAAATGAGATTTTAATTATGGTGAAATTGAAAGCAACAAGATCAACTCTAAATTGCTCAGCACTGAACCTTGCAAACTCTGAAATCTCAATGACAATTCTTGCATGTTCTGCTTCTGTTTCTACAGGATTAAAAATCTGGCATTTATCCAACACTAACTATGTGTCAAACAGAGATAAAAGCACCTAGTATTAATAGGGGGACACTTTCCTCAAAGCATATTTGGCGACAAAGGTGGATTTTTGGAGTTTGCCATATTCCAGTCTCTGTCAACTGCTCTCAGAACAGTCATTATTCAGAACTGCTAATGGTCTCCAAGCCTGTCCCAGACAACTTTCCCTAGGTTACACTAGATGTCACCTAATTTTTCTCTATCTTTTTTTCAGTGTTGTACTTTTCCCTCCCTCTGACTCCCCATCAGCCAGAGTCAGGGTTATATCAGCAATCAGAAGCTCTCTTTAATCCTGTCCCAGAGAGGGAAAGAATAATTCAATATACAGGAGCCAGGCAAAGTCTAGTCTTTGCCTCTCGGTAAAGTCTCTCCATCTCTCCAAATTTCCATTAGCTTCTTTTATACTCATTTTACCCTCTGATTTCTTGTATTCTCTTTACTATAATCTCCAGAGCATATTAACCATCCCGTTTCAGTAGTGATGCAGGAAAATACAGAGGAAGGTCATAGTAAACTGAATCAGGGGCTACTACAGTAAAGGAGCTATCTCAATTTGTCTAATGTGCTTGCACAAACAATGTGAAATCATTTTTAATCTTTGATCTATTAAATATTAAAATATAGAAAAAATTATAAAATTTGCCTCTTTCTCTAAATGAGAACGTAAAAATGTAACTACATTTCGCTCCAAGAATTTTGTTGTTGTTATTCTCTTCAGGTAGTAATGTAGAGAAGTGATATATTTCACTAATCAAAAAAAAGAACTAAGAATGAATATGACAGGGGTGGCTAGGTGGCACAGGGAACTGAGCAGCAGCCCTGTAGTCAGGAGGACCTGAGTTCAAAGCTGGCCTCACACACTTAATACAAAACTAGCAGTGTGCCCTTGGGCAAGTCACTTAACCCCAATTGTCCTGCCTTCCCCACTCCAACAAGCAATAAAAAAAATGAGTATGACAGTCCCATTTGCTAAATTACTTTAGGGCCAAGATCTCAAAATTCCAGTTGTAAAATTTGGAAGATCTATGTCATTCACCTACCTGAAAGTTAATTATTTTATCGGTGAATAAGTAAAATATTCTAAACTTTCTCATGTTTTTGAAGTACCAAATACTCTTAATAGCTGTTTCTCATCAGACTACTATTTTATATGAAATGTCTATTAGAGAGTCTTTTCAAGGAAAAGAAAGGACATTCACTTAAATCTAGATCAAATCCTGGTGATAAAATTTCCATCATCTACATGTTATTTCCCAGTCCCCCTCTGATGAACACCTACACCAATAATTCTTAGTTTCAACATGGGACTTTCTAACTTTTCTGTATACCTCTTTGCAAAATGCAGTGACTACATCACTGAAGTGGTTATCATGCATAAGAAGAAATCTCAAATTCTTTCTTGCCAAACTAATCATTGAAAATTACTTAGCACAGATCTTACCATCTGAGAATGAAATAGGGTGATTATTTAAATAATATAACGTAGTAGGTTCAAAGGATATATCTATAAACCAATTGAAAGGCAATGTGAATGTCTTTCCTTACTGCTACTTACCTTTCTTTAGATCTGATAGCTTATCTAGTATTTGAGCTCTTTTAAAATCTTTACACATATAAATGTGTTAAGGAAAACAGACATCTTCATCCTAGCTCCCCTCTTATATTTCAGTTTTAAACACTGTCTTTATCTTAGTAAATTTTATATTGCAATATAGCAGGGCCTTAAATATTAACTAAATGCTGTTGAGTGAAAACATTAAATTTAATTTAAGTAAAGGTATGGAATTCTTAGCATAGTTGACAGGTTAATGAGAAGAAAGAGCCAGGCCTTCCTAACGATCCAATGATCTTAGACTTTTTTTTCCTTTTAGTTCTCTTAAGGTTTAAGATTTGTTCTCCTTAGTCAGAGATCTCATATTAATTTATTCAAACTGTCCAATATACTTCCCAAATAAGATTTTTAGCTCTGAAAGCTAGGCTACAAACCAAGTAATGGTGGAAGTCATCGTATAAAATTGTTCCATCTAGTTAACACGAAAGAGAAAAATCAGCTTAAATGTTCATTATGAAGTGAGAATGACATTCTGGGAAGATGGCAGAGTAGATCAGAAATTTCCAGCTTCTCCAGAATTTCTCCACAAACATACAGAACAATGCCATGAAATGAACCTAGAATAACAAAAATAAGGGAAAAAAAGCAGTAGTCCTCCTATGCACACTTGAGAGGGCTGCAGGAAAGGCAAGACCTCCCAGGGGGGTGGTTTGGCCCAGTAAAGACACATTCAGACTGACTCCACTGAGCAAACAAACAGTAGGCCCTGGGGATTTCTCCATCAGGAAATAAACCAGGTCTCAGGAATTTTCCCTTCAGTCTAGGCCTTAGGAAGTTTTACCTTACAAACTTTTATCTAACAAACAGCACATAACTGACTATGGGAAGACTAAAGAATTCCCCACTGACACTCCAACTGCTTCTGGATACCCAGACAAGTGGTGTTAACTAGGAGTGATTCAGGGCTGTGGTTGTAGTCAAAGAAGAGAAAGCATATGCCTGGTGAGTGCAGTATCACAGGGAACAAGGAACATTTTCATGACAGGGTAGCTAGAGACCTTAACTGTTGACTTAAGGGAGAAGAAGAGTCCCTGAGGTTGAGCCCCCAGGCGGAATTCAGAAAATGACAATTAGGGGGACTTGAGGCCTGGGGAAACATAACCCACAACTCCAGATTAAAACCTGATTATAATAATAAACTGCTAAAAATAAAATAAAACAAAATTAAATAAAAATGAATAAACAAAAGAAAAGGAACCTGATCATAAATAACAATTAAAATGTAAAAGAAAATCTGGGTTCATATTCAGAGGAAGATACTGAGGTAAAAAAAAGCTACTGCTACTAAGATTCAGGGGCACCCCAAAATGTTGGGGTGTAATATCTTCTGAAAAGAATTCACTCAGGCCATCTCTAAATCAAATGAAGGCATTTATTGGGTTACCTCAGCACACCAAGGAGACTCCTTTGCCCCGGAAAAGAGATGCAGATTAAGGGAAAACTGAGCTTAAGGGGGAGGTTAACAACAATGCAGTATTCACAATGTCTCCAATGACTATAAGTATACTGATACAGTTATTAATCACAAAATAGTATAGGCTCTCTACATGGGGGACTTAGCTAGAACATTTATTCAAATACCAGAAAACTGAGTCCCAAAAGCATAAGGTCAAAGCCATCACAGTAGCCACAGTCTTGGCACACATAGTCAATGCAGTAAATACCCACATTTTTATGCTTTCAAAACAAAACAGACTACCTCAGGCAAAGATCTTCCTCTCCTAACTCATGGTAACTGCTCAGCCTCCATGCAGCTCACTCCCTATGGCTCCGGTCCCTGGCAGTTCCCATCCCTGACAGTCCTCAACAGGCATCCTTAGCAGAAATTCTGGCATCGTGCTGTCCACTGGCACTGCCATCTCTTCCAGTCACCACACTGGCTCCATCTCCTTCCTGCTCCACCCCTTTCTGCTTTGTCAGCAAGTTCAAGGGGCATGAAAGATCTTCAGATCCCATTACCATTACATGGTGGTGGCCCCCTAAGGGAGAGGGGACCAAAGGGAAATGGGTTCTTCAGAGTGATGGGTTCTTAAGGGAGATGCCCATCAAGAGAGACACCTGCTTAAGGAGGGATGTCCTCCACTTAAGAAAGATGCCTGCTAGCCAGGAGACAGTGAAACATGCCAGGTATTGAAAGATGAAATGACCAGGGAGTTTAGGTTATTATTTATTCCATTGGTCAAGCCTGGTTGGAGAGGCAGAGGGGCAGAGCGGACCCTGTTAGTTTTGGTATTTCATTGACCAGCCTACTTGAATCTCACCAGAGTGTCAAACCTCAAAACCATAATAAATTTTTCTAACTGACATGGAGCTGGCCTGATTCTTCAAAATTCTTTAGAGACATCCTGCTATAACTCAACTGAACTTCATCAGAAAGTGCTTGAGGCCAGATTTGAATTAATATAGTTGAGTCTTCTTGACTTCCAAGTTTGTCACTTTATTCACTGCACTACCTAGATGCCCATATGGAAATGTCCTTGTTACTTAAGGGACAATTTCACTCAAGGCAACAAGAGACCGATAATGGAGAAGTTGAAGGATTATCCAAAAGCAGGAAATGGGAAATAGAACAAATCTTGCACAAAGTCATTCTCAAAGAAAAAGGAAGGTAACCAGTCTCTCCTCAAGGTGCTTCAACCCCTAGAGCCTTTCCCATAAGGTTAGTCAGGAGTCAGGTCACTATAACCTTGAATAACTAGGGCAGCTCTAGTTATAAAATTAGTTTGGGGAGTTAACCACATGAAAGTGTAATGGAGGACTGCAAAATCATATTAAAAGAATCCTATTTAGTAAAACTGAAGATATTAAAAAATAATAATTTCTTCTAAAGCCTGTTGCAGACTACCAGAAAAATACCCTTAAAAGAAGACAGAAAGTATTAAGCTAAATCCACTTCCCATCAGTAACTTTGATAGGTTTGGACTCCAGGGAATATAATGCCCTATCCAGGATAGGCTTATCAGTTGAAATCTTATTTTCATGCTGATTTTGATAACATTTTGAACACTCAACTTCTTCTCAAGTTACTCAGCCTCCCCTCCCCTCTGACTGAAAAACTGGAGGTTGGAGAATTAAATTCTTTCTAAATCTTTCCTTTATAGAGGACTAGGATCTAATTATTCACTTCCCATCAGCAGCTTTAATTGGTTTAGACTGCATGGTACATCATGCTCCCTAGTGCTCCTTATTCCCTCACTCTACCCTGCTTCCCCCCATCAAACTTTCCTTATTAGACTGCAAATTTTTTAAAGGCAAGGTTTGTCTTTTTTTTTAAATTTGTATACTGAATTCTTAGCATAATACCTGGCATTTAGTAAATGCTTAATAAATATCTATTAAACTAAATAAAAAATGAAGGGTGATATTAAACTTAACTCTTGTCTTTTTGCCTTCATTGACTCTCCACTTGATATTATTGGTTCTAGGAATCAAGCTTTTCCACTGAGAAAGGATTAAGGTAGTGTTGGAATACATTCTAGAAGGAAGACATACTCTAGAAGTAAGGAGATTTATCTTGGCAATCTGGTTACTCAACTATAGTTGAATATTATCCCATGCAGTATTTTAACATATTTTTTCCTTATTTTGCATTCCTACAAATGTTACCTAAAATAATCTCAGAGTCATATTGGGGGAACTATGATAGTTTTGACATCTCTGTACCTAGAGATAGTTTGGATAGAGATTAATATTAAGTTAAATAAAATTTTTTCTAGGAGATGAGTCTAATGAGAGTACAATATGAATTAATACTGTTTTTTTCTTTAATCAACCCCACACCAAGACTGGTTCAGGTCTATTAATCATACAAGGTGCAATGGAAAGGAAAAAGGAAAAAAAAGAAAAAGGGCATTTCAGAATATTGCAGAACCAAGAAAAGAAGGTTATAGAGAAAGATGAGCACCAAAAGTGTAGTGGTGGTTGTAACTCTTCAATATTGAATTAGAGACAACAAGCAGCCAGTAGTTAATGAGGTAAATGCATTAATTGCAAAGACTTTTTGGAGTTTCCCAGGTGAACTATTTGGGGAGTTGGGTAATAAACTCACAGAGACAGCCTTGGGCCTAAAGAAAGTCCAGAGAGGATTTTAGAAAACAGAATTTTGAGTGTAGAAGTTAAGTGACCTCTTTGGAGACAGAGCCAAGGTGATGGAGTAAAAGCAGGGTCTTTCTTAAACTCTTACCAATACCCCTTCAAATACCTATTAAAATGGCTCTAAACAAATTCTAGAGTGGCAGAAACCACAAAATTTCCAGCCCAAGACAACCTGGAAGGTCCACAGAAAAGGTCTTCTGTACCAGTATGAGAGAAGAGCACAGTCCAGCATGGGACACACTGGCACAGAGGGTTCCAGAGCTAGCCTCAGAGAACTGAATCACTGGTAGCCATGGTAAGAGAAGTAGAGGAAAAATTGGGAAGAGAAATCAGAGTAATGCAAGAAAATCATGAAAAACAAATCAACAGCTTGCTAATGGAGACCCAAAAAATGCTGAAGAATATAACACCTTAAAATGGACTACCTAAATGGCAAAAGATGTCCAAAAAGTCATTGAATAGAAGAATGCCTTAAAAAAGAGAATTTTCCAAGTGGAAAAGGAAGTCCCAAAGCTCACTAAAGAAAATAATTACTTAAAAATTAGAATGGAGCAAATGGAAGTTAATATTAGATATTATGAGAAATCAAGAAATTATAAAAAACAGAACCAAAAGAATGGTGAAAATATAAGACAATGCGAAATATTCCACTGGAAAAACAACTAACCTGGAGAAAAGATCCAGGAGAGATAATATTAAAAATTATTTGACTATCTGAAAGTCATGATCAAATAAAGAGTCTAGACATCATCTTTCATGAAATTATCAAGAAAAAACTGCCCTGGTATTCTAGGACCAGCAGGTAAAATAGAAATTAAATGAATCCACTTATCGCCTCCTGAAAGAGATCCCCAAAGGAAAACTCCTAGGAATATTGTGGCTAAATTCCAGGATTCCCAGATCAAGGAGAAAATATTGCAAGAAGCCAGAAAGAAACAATTTGAGCATTGTGGAAACACAATCTGGATAACATAAAATCTAGCAGCTTCTACATTAAGGGATCAGAGGGCCTGAAATATGATATTCCAGAGGTCAAAGGAGCTAGGATTAAAACCAAGAATCATCTACCCAGTAAAACTGCATATAATACTTTCGGGGAAAAGTGACTATTCAATGAAATAGAGGACTTTCAAGCATTCTTGCTGGAAAGAACAGACCTGAATAGAAAATTTTACTTTCAAATACAAAAGGCAAGAGAAGCATAAAAAGGTAATACGGAAAGATAAATCATATAGTACTTATTAAAGCTGACCTGCTTACATTCCTAGATGGAAAGATGATATTTGTAACTCATGAGACTTTTCTCAGTATTATGGTAGTTGGAGAGAAGACAAATAGATAGATAGATAGATAGATAGATAGATAGATAGATAGATAGATAGATAGATAGATAGGTATAGACAGAGGGAATGGGGTGAGTTGAATATTAAGGGATGATACTCAAAAAATAAAATTAAGGGGTCAGAGATGTATGTACTAGGAGAAGGAGAAAGGGATAGGTAGAATGGGGTAAATTATCTCACATAATAGAGGCAAGAAAAAGCTTTTACAATGGAGGGGAAGAAAGCAGAGGTAAGACAGAATGTGTGAAAACTTACTCTCATCAGATTTGACTTAAGGAGGAAATAACATATACACTGAATTGGGTATAGAAATCTTTCTTACCCCATAAGAAAGTTGAGGGGGGAAGGAAATAAAATGGGGGTGATAGAAGGGATGGCAAACGGGAAAAGAAAGTAATCAGAAGCAAAAACTTTTGAGGACGGTCAGGGGGAAAGGAGAGAATACAATAAATAGGATGGAGGGAAATATAGTTATCTTTTCACAACATGACTCTTATGAAAGTGTTTTGCATTACTATGTATATATAACTTATATCAAATTGCTTGCCTTCAAAATGGGGGTGGGTAGGAAGGAAGAAGGGAATGTGAAGTTCAAAGTTTTAAAAAATGAATGTTAAAAATTGTTTTTGCATGCAACTGGGAAATAAGATATTGTAATAGGAATGGAAATTTGAAGATCGCCCCTGTCCCTTAATAGGCTTAGGGGGAGTCAACTTGACCCCCTAATAAGCTGATTATAATCACATGGAGACTGTGATGGGAGGAGTTTTATAAAGAGTGAAACAGAGCCCATAGAAAATTTGGAGTCAGAGCTAGACTGTACAGCTTGGGTAGAGGACGCTCAGACAAGGAGTCAGACAGGCCCATGAGTAAATATTGATCTTGTGTTGGTTTGTGGAAAGGCTAAAGAATGCTCTGGCACTCTGTGTTTTTATGGTTTATTAATTTCTTTGCTGCTATGATGGAATCAGCTTACTGGTTTTGGAATTTGGTTTTCTGGTGTCTAAATAAATGCCTTTCTTCTGTCCTCTATATGGAAAGTTTGTTATATTTTGTGCTCAAGTGTCTTGTGGGAATACTTATAGTCATGGTCTTTATTACATATTGGCTTTACAGATATATGGGCAATAAGACAAAAAAATCTATCTTGCCCTAAAGGAAAAGTGAAAAGAGAAGAGGTGTGCATGATAGAATGGAGGGCTGATTGAGTGAAGTGGTATTCAGAATGTAAGCCATCTTGGTATGGGGGAAGGGGAGAAATGGGTAGAAAAGATGGAACTCAAAATCTTGTGGAAGTGAATGCTATAAACTAAAAACTCAATCAATCAACTAATTAATTTTTTTTAGAAGTGGTCTCTTTGTGTCACGCTGCAGCACTGTCACAATGAGTCACTCTCATGTGTTGACAGTCACTGATCTCACCAACCACAATGGTAAAGATAATCAGAACTGGACAACAGGCTGATGGCTATGGTAATAGACATGCTGAACTTATAAAAGGAAAGGTTGAATGATAGCAATAAATATGGTGTAGTAATAATGCAATAAAGTAATCAACAGAAATATTGAAAAAGACAGATGAAAGCTAACTAAGAATCAAAATAATCTGCGGAAAGCAAATATAACACAAGAAATTCCGCACACCACCCTGAAATGGCATTTGAACAAGTCCATGAACCTCTAGAGTGTTTCAAAGGGGTAAACAAGAAATTATGACAAAATATCAAAGAAATACATGAGAAACTAGTGCTCTCTTGGAGGAAATCATCACATCTAACAGGAGATCAGAAAATTAAAAAAAATATATTCTCCAGAACACAAAAAAAATCTCATCTAGGGGGAAGAGGGAGAGAATGCCATAACTGTATTCAAACAAGTAAAGACAAAGGGAAAATTAGACAAAATCAAAGACATTAAGACTGGAAAGGACAAGACAGCCATGAATTAAGAATATTGAAAATAGGGGGCAGAGCCAAGATGGCAGTGCAGAAGCAGCAAAGAACCACAGCTCCCACACAAACACGCTAAAAAACTTATAAAATGGGACGCTAAACAGATTTTCAAGCTCCAAAACTCTCCAAAAGGCAGAAGGAACATTTGTTGCTACAGGCAGTGCAGCAGGCGTGGCTCTTCCCAGCAGTCTGGGACCCGCGGCTGAAACCCTGGCCCGTTCAAGCCCTGGGGCATCTGGCAGGGAACTGCATCTATAGGAGAGCAGATCCGCTGCACTGGAGGCACAATTACCACATCTGTCAGGCCAGAAGACAAAAAGGCTAAGAGAAAGGTCAGTGGATTTGGCTAACTGGGGAGGAGAAGAGTGGGTCTGGCCAAACTGCTCCCAGGGCAAGGAAGCAGTGGGAGGCTGCTGTAGCAGCAGGAACGTCTGAGAGCTGCAGCGGCCCCCACTGGGCTGCTTCAGAGCCCTCGGCCTGCAGATAGCAGGGGGCCTGATGCGATCCATCAGGGCAAAGGGCTCTTGCATTGAGTGGCCTGGATCTGGATCGTGGTCTTGAGTGGTGGTCCTGGGGTGCACTTTCAGTGAGCCAAGGTGGGGAGGTGGGGCTGCAGCACTCCACTAAGAGCTCCGGCAGCTGTGAGGGCCCCAGCGATTTGGGACAGAGCTTCCCCCCTCCAGGAAGCAGAGTTCCACAGAGCTAAAAAAACCAAGCAATTAATAGACTGACCAACATGAGAAAAAGGTAGCAG
>CM053600.1:17719431-17737687 GCA_028646575.1 Pseudocheirus occidentalis | reverse complement strand
AATGCTGCAACCCTTTAATACAGTTCCTCATGTTGTGGTGACCCCCCAAACCATAAAAATTATTTTCGTTGCTACTTCATAACTGTAATTTTGCTACAGTTATGAATCGTAATGTAAATATCTGATATGCAGGATGTATTTTCATTGGTACAAACTGAACATGATGCACAGGTTGAGAACCACTGTTCTAAGGGGAGAAGGGGAGAGGGAAGAAAGATTTTTGCTTTTTAGAGTAGGCATTGATTTATTCCTTGTACTTGTATCCTGAGAATAGCATAGTACCTGGTACTCAGAAGGGGATTAATAAATGCTTGTTTGTTGGTTAGAAGAGAAAAACCAAGAATAAAAATATTCTGGGAGAGTAAGTTAGAAAAATAACCTAAAACTTGACTGATAGATAGATAATTGTTATTAATAAAGTATATAATTGATAACTGATAGATAATTGTTAAATAATAAAATATATAATTGATAACTGAAAGATGGATAATTTTTTAATAAAGTATACAATTGATAACTGATAGATAATTTTTATTAATAAAGTAACTTGCAAAGTTATACCTAGAGTGAAGTGACTAGAATTTTGCTCCAGAATATCAAAATATAGAAGGAACAAAAATGTGCTTTTGTTAAACCTGGTCTTCTAATGTTCTTTTTTTGGGAAGCTGTTACCGGTTTTTTATTCAGGTGAGGGTTATCTTTTTGGGTCAGGATGTATAGGGCTTGCCTATACCCACCTCAACAGGCCTCTGGCGTCCCCGGCTCCCACTTACTGCAGGAGAAACAGCTGCACAGAAAAACTCAGGACACAGGACTTGCTTCTAGCTTTTATTGAGAGTTCATCCTCTATCTCAGTGTGGCTGGACTGGACTGGCCTGGCTGGACTCCACTGGACTCAACTGCCCTGCCTCCAAGTAGTCTGTATTTAAGTCCTTTCTCCAGGGCCCCTTAGGGCCCCTCCCCTGGCCATGCCCTCACCACAGCTAGCCAATGTGGCTACCCTGAAGGTGGAGAGATTATCCGCAGGTGCAGCCTTTACATTTCACCCCCAGGTGATCACTTGTCCTCCTGTTAGCTGAGGATTGGCTCAACCCGTCCATCTCACATGGAGTATCAACGATCCTCTTTAGGAGTCTCCTCCCCACGTGAGGTATCAGAGACCTAACAGGAAGCAACATTCCCTCAACATTATGTATTATTCACAGTTCTTCTCCTTGGGGCTGTTATAAGAGTTTCTTCCTGCCATCATTAATTTGAGTGAATGGTTTTCCTGCCCCACATGTTAAAATTACAAGTTGCAGCTCTGCATGGTATAAGAAAAAACATCATCATTATTTACTTACAAAAGAGATAAATTAGAGACTAATTTTACGTGTTCCAAAAGATTTTTTATAAAAACTAAAATTTTTATTATATTCCTTTAAAAAGTTGCCCGCTGGCGCATTTTAAACAGGCTTTAATTTACACTAAATTTTTCCTGACCTGCTTGTCATGGGGCAGCTGGTCTCACCAGTTTCCCTGGTCTTTGGTGCACATCCGGATGTGTCCAGCACATTCAACAAAGCAGAGTCAGGAGCCAGGATAGTGAGTGATCAGCAGACAGTTTTATTTTTCTTTCTCCCATCTTCTTCCCCATTCCCTATGCTTCCCTTTTTTATTCCCCTTTCTGAGCCCCTTTGACAAAAAGTCCACCTTCCTCAAGGCTGTCTCTGATGCTGCGAGGGTCGGGTAAACATGCACAGGAAGGACACAGCTTGCGTTCCAGGACAGAGCATATCAACAGAACACTTGGGTGGTGAAATGCAGAACAGGACACACTGACCCAAGGAAATAACACTTTTCATAACCATGTGGTTTTGGTTTTTATGTTCATCTGCATTCTCAGCTTGTTCTGGCACTCATGTCTACAGACAGAACTACACCTATCTTTCCCCTATCACAAATCAGTTGCACAAACTACACATCTGTAGTCTCTACAACTGTCAGTATATGCAAATTATATGCATGTATATTTGTTGCTTGCCTACTTCAGGTATCTAGATGTAGCATCACAGGAAATTCTAGTTGAAACCAATGATGTTAATAATAATACTTCAAAACCCTTTTTCATAAGGAAAGTTCATCATAAACATTAAAATGCTATAGAAATTCATTTTTCAAGTATGATTACTATTATAATGGTTCATCTGCAATGGCACATGAAAACTGGAGAGCTATCCTGAGGACCCAGAAGTGTTACAAGAAGGTAGAATAGACTACCATATTATCCAGTTTCCTTCATTTTTTTTTAAATTTAAAAATGTCGAGCAAATTTTTTTAAATTAAATTCATGGTTCAGCCTTTTTAAAAAATATTTTGGCAGATTATCATTGTAAGTTATTCAGATTTAGTTATTTGTTCCTTCCTATGGGTGAAAGAAATATCCACCTTTCAAATTAGTTTTCTTACATAAAAATTTTATATTACACCATATAACTCTTTCACTTCAACTAGTAACACCTCAAAAATTTGCTAAGAAGGGTAGGGCCAAGATGTAGGAGTGAAAGTAGGAACCCATATAAACTCACCAATGAATACCTTCAGTAACCTTGAAAAATTGAATCTTAATGGTTTTCAGAGTGGCAGATTTGGAAGATGAAGAGTGGCAGATTTCCAGCCCAGGAAAGGGTGGACAGATAGGATTTGTTGCACTGGGCAGGGGAGCACAGTGCATGTAGTGCTGCACCAGCACAGACCCAACCGTAGCAGATGGCAGAATAAGCCAGAGTGAACTGACTCACCAACCACAGGGATGAGATTACCAAACCACTTACCACAGGATGAGGATCTGTCAGAGCTGGATTAAGAGACAAATTCAGGGCCTGTGGCAGTGGCAGCAGCTATACCTGGGGCTATCAGTTCACAGTGTAGATGTTTGAAAATCACCTACATGAACTTCTAGAAGCCAGGATGGTGAAATAAACCATAAGAGTTCTTATCTCCTTCTCTGATCCTGAAAAATCCAGAGTATATTGCCCCAGGATAAAATCCTGAAATAGTGGAACCAGCACCAGGTTTAGTAGTCCTAGAGGAAGGGTGTGGTTATGGCTGTGGGAAGGCTAAAGTACAGTACTGGAGGCTTTCCAACAAGCCCCATCTCAGCCAACAATGGGACGTCCTTAACTCTAGGGAGGTATGTATGTACTGACACCAGACCACCAGGTGTACCTTCACACAACCAGGGGACTCTGCAGACACAAGCAATGCCTGGACACCAGTGGCTGAGTCTTCCTGAGTTCCAGCCCAGGGACATAGACAACTCGTCTCCCACACCTCTCACTGTGAGCTTCAATGCAATTCCCCAGAAATGCAAAAAGCCCTGGTCTTGGCCTCAGTCTAGGCCCTCAGAGACCACAGAACACAAAGCCAATAAGCAGACCCCTAATCCCTAGCACAAGAAGCATGGGGCAGAGCCCTCTCTACCCCAGAAGCAGAGACGCACTTTAAAAGCCAGGAAATAGGCAATCACAATGGGAAAAAAAAGCAAAATAGAAAAACAAAAATGTTAGAATTCTGTTGTGTTGAGCAAGCAAAACCAAATTCAGAAAAGGACAGCATTGACCCTATAGCCACACCTGAAATCTCAAAAGGGAATATGAACTGGCCTCAAGCCGAAAAAATAATCTCAAAAAAGTTCAAGAAGGATTTTCAAAGCCAAATTAGAGAGTTAGAAGGTAAAATGACCAACTATTTAAAAAATATAATTGGTAAAATGAAAAAAAATCACTGAAGGAAACAGCTCCTTAACATGAAAAAAAAAACTGTGAAATGGGAAAGGAGGTTCAAAATCTAACTAGAGAAAATAACTCCTTTAAAGTAAAAACTGAACAAATGGAAAAGGAGATTGAAAAAGTAACTGAAGAAAATAATTTGCTAAAAATTAGAATGAGACAAATTGAAGCTAAAGACATCAAGAATCAGTCAAACAAGATTTAAAAAATAAAACAGAGCATAACGTAAAAATATCTCCTTGGAAAAACAACTGACCTAGAAAACAAATCCAGGAGAGACAATATAAAAATTATTGGTCTACCAGAAAGCAATGATGAAAAAAGAGCCCAGAAAACATCTTCCAAGAAATCATCAAGTAATACTAGAAGCAGTGAGTAAAATAGTTATTGAAAGAATTCACCAAACACCTCCTGAAAGATATCCCCAATTGAAAACTCCAAGGAATACTGTAGCCAAATTCCGGAATTATCATGTGAAGGAGATAATACTGAAAGCAACCAGAAAGAAACAATTCAAATATCACAGAACTACAGTCAGGATCAGACAGGACCTAGTAGCTTCTACATGAAAAGATCAGAAGGATTAGAGTGTGATATTTCATAGAGTAAAAGAACTTGGACTACAACCAAGGATCAATTATCCAGCAAAACTTAGTATAATCATTCAGACAAGGAGATAGTTATTTCATGAAATAAGGGACTTCCAGATGTTCCTGATGAAAAGGCCCAAGCTGAAAGGAAAATTTGATCTCCAAATACAAGACTCGAGAGAGACATAAAAAGGTAAGCAAGGAACACACACACACACACACACACACACACACATGCACACACCTTGTTATTCAATAAGAGCAAGCTGTTTACAACCCTATGTGCTAGGATATCAATATTGAGAATTATGCAATTATCATGACACTTAAAAGGTGCATATGTACACACACACACAAATATATAGTGAGAGAGAGAGAGAGAGAGAGAGAAAGAGAGAGGGAGAGAGAGAGAGAGAAAGGGAAAGAGGGAGAGAGAGGGAGAGAAGGTGTTGGTATAAATTAACTAATGTGATAACAAAAAAAACTTATTAAGAGATTATTATGGTGGGTGGCTAGGTGGTGCAGTGAATAGAGCACTGGCCCTGGAGTCAGGAGTACCTGAGTTCAAATCCGACCTCAGACACTTAACTCAAAAAACTAGCCATGAGACCTTGGGCAAGTCACTTAACCCCAACTGCCCTCCAAAAAAAAAGCAAAAAAAAAAGAGATTATTATGGGAGAAGAGTAAAGGAGGAGGCAGAAAAAGGTAAATTATGCCACATAAAGAGGCATAAAAACATATTATAGTAGAGCGAAAGAAGGGAGGGAGATGAACATTGTAAGAGCTTTATTCTCATTGGTTTTGGTTCAAGGAAGGAATAACATATTCAGCTAAGTATAGGAATCTAATGTGAAGAGACACAAAAATGTATTACAGTAGAGGGAAAGAAGGGAAGGAGAGGAGCATTGTTTGAGATTTCTTCTAATTATACTTGGTTCAAAAAGGGAATAATTTGTCCAATAGGCAGTAGAAGGGGAAAGGAAAAAGAAAGGGGGTGGATTACAAGAGAGGGAAGAAGTACCACCAAAGCAAAACCTCACCTCAGAGAGTATAAACAGCTTTCTCCAGGGACAGAGAAAATCAAAAAAGCGTCCCTTAAGCAAGATTCTCTTGTTGGACTCTAGTGAGGCCCATTAACAGACAGGTAAAAACCTCAAATTCCCTTATCATTGCAATCATTACTAAACATACATGTAGCAAGTGGTAAAGCATCCAGATTCGTACAGGTGAAGTTAAGAGAGAGGAAGAAATAGATGGCAAAACTATTCTAGTGGGGGCCTTAAACCTCCCCCTCTCTGAATTTGATGAATCTAACATAAAAAGAACAAGAAAGACCATAAGGAGGTAAAGATAATTTTAGAGAAGTTGGGTATTATAGACTTCTGGAAAGAACTGAATGGGGATATAAAGGAATATACCTTCTTCTCAGCAGTACATGGCACATATACAAAATTTGCCTATGTACTAGGGCATAAAAACATCACAATCTAGTGCAGATAGGTAGAAATATTAAATTCACTAGTTTCAGATCATGGAAAGATAGACTAAAAACGAATTGGTATCTAAATAATATAATCCTAAAGAATGAGGAGATCAAACAACAAATTGTAGAAATAATAAGTAATTTCATTCAAGAGAATGACAATGAGAAAATATACCAAAACTTATGGGCTGCAGCAAAAGCTGTTCTTAGGGGAAATTTTATATCTCTTAATGTTTGCATTAATAAAATAGAGAAAAAAAAGATAGATCAATGAATTGGGCATGCAACTGAAAAAGCTAGAAAAAGAACAAACTGAAAATCCCCAAAGAAATGCAAAAATAGAAGGCAATGTGCAATATCTCATTGGAAAAACCACTGACCTGGAAAATAGATCCAGGAGAGACAATTTAAAAATTATTGGACTACCTGCAAGCCATTATCAAAAAAAGAACCTAGAAAGCATGCTTCAAGAAATTCTCAAGGAAAATTGCCCTGATATTTTAGAAGCAGGGGGCAAAGTAAAAATTGAAAGAATTCACAGATCACCTCTTGAAAAAGATCCCAGGAAGAAAATTACTGGGAATATTTTATCCAGGTTCCAGAGTTCCCAGATGAAGGAGAAAGTATTACAAGCACCCAAGAAGAAACAATTCAAATATTGTGGAAACACAACCAGGATAACACAGGATCTAGCAGCTTCTACATTAAGGCAGATGGGGAGAGACAGAATATGGTAAATGATCTCCTATAGAAGAGGCAAGGTAGAACTGTTGCAATGGAGGGGAAGAACAGGAAGGCAAAAGAGAATGGGTCCATCCTTACTCTCATTGAATTTGGCTTAGGGAGAGAATTACATACACACTAAATTGCGTATTTTGCCCTATAGGAGAGTAGGGGGGGAAGATACGAGGGGGGGGGATGATGGAGGGAAGGGCAGGTTGTGGGGAGGAGGATTATTACAAGCACACACTTGTGTAAAGGGACAGGGACAAAGTAGAGAACAGAACAAGTGGGGGGGCAGGATAGGATGGAGGGAAATATACTCAGTCTTTCACAATATATCCATTATGGACATGTTTTACATAACTACATGTGTACAATCTATATTGAATTGCTTATCTTCCAAGTAAGGGAGGGTGACGAGAGAATGACTTAAACTGAATGACTTAAATTGCTGATTCTCTGGAGTGTTTTTATAAGTGACTTTTTTTCTAAGAAAACCCCAGAGAATCAGCAATTTAAGTCATTCAAATCATTAATTACTTTTGTAAAGTAACAAAATAAAAAAAAATTTGTGAAGATAACAATATTTTTATAAAGGACTAATACAAATCGAGAAGAAACAAAAAGAAAAATTCTAATTAAGAACTATAAAATGCATAAAATGTGTACTGTTTAACATGACAAGGTTTATATTGATATATCTAGAAATTTATCTTTACAAAATTAATAGGAAATAAATAATTGGGGAGATTTAATTCGTTATTAGGCTGCATTAAGATACGTAAATTTATAATACTATCTAACTACATTGTACATTTAACATTATAACAATCAAACTACCAAGTTCTATTTGAAGAACAAGATAAAAGGGAACAAAATCCACTTTTTCAAGATAAATAATAGAAAAATTCAGAAATTAAACGGCATCCATGCAACTACTTGATGTCAAACTATATTATAAAACAATAATTATTGAAATTAATTTCTACTGATTAAAAACAGAAAAAGTAGATTCATTACATTGAATGGACAAGCAATAATCAAATCAGTCTAAACAATAGCAGTGTGATTTATAAATTAAGAACACAATAATTGGGGAAGTACTCAGTTTTTGACAAAAATTCCTGGAGATTTGGGAGGAACTGATTTAAAACAATATCTTTTACCAGAAAGGAGGAGAAAAAGGAGGAGCATAGGAAGGGAAGTGTGGGGAAAGGAAGAATCTTAATGTATCTTAAAAAAGACATTTTTTTTGTTTTGTATATTTATTAATATTATTGATGGGGGGCAGAGTCAGGATGGTGGCATAGAAGTAGCAAAACTCTGCAGCTCTCACCAAAACCACCTCAAATACCTATAAAATATGACTCTAAACAAATTTTAAAGCTCCAGAACTGACAAAGTAGCAGAGTGGCAAAGCTCCTGCTGAAGGCAGACTGGCAAGCAAATGGGAAGGAGTTCATTGCAGTGCACTGGGATACCAGATCAGCATCATGTGAACCTGCAGCTGGAGCCCTGCGTCTACCAGAAAAAGCCGTGGTTGGAACACAAATGACCAGCAGCCGTGGCATTTTCCAGATTTACCAACTGATAAGAAACAAGAACTAAGTGAAAAGTCAGTGGAACTCAGATAAATTCTGGGGAGAATATCAGGCCAACTGCCCCAGGGTTAGAAGCAGCTGTGGCTGTGGGGACACCATCTCCACATGGCTGTTTCAGAGCTCACAGCCTGCAGATTGCAGGTGGGCCAAGCAATCATTCAGAGGATAAGGGCTCTTGCCTTGAGATGCCTGGATTAGATTGCGGTCTTGGGTGGTGGTCTTGAGGTGTGTTTTCAGTGAGCCAAAGCTAGTGGGGGCTGCAGAAATGGTGGCCTCCTAATAACTCAGACAACTGTGAAAACCTCAGAGATTTGGGACAGAACTCTCCCCTTTTAAAACAGAGTTGTATGGGGCTCAAAAGTCAAGTAATTGACTGGCAACATGCATAGACAAAGAAAGCAAAGCAAACCCAGCAATCCAACTTTAGATTACTTTGTTGGGGACAAAAAGGATCAAAGCATGGAACAGGAGGAAGACAACACAGTCAGAAATCCCACACCAAAAGCTTCAAAGGAAAAGGTGGAGTCGTTACAAGCCATAGAGAAGGTTAAGAAGGATTTTGAAAACCAAATAAGAGAAGTGAAGGAAAAATTGGGTAGAGAAATAACAATGATGCAAGAAAATCATGAAAAAAAAGTCAGCAAACTGACTGAAGAAAATAACACCTTAAAAATAGATTACTTAAATGGAAAAAGAGGGCCAAAAAGCCAATGAGGTAAAGAATGCCTTAAAAAGCCAAATTTCCCAGATGGAAAAAGAATCTCAAAAGCATTCTGAAGAGAATAATTCCTTCAGAATTAGATTACAACAAATGGAAGCAAATGACCTTATGAGAAATCCACATATTATTAAACAGATCCAAACAAATGAAAAAATAGAAGGCAATGTGAAATATCTTCTTGAAATAGCCACTAACCTGGAAAATATATTCAGTAGATACAATTTAAAATGTATTAGACTACCTGAAAGCCATGATCAAAAAAAGAACCAAAAAAGTATCCTTCAAGAAATTCTCAAGGAAAATTGCCCTGATATTTTAGAACCAGTGGGCAAAATAGAACTTGAAAGAATTCACCAATCACCTCTTGAAAAAGATCCCCAAAAGAAAACTCCTAGGAATGTTGTAGCCGGGCTCCAGAGTCCTCAGATCAAGAAGAAACAATTTGAATACTGTGGAAACACAATCAGGATTGCCCAGGATCTAGCAACTTTTACATTAAGGGATCAAAGGGCCTGGAATACAATATTCTTGATATCAAAGGAGCTAGGATTACAATCAAGAAACACCTACCCAGTAAAATTGAGTATATTGTTCCAGAGGAAAATATGGTCATTCAATAAGGTGGAGAACTTTCATGCATTGTTGATGAAAATAACTAGAACTTAATAACAATTCGGCATTCAAATACAAGATGCATGAGAAGGTAAACATGGAAAAGAATTGAAAAGGAAGTTATCAAATTTGAACTGTTTACATGCGAACATGGGAAAATGATCATTATAATGTATGGAACTTTTCTCAGTATGAGGATAGTTGAAGGGAATATAAACGTATGTATATGTATGCATACACATATGTGTATATAGGAGGGTATATATGAGAATGAATACATATGTGAATGTGTTTATATATGTGTACATAGACAGAGGGTGCAGGATCTATTGAGTAGGATGGGGTAATATTTTAAAAGGTGAAACAGAGATGGGAGAGGAATAATATAAGAGGAGACAGGGAGAGACAGAGTGGGGTCAATCCTCTCATATACAAGAGGCAAGGGATATCTGTTACAATGCAGGGGTAGAACAGGAAGGCAAAAGGGAATGGGTCAACCATACTCTCATTGAATTTGACTTAGGGAAGGAATGACATACACTCTAAATTGGGTATCCTGGCCTACAGGAGAGTAGAGGGAAAGGGGATGAGAGGGGGAAGGATGGAGGGGAAGGCAGGTTGAGGGGGAGGGTTGTTAGAAGCACACACTTCCCTAAAGGGACAAGAACAAAGTAGAGAATAGAACAAAAATGGGGTGGAATAGGAAGGATGGAAATATACGGGTACTACGGTAGGGAGATCCATCATGCCTTGAAATTCAGAGGGGTAATGGGGGAGGACATAGGAGAGAGCTGATTGGGGGGTGGGGATATGCAGTGGGATCGAAAATTTGTAAATCAAAATCTCATGGAATTGAATGATGTAAACTAAAAATAAACAAAAGTTTAAATTAATTTTTTTTAAAACATTGATGGGGCAGCTGGGTGGCATTGTGAATAGAGAGCTATCTCCAGATTAGGGAGGACCTGAATTCAAATCTGACCTCAGACACTTAACAGTCACCAGCTATGTGACATTGGGCAAGTCACCTCACACCAATTGGCCTCACACACACACACACAAAATCATTGATAAAATTTCAATTACATTTGACAAAATATAAAAGAACAGTTTCCAAGATAATTATAAACTATTAAAATTATTATAAATTATTGGAAAATCATTATACCGTGCCAAAATAGTCATAAGTAGCACTTATTGTGGTGGCAGAAATTTCAAAACAAAGTAACCAATAATTAGAAATAACTAAATAAATTATTATGCAAAAGTATAATGGATACAGTAATATTAGTAAGAAAGGATAAATATGAATAATTGAGAGAAAGGGGAAGATTTAGATGTAGTAGTATGATTAACTAATACCATAAAATTAACTACACAGTAAAAATTAAGAAAAAACAGTAAAATGGAATCAAACTGATAGATAAAAGCACAGTCCTGTAATATCATATATTACTTTCTTTTTTCAATATAGAAAAGAAAAATTCACATATACTCAATGGAAATTTAAGGTAATTTTATGGTGGCTAATATTGAAAGTAAATACTTTTATTTTCCTAAGTCAATATTTTAATCTATTTGATCATTCCTAATGTGATCCTTCCATATTCCTCTAAATATGATCCATAAAATACAAGATGGTTTGGCTTTATAGTCCATGTATTAAAAAATAAATATATGAAAATATCTGGTGTCTAGACTATGGAATATACTCCCCCAAGCTGGCTTTTCAGTATGCATGATGTTAGGCAAACATTACAGATTAAAAAATGAACTAGTTTTTGAAATTAAAAAAAAGTATTGCATTTTATAAATAACAGTGATTTCACCTTTAAATGTGTCTTATTATGCTTATCATATCATAATGTTTTGTTATATTGCATTATATTATATGAAACTATATTTATTAGATTACATTATATTGTGTTGTTACATCACATTTCATGGCATCTTATGTTAATTATATTGAATATAAACACTAAATGTTCCCAGTGATACTAGGTGGTCATGAATCATGAAACATCATAGTTTCTGAACAAGTAAAAGGCAATGGAGATATATTTGGCCAAAGAATATTACAAACTGAGACTTAGGTGTGTGAGGAAGCTGCAAAAACAAGACATCCAGGAGATAAATGATTAGAAAGTAAGATAAACTAGCCTTATAAGATTACAGATAATAGAAAACCAAAGCACTAGTTCACATATTATATTTGAATGCTGGGAGCAGGGACTCAATTTATAAGATGACACAAATAATAATAGAAAATAAAATTCTATATATGTTTATTGACATACTCTTACATGGAGTATTTACACTTATGGGGTCACACAGCCATTGAAAAATGGAAGAATCATTGATGAAACAACATGAGGCTCCATGTCTATGTTATTCTAGCAGCATTCAAAAATCATAGGAAATCCTGTTCATTTTATGAAGAGAGTTTCAAAAGATTTCCTGGAATAGAAAATATCCAAAGTATATGCTCCTAACAAATAAGCCTTTAAACAGTTTTCAAACTTCCATTCTCTACAGATGTCCCTTTTTAGCTATCTTGTCTTCTGGTTATATCAAGAATAAAACTTCCATCAGATAACTAACCAATTTCTAAAGCTTCTCTTTCATTCTTTAGCTTTAATCTAGGAGGCCTTAGGAAGTCTGCCCAGTAGAAGCAGAGGTTAAAGAGAAGAAACTGGAGCCAGTGTTTACATTAGCCTTGAGAACAGGAAGATGTTGAACTTATGATGAACTTGAATCACACAATGACCAGTGAAACCACACATTTGAATATTTTAGTAGGAAAATATTGACTCTTTGACTTCAAAGTGTTTTGTATAGGTAATGGATCTCCACTCTAACTCCAGGATTGAAGTGGCTTTCTCCTCAGAAAGTTTTGTAATAATGACCATACAGCTAGAAAATTATATTCCCAGTCTCAGAGAGCTTGGTTGGCTGTTGTCCTTCTCTTTAGAAGAAGACCAAAATGACATCACTATCCTAGAATTGTTTCAATGCATCCAACTGTGGCTGATCACACCTAAACAAGCCTTGGCAAGCTCACCACAGGTCAGACACAAATAGTCCATGTGAACCTTTGGGGTAGATTTTCCAAATCTGAGTTTTCTTTAAGTGCTTTCAATTCTGCTTTGTTCATAGAGCACTGCACCTTCTCTGATGTGGGCATACCATGCTAGGTTGATCTGCGCCAGTGTTTCCCATGTCACCTTGAAAGTGTCCTTGTACACTGCTTGTACACTTCTTCTGACCACCATGTGAAGCCTTGCCCTGTGTGAGTTCTCTATAAAATACTTTTTTTTGACAAGCTTATGTTTTGCATTCAAGCAACATGGCTGTCCCATCAGAGTTGCACTCTCTGAAGCAGAGTTAGAATGCTTGGCAGTTTAGTTCAAGTAAGGACCTCGGTGTCTTGAACCTTTTCTTGACAGGGGATCTCCATCATCTTGATAAGACAATTCAAATGGAAGTGATTTGGTTTCTTGGTGTGGCCCTGGTAGACTGTCCATTTTTCACAGGCATACACTGAGGATGTCAACACAACAGCTCAATAGACCTTCAGTTTGGTAGTCAGTTTATACCTCTTCTCCCCCATACTTTCTTTCAGAGACTCACAAATACTGAGCTAGCTCTGGCAATGCATGCATCAACCTCATTATCACTATGTATGCCCCTGGAAAGTACACTTCCAAGGTAAGTGAATATTATACACAGCATTCAGAATTTCTTCATTTGCTTTAACCAATGGTTCCATTAATGAATGGTGTTGTGTTGGCTAATGGAGCACCTGAGTTTTCTTGGTGTTAATCATTAGGCCAAAATTAGAACAAACAGCAGAAAATTGATCCATACTTTGCTCAATCTTGGTTTTAGAGACTGCATTGAGTAGACAACCATATGCAAACAGAAAAACACATACCACACTCCTTCCATTTTGTTCTTGGCTTGTAGCCTTTTCAAACTCAAGAATTTACCATCAATGGGGTAGCAGACATTGAATGTATTTGACAACATGTCTGAAAACATCATGCTAAAAAGCATGAGAGCAAGCACTCAGTCCTGTTTCACTCCATTGGTGACTGGGAAAACACGAAAGCATTGTCCATAATGTAGAACCTGGGCAAGCATGCCATCACGAAATTGTTGTACAATGCTGATGAACTTCTCCAGGCAGCCAAATTTTGACATAATTTTCCCTAAAGTCTCATGACTAACAATATCAAAGGCTTTGGTCATATGCACAAACACTGTGTACAGACCTCTGTTCTGCTCCTGGCATTTTTTCTGGAGCTGTAGGTGGCAAACATCATATCCACTGTTTCCTGGGGTACACACACACACACACACACACACACACACACACACACACACGAGAGAGAGAGAGAGAGAGAGAGAGAGAGAGATCATGAAGAGTTGTAGAAAAAAAATAAGGATGTATGCCTAATGTGTAAATTTATTTATAGAAACACTTTTATATAGTAACAAAGAATGGGGATCTGCCCATTGATTGGGGAGAAAGAAAGAAAGAAAGAAAGAAAGAAAGAAAGAAAGAAAGAAAGAAAGAAAGAAAGAAAGAAAGAAAGACAGAAAGAAAGAAAGGAAGAAAGAAAGAAAAAAGGAAGGAAGAAAGGAAGGAAAGAAGGAGGGAGGGAAGTAGGAAAACTAATGTGCTCAACACAAAATAAACCGGAAAAAATTTTATGAATGTATCCAAAATGAAGTAAGTAGAATTAGGAGTATGATACCAGAATGACAACAAAAATGGAAAGACAATTAAAATCAAAGATACAAAATTTTATTGAGCAAATTTGTCTCATAAAAAATATGAGAAGGCAGCATACTACTTTTCTTTGTAAAAGGGAGAGGCTATGTTGTGCTGATAATAGAATACTGCATATAAGTTTTTAAGTGTGTATGTGTGTATGCATGTGCATGTATATATGAATGTTTTACACATATGTGAAGGAATATATAGTACAGATTATACAGCTATATACATACCCATATCCTTACCCATACCCATTCCTATTCCCATACATATATATATATACATATGAATATTCATACACATGTACATATACATGTACACATACATATTCATATTTTGGTCAGTCTTACTAAGTTTCTTTCCCCTATCTTTTTTTTATTCTTTGTTTTAAGACATGATTATTTGTGAGGAAAAGTGAGAGGGATGCAATGATGAATACAGAAACTGTAAAAGTATGGTACAGACAATAATTTTAAAAGTTACTTGTGGATAAATTGCAAGAGGGTAGATTAGGTGAAGCCACACAGTAAAACTCTCTCAACATTCCCCTCCAAACAACTTTAAAATCAGACCCCAAATAAAATTTTGGAATGGTAGAACCAACAAAAAGTCAGGGTGCTACAGTCTCAAAATAAACAAGAAAAAAAATGATCAAAAAATAAAAAAGATCCTGACCATAGAAAGCTACTATGGTGACAAGGAGAATCAAGCACAAACTAAAAAAAGGGTTATAATGTCAAATTTTAATACAAAATTTCAAGGAAAAATGTGAATTGGTCTCAGGTCCATAAAGAACTCATGGAAGAGTTTAAAAAGGATTTGTAACAGTAAATAAGAGACAGAAATAAAATTGGAAAAAGAAAAAAATAGTGCAAGAGAATCATGTAAAAAGACTCAACAGCTTGGTAAAAGAACCACAAAAAATGCAAAAGGATATACAAAAATATTTTAAATAAAATAATTCCTTAAAATAAATTGGATCAAATGGAAAAAGAGGTGCACAAATCACTGAGGAAAACAATTCTCTAAAAATTACAACTGGCCAAATGGGAAATGAAATACAAAAGATCACTAAAAAAAATTCTTAAAAATGAGAATTGGCAAGTGAAGATAATTATTACATGAAATAATAAGAAATGATAAAACAAAATCAAAAGTATGAATAAAGAAGATGTGAAATTTCTCATGGGAAGAACAATTGACCTGGAAAATATATCCAGGTGAGATAATTTAAGAATTATTGGATTACCTGAAAGCCATAATCAGAGAGAGAGAGGCAGAGACTGAGACAGAGAGAAACAGAGTCAGAGAGAAAGTGAGAGAAAAAGAGAGAGAGAGAGAGAGAATAAAAAATATATTGCAAAAAAGGAACAAAAGAACACTTCCCTGATGTCCTAGAACCAGAGAGCAAAACAGAAATTGAAAGAAACCGTTAATTATCATCTGAAAGAGATCCTAAATAGAAAATATCTGATGTCATAGCCAAATTCTAGAGCTTTCAGGCCAAGGAGAAAATACTACAAGCAACCAGAAAAAAATTATTCAAATATCATGGAGCCACAGTCAGAATTCTGCAGCTTCTTTGCCCTGGAGGCAGTTTGGCTGGACAGCTTTTCTCCCTAAAATTTAGCTGAGTTCCACTGACCTTTCACTTTGCCCTTGTATCTTATTGCTTGATAATTCTGGAGACTGCCACAACTGCCACTGATCCACTCTCCTGAAGACTCCAGCTGTGGCTTATCCTGGCCTGTCTGGAGCCAAGCTGCAGTTTCAGGCTGGACTAGTTTTGGCTCTGAGCGTCTTGTGATGAACCCTTCCTGCCAAACTGCCTTCAGTGGTAGATGAGGTTTTTTTTTTATATATTTTTGTGAGTTTTCGAGTCCTAAAATTTGTTAAGACTCATTTTATGGGTATTTGAGGTGGCTATGTGGAAGCTGTGGAAGCCACCATCTTCAAGGCCTCATTTCTAAAATGTACAGGGAATAAAGTAAAATCTGGAAGAATACAAGTCATTCCCCAACTGACAAATGGGCAAAGCATGTGAACAGGAAATTTTCAGAGGTAGAAATTAAAGATATCTATAAGCATATGAAAAAATGCTCTAAATCACTATTGATTCAAGGAATGCAAACCAAAACAATTTTGATGTACCACATCTCACCAGCTAGATTGGCTAAGATGACAAAACAGGAAAATGCAAATGCTGGAGAGGATGCGGAAAAATTGGAACACTAATGCATTGTTTGTGGAGTTGTGAACTGATTCAACCATTCTGGAAAGCAATCTGGAACTATGCCCAAAGGGCAATAAATAATTGCATACCCTTTAATCCAGTAATGCCACTTCTGGGGTTGTACTCCCAAGAGATCATAGACATGGGAGGAAGACCCATATGTACAAAAATATTTATTGCAGCTTTGCTGTGGCAAAAAACTGGAAATTAAGAGGATGTCCATCAATTGGGAAATGGCTGAAAAAAGTTGTGGTATGCCAATGTAATGGAATACTATAGTGCTATAAGAAACGGAGAGGAGATCAACTTCATAATTATCTGGAGAGGCTTATACACACTGATGCTAACTGAGAAGAGCAAAACTAGGAAAAATTTGTACACAATCACAGACACAATGTATATGTGATGACCAACTTTGATGAACTGGACTCTTCTGAGCAACACACACTCATAAGACAACTCTACAAGTCTCAGAATGGAAGGAGATATCTACATTCAGAGAAAGATCTAGAAATAACACAGTTTAAATGGAGTCTGAAGCAATCTACATGCTATCATTCTTTTCCATGTTTGTTTTTGTTTCTTCTTTCTCATTGTTTAATCTACTGGTTACAACCCTTCTATAGAACCAGGCTAATGTCCAATATGAAAGTATTTGCAGATCCTATACTTGATTGCATGCCACCATGGGTGGGAGCGGGGAGAGGGAAGGAAGACAATTTGAAACCAAAGGATTGTTGAATTGAATCTTGGGGCTGCAGCCCAGATGGCAGCATAGGAGCAGGAAAACACCACAGCTTTCACATGGCCACTTCAAATACCCATAAAATATTACTCTAAACAAATTTTAGGACTCCAAAACTCACAAAATTACACCTCTTTCGGAAGGCAGCTTGGCAGATGGGGCTCATTGAAGCGCTGGGAGCTGAAGCAGTCCAGCCCCAAAACCGCAGCTTGGCCCTGGGGACAGCAGGATGAGCAGGATAAGCTGTAGCTGGATCCTTCAGGAGAGTGGATAACTGGCAGCTGTGGCAGTTTCTAGATTTATCAAGCCATAAGAAACAAGGACTAAGTGAAAGATCAGTGGAATTCAGCTAAATTGGGGGGAGAAAAGTGGTCCAACCAAACGGACTCCAGGGCAAGGAAGCAGCAGAAGCGAAAGGGACCACCTCCACGTAGCTGCTTCAGAACTCCTGGCCTACAGACTGGAGGGGGGACAAAGGGATCATTAAGAGGCCAAGTGCTCTTGCACTGAGCAGCCTGGATTCAGATCAGTGTCTTTGGTGGTCGTCCTGGGGTGTGTTTTCAGTGAACCAAAGCTGGTGGGGGTTTCACCAGCCTCCTGATAGCTCTGGCAGCTACAAACACCTCAGCGATTTGGGACAAAGCTTTCCCCTCTGGAAGCAGAGTTCCACTGAGCTTGAAAGACAAGTAATTCACTGGCAACATGAGCAGGAAAAGGAAGCAAAGCAAGAACAGCAACCAAACTCTAGAATCATTTTTGGGGGACAAAAAAGATCAAATCATAGAATGGGAAGAAAACAACACAGGCAGAATTCCCACACCAAAAGTTTCCAAGAAACATGAAGACTGTCTACAAGCCATAGATCAGCTTAAGAAGGATTTTGAAAACCAAATAAGAGAAGTGGAAGAAAAATTGGGAAGAGAAATGATAATGACACAAGAAAATTATGAAAAGAGAATCAACAACCTGACTGAAGAAAATAACACCTTAAAAA
>CM053600.1:17688968-17718931 GCA_028646575.1 Pseudocheirus occidentalis | reverse complement strand
TGAAGAGAATAATTACTTCAGAATTAGAGTGGAGCAAATGGAAGCAACTGACTTTATGAGAAACCATTATACTATTAAACAGAGCCAAACAAATGAAAAAAATAGAAGGCAATGTGAAATATCTCCTTGAAAAAACCACTGACCTGGAAAATAGATCCAGGAGAGACAATCTGAAAATTATTGGACTACCTGAAAGCCACAATCAGTAAAAGAACTTAAAAAGCATCCTTCAAGAAATTCTCAAGGAAAATAGCCCTGATATTTTAGAACCAGTGGGCAAAATAAAATTTGAAAGAATTCACTGATCACTTCTTAATAAAGATCCCCAAAAGAAAACTCCTAGGAATATTATGGCCATGTTCAGGAGTCCCCAGATAAAGGAGAAAATATTACAGGCTGCCAAGAGGAAGCAATTTGAATACTGTGGAAACACAGGATAATCCGTCATCTGGAAACTTCTACATTGAGGGATCGAAGGGTCTGGAATATATTCCAGAGTTCAAGGGAGCTGGGATTAAAACCAAGCACCCACCCAGCAAAATTGAGTATTATGTTACAGGGGAAAATATGGTCATTCAGTGAGGTGGAGGACTTTCAAGCATTCTTGCTGAAAAAAAACAGAGCTAAAAAGAAGGTTTGACACTCAAGTATGAGAAACTTGGGCGGGATAGGAAGAAGGGACATATAATCAGTCTCTCAAAATATGTCTACTGTGGAGATGCTCTGTGTAATTACATATGTACAACCTGTATTGAATTGCTTGTCCTTCCAGTTGGGGTGGGTGATGAAGGAGAAAGGGAAAGAATCTAGAATTTAAAGTTCTGTAATCAATGTTAAAAATTTATATGTATAAAGATTATTATTAGTATTAACTTCATGCAACTGGAAATTAATATATACAGGCACTGGGGTAGGGAGACCCATCCTGCTGGAAAGTTAAAGGGGCTATGGGAGAGGACATAGGAGGGAACAGAGAAGGGGAGAGGCTTTACAATGGGTTCACTGTTTTGGAGTGGGGGGTACGGGAAAGATGGGATGAAAATTGTAACTCAGAATCTCGTGGAAATGAGTAAAGAAGAAAATAAATTCAGAGTGGAAAAAAATAAAGAACTGAATCTTGTAAACAAATCAATTAATTTTTTTTTAATCTCATATAAAAGAGGCAAGGGAAAACTGCTACAATGGAGGGGAAGTACAGGAAGGCAAAAGGGAATGGATCAACCTTACTCTCATTGAATTTAGCTTAAGGAGGGAATAACATATACATTAAATCAGGTATCCTATTGTACTGGGAAGTAGAAGGGGAAAGGAAAAGAGAGGGTATGATAGAAGGCAGGATAGACTCAGAGGGAGGGTAGCACACACTTTTGAGAAGGGACAGGGTCAAAGGAGAAAATAGAACAAGTGGGGATGGATTTAGGATGGAGGGAAATATACTCAGTCTTTCACAATATATCCACTTTGGAAATGTTTTGTATTAACTACACACGTATAACATATACTGAATTGCTTATCTTCCCAGTAAGGGTAGGTGATGAGGGAAGAAGGGAAAGAATCTGGAATTCAAAGTTTTAAAATCAAATGTTTGAAAAAATATCATTATTATTATTATTTTACATGAAACTGGGAAATAAGATATAAAGCACTGGGGTATGGAGATCCATGTTATCCTACCGGAAAGTTGGAGGGGGTATTGTGGAGGATACAGGAGAGAGCAAATTATGGGAAGGGGTATTCAGTGGGATCACTGTTTTGGAGTGGTGGGAGCGGAAAGACAAGGATAAAATCTGTAACTCAAAATCTTATAGAATATTGAGAACTAAAAATAAGCATAAAATTTAATTTTAAAAATTGTTCTCAATTACTTTTTATTAGAGAAATGCAAAGCAATTCTCAGGTCCCACCTCCCAATTACAAGAAATAATAGATTTTGGAGGGGCTGAGGGAAAAATAGTACACTAATGAGCTGCTAATGGAGTTTTGAATTGATCCAGTTATTCTGGAAAACTATTTGGAATTATGCACTAAAGGCTATAAAATTGTGCATACCCTTTGATCTAGCAATACCACTGCTATGTCTGTACCCCCAAAAAGATAGCAGGAAAAGGAGAAGGATACATACGTATGAAAGTATTTATAGCAGTTGTTTTTGTGGTGGAAAAAGAATTGGAAATCGAGTGGCAGTTCATCAGTTTAGGAGAAGCTAAACAAGTTGGAGCATATGATTGTGATGGAGCACTATTGCTCTATGAGAAATGACAAGAGGTGTGGTTTCAGGGGGAAAAAAAGGCAAGACCATAAAAAGCCTTTTAAAATAAAATGAGGAGAACTGGGAGATCTTTGTGCACAGTAACAGGAATGAACTGTGAAAGTCTTGCCTACTCTGATAAATACAATGAACAAGGGCAATTCCAAAGGATCCACGGGAAATGGTGGGATCCATGGTGGGAAAAATGGTATTCACCTCCAGAGAAAGAACTGATGAACTTTAATCACAGCATATAGGATATTTTTCTCTACATATTTTTCTTATTTTTAAAAAATATGGCTGATGTAGAAATGTTTTTCATAATTTTACGGGTATGATTGATATGTTGCTTGCCTTCTCAGTGAGTGGGGTCCAGGAGAGAACTGAGGGAGAGAGTTTGAAATTCAAAATTTAAAAAGAAAAGAAAGTTTAAAAATAAACACACACACATATTAAAATATTGCAAAGGGAGTTAATTATTAATATAGATACTAGTTTTCTTCATCTAGCAATTTAAGAATTTTTCCTTTAAACTTCATGTTACCTCCACCATGTTATGTACTTTGCCAATAAAAGCTTCCTGATTAATAAATGTACTGTAGCCCAACATTATTAATCTCTTGCACTTATATCCACTATATGAAAACAAAGCAATATTTCCTAAATGGGATGAGATTGGGGAGCAAAGAGGTCTAAATGGCATGCTGCCATCAAATCATTCTACTTCCAGAAAATCAAATTGCTTCCTTCTGTGATCACCTTTCACTCCCCCCCCCTCTTCAATTTGTGACCTAGACTCAGGTTCTTAAAATTTATTGCATCATGGAGCCCTTTGACAGTTTGATGATATACATGGGTAAACTCCTCAGAATAATCTTTTTAAAAGAAGGAAATGCAATACATAAGATTTTAAAGGAATCAAATTATGTAGAAATTATGTAAAAATATTAAGAAAATATCAATTTTCTGAATCCCAGGTTAATGCCTTTTTATTAAGATTAAGTAAAGATTAATATTAAAACAAAATAAAGTTTTCAGTTATGCAAAATAATTGAGAGGATGCTTATCAATTAAGGAGTGGCTGAACAAGTGGCATGACCGTAATGGAATATTCTTGTGTTATAATGAGTGGCAAAGGAATGCTTTCAGAAAAACTTGGGAAGACTTAGATGAACTGATGCAAAGTGAGCAGAACCACGAAAACAGTATACACAGTACAGCAATATTGTGATGATGATCAACTGTGAAAGACTTAACTACTCTAATAAATAAAATTATCCAAAAGACCCATGATGAACAAAGCCATCTACCTCCAGAGAGAGAACTGATAAACTCTTACTACAAATTGAAATTTTAGTTTCACTTTATTTTCTTGATATTTTTTGACAACATGGAAAATATGGAAATATGTTTTGCAGAAGTTCACATGTGTAATTGATATCACATTGCTTGTTTTCTCAGTGAGTGGGGATGGGGCTAAAGGGAAGGGAGAGAATTTGAAACTCAAAGAAGTATTATTTTACTCCACCAGACAATCAACAAGCATTTATTTATTTATTCTATTCCAGGTGCTAAGCTAGGCTTTAGTGAAAATAAACAAATAAAAACATTGAAACAATCCTTATTCTCAAAGAGCATACATTAGCAACATAACTAATACTTAAATATGTTTTTCATGATTTCACATATGCAATAGGTGTCATATTGCTTGACTAAACAATTTGTGAAAGAAAGAATGGAGGGAGGGAAGAAAAGAATTTGGAAATCAGTTTTTAAAGATGAATGAAAATAATTATTCTCACCTTATAGGTAAAGAAACTAAGGAAGAGAATTAATGAGTAATTTTGCAATGGTCATTTAAGTAGTAAGCAATAAGCTCAAGAAGTCGTAGACTAGTGATCAAAAAATTTTAATAAATAATGAATAATTAAAAATGAATTAAAACTTTTAAAGAAAAAAGTTGAAATGTCTTAGAATAGAAGCCGGGCTGTTTTCATAAGCAATGGATATACTCCAAGAAAGAAAAATGAATGCACTAGATGGAATTTCTTGATGAGAGATGATAACCACCAGCAAAGAAGATTGATTCAACTAATCCTGACAATTTTACCAGCAGCCATGTACTAGGAGTTATTTGAACACTGAAGGGCTGAGTCAAAATGGAAAATATCTAATTAGCAATCATACAAATTGCTTTATGTTCTGATGAATTTTTAAGTGTCAGCCTTCCAAGAGAATGTAACAGCAGCTATGTTAAATTACTGGGTCCTATTTAAAGTCTTACTTTTAATACATGTGTGTGGAGGGTTTTTATGTTTTTGTGATTTTTGGATGAAATAAACAATTCATATTGTACATCAAATGTCCATTTCCCCCTTTGGGTTGAGTCAAAACATGAGCCAAATCCAAACCTGCAAGGAAACCTTTCTGGAGGTGGGAGGGTAATGAAAAATATGAAGAGACTGAGAAAACAGATCCTTGCACCCTTTCATTAGAGGCCAGGCCTTCAAGTACTGAACTGAAGAATCTAAATACTTGGGTCTGAAACAAAGGGGCCCTTTACTGGAGAAGGGATTAGTTACAATGTCCTAGTCCCCTCAGCCTGGCAGTGGTTACTCTAACCTTAGCCAAGTAAATGACTAATGAGCATTTCCATACTTTCTAATGTCATCAAAATATATTCATCTGAACAATTGTAAGAACAATTAATGAGTTTAATATAGCTCAGAAACTTTGTCATTTTAAAAATCTTTTCTCAAATAGATGACAATAAAACTGAAAACAGAATCAAGCATTTTAATAACAGTAAGAAACCTTAAAGATTAAAACAATAGAAGGTAGAACTCGATTTTGATAAAGCAGAATCAATAGTAGCTATGAATTATGTAAAACTTTAAAGTATGAAAAGTGCTTTGTATGTATTATCACATGAGAGGTATTGGTAATATAAGTACTGAATAGTAAGGGGCCTGAATGGATTAGGAATCCATCTCTACCATTAACAAACTAACTGAATGACCTTGGCCAAATCACATGTCCTTTTCTAGCAATATGACCTTGCAGAAATCATTTCACCAAACAGTTTCTCTCCCCTTTGAATGAGAGGATTAGACTAGATGATGTTTAATAAAATTTCTCACAGATCTACATCTCATTAGGTGACCTAAAGGATACAGATCTGCCATTAGGAATACAAGTTCAAATCCTCAGACAATCATTAGCTATGAGAGACAAGTCACTTAAACTCTATCGAACACAGTTTTTTTTTATCTGAAAATGGGGAAAATTATAGCACTTATTCCCATGGGTTTGTTTTTGTTGGGATTTTTTTGGACAAAATGATATATTTGTAAAACTCTTTGAAAATCTTAAAGCACTATATAAATTCTAGCTAATGTTATACTTGCTATCTTTTGTGTTTGATTTTTAGAAATATTATCTCATAAAAACTCCTTTTGTCCCCATGATTGAAAAAAGGAAAAATTTGGAAGTGAAATCTATTTATTCTGAATTTGTCTGCCATGTATCATTAATCTATGAGGACAAGGTTGAAAAACATAATCAAATTCTGTGAAAGAAACTATAAGGAAACAGGTAGTGGTCATCATTCTGGTGATTAGCTTCAGTGATGAAATTCCATCTTCCTTCAAAATAATGTGTTTTCCTTATGTTCACTATTTTCGTTCATGGTTCCACTATCCTCCTTGTTGCCAGGTTCTTTAACACAGCTTCCACTTGTTCTTTTTACAAGATTAACTTAGCTTGCAAATCTGTACTCTTCTTCCATGCCTCACTGTCTGACCATTTTTAAAGCAGTTCTGAATCTGTCTTCTATTCCCTCCCCTTTTCCATTTTTCAGTTTCCCATTTTCTCTTCACATTTAATATTCACAGTGTCTCTGTAAGATAAGAGCTTTCCTACCCCTCCCTCTGGCTCTCCCCATCTATTTCACCCAAACATATGCCTTTCTTAAGTGCCATGGTCTAGTGAGGGTGTGTGTGTGTGTGTGTGTCTGTGTGTATGTGTGTGGTTTTTTTAAAGTAGATGATAAAGAAAAGAATGAGTTTATTTTGAAGACATAACAATCATATGAAATCTGATATTCTAATGAAACCTATAATGGTAGTTGAGGATAATGCCAATGTTTTATGGTGTCTTAAGAAATCATTGTTTTCTTAAAACATTTGCTAGGTTCTGCACAATTTCAAAATCAAATTTATTCATAAGTTTCAGTGTGTATCTTTGGATTTCATTTGGGAACCTGGCCAAGATGTTCTATAGATTAGGCTTAATTTCAGTAATATTTAATTTTAATTGAAGCCCCTGGTACAGTGTACAATAAAACACCTATTTTACAAAATGTACACATATATCTCCTAGTACCTACTTAGCATATTGACAACCTCATGAATGAATACAAGAACCAATTTGTATAAACACTAACTGCATTTTTCGTTCTCCCTAATTACAGAGGTTGCAGCAATATTGACTGGAAACTAGCTTAGCGAACCCTTCTCTGAATGTTGCTTTCCACTTTTCCTAATTTTATTCCTAGCTGCAATTGGAGCTTTGTAGTAAAAATGGCATACAAGATAAAAATATAATAGACTAAAAATGAGATGAAAAAAATTTTTTTAATCTTAAAAATCCATCTTACCCATTTAGAAGGCTTAAACATTTTATCTCAGGTAACATTGACATTCTTGAGCAGCCAGAATATAGATAAACAAGAAAATTACTATTTACCATTGATAAATAGGAATGGCTTACATAAGAACAGAAACAATTGACCCTCTTTGCCCTAATTAGTCCCCTTCTCAAGTACTGTGTTCAGTCCTGAGTGCCACATTTTAATAAGGGCAGAGCTAAGTGGGACCTCATTCAGCATTAGCAGTAGCATTGGTAGTCAAAGGAATTAGAGATATTTAGTCCTCAGAAAAGAAGGTTTAGAGAAGAAAGTATAGATATCTTCATTAGCCAACGGGACTGACATGTATGTGAAAGATTAAGTTTCTTTTTCTTGGCCCCAGAAGACAGATTTAGGAGCAATAGGGAGATATGGTAGAGAGGCAACTTTTCCCTTTTTTTTTAAATCCTAACAATTAGTGCTATTTAGAAGTAGAATAGACTGTTAGGAGATATTGGCTTCACTAGTAGCTCAGACACCTTAGAAATTTCATCTTCTCTCAAAAGACCATTTCTTTTCATATACTGGCTATTTGTCTTGATGGCGCCACTATATCCCCAACTAGTCCTGTGTCTTCTTTGCCTGTTCTCCATTTCTTATTTACCATATTCAAAGTCATACCCTCAATAGCACTCACAATTATCTCTTCCTTTCCCTTCTCACTGCAATTGACTTAGTTCAGGTCTTTATTTCTTCTTGCCTAACATAAAAACCTCACAACTTGTCTTCCTGACACCAAGGGATCCCTTATCTTGTTGACCAATGAAATTTGACTTCTTTAGTCAAAATCTTAGTATGCTAATGCCCTATTTTCTATCGAATTCTTCATTGCCTTCTGACCATTGTGTTTAATGTTCTCTACAATCTGGCTTCCATTCTTTTCTTAGATCTATGTTATACTGTTCCCTTTCATGTATCTTATATTTTCTCTGAAGTGGATTAAGGTCTTTTTAATTTCCCATCTCCATGATTTCACACACACACACACACACACACACACACACACACACACACACACACACACACACATCTTTGCCTGGAATGAACTTCCTCTTTTCTAACATTTCTGTCTATTGAAGTCCCTTCCTTCCTTTAAGGCAAAGATCAACAAATAACACCTTCTTATGAATCTTACTCTGATTCCTCCACTCAAATTGTTTTCTCTCTTCTTAAATTTCTCACGTCATATTTTCTTGATTTTTTTCCTGTCTCCTTTGTATCACTTATCTGTGTAAAACTGTTAACAATTGCTAACAAATAATCAGTTTTATTAGTCTGTAAGATCCTTCAAAAGAGTCTTTTCCCTATTTTTGTGTCCCCAGTAGCTAGAAATGTGTTGAGTATAGTAGCTGAGAAACAAATATTTTAATGAAAGTGAAATGAAATACTATTCAGAAACAGCATTTATTGGATGTTCCATCATCTGCCTGAAGTTGTATGTAGAAAAGGTGGAGCAAGCTATATGATTCATGTTCCTTTGGCATATCCAATTTTTTGCAATCATCATTTCATATTTCCTTGGCCAAAAATTGTAGAATCATCATTAATTCATCCCTTTTTATTTCAATCCCACAATATTTTAGCTGCCTAATTCTGTTTCTTTCTTTCTGTTTCTATTATTCACTTCCTTTCTTCATATCTATTTCTATTGACGCTATGTTCTATCTCTCACCGAAAAATGTCTTTCAATATACCAGATTTCTCTATCCAAACAATTCCTTTATTTCATTATTGTATTTTTACCACCTCACCTATCCATTGCTTTTTTCACACTACTTCCTTCTTACAGATGTATTACAGAGGTGGCTAGGTGATGCAGTGAATAGAGCACCAGCCTTGTAGTCAGGAGGACCTGAGTTCAAATCCAGCCCCAGATACTTGGCACACTTACTAGCCATGTGACTTTGGGCAAGTCACTTAACCCCAATTGCCCTCCAAAAAACAAACAAAAAAGATGTATTATAGATTCCTATTGTAGGTGCTTTCTAAATGATTATTCCCTTCCCTTTTTAGCCCTACCTCCAATTAGTTATAAAGTTCTATCACTTTTACTTTCACACACTCTCTCAAAGATTCCTTCAATCCTGCTGCCATAATCCTAGTTTGACCTTGTGTTGTTTCTTGCCTCCATTGTTATAATAGTATCTTCATGAATCTTCTTGCCTCCTGTCTCTTCTACCTTCATTTAATTTGTCCTTCATATTACCTGAATAAATTTTTTTCCTATCACCTACATTCCCCCAGTACCCCTCCTCACTTCTTCACAGAGAGACGTTTTCATAACAGACTTAAAAAGAGAAAATAAATACAGTCAAGCCAATTAGTACCTCTAAAATCTAATGTTACATGCAATATTCCATGCCCTTCTACCCTAACCACAGGAATATTATTAATATACAAGTTTAAGCATGTTACTCTCCTTTTTTGCCTCCCTGTTGCTTACTCAGTAAAACCCAGAATCAGTATACAAGAATTCAATCTCTGTATGATCTGAATTCAACCTATATTTCCAGGCTTATTGTATGGTACTTGACCTTTTTCACTTTCTACCTATATTCTGGCTAAACCAGACTGCTCTCTAATGTCTGAAACTATTCTTTTCTTCACCACTACTAGGTTTCTGTAGATATTCTATCTATACTTCCCTTGATATCTCTGACTTTAAGGACCATCTCAAGTGGTCTGCTTTCTATGAAGCCTTCCTGGGTCATCCCAGCTCTATAAGATTCAGCTGTGCTCTTCTTGATTCTTTAATACTATTGGTCTTGACCCTTTCCTATGTATTTAACTTATTATAATGTGTATTATAATGATTTGTTTTTGTCTTGTACACCTTGCTAGTTCATAATTTCCATGCACTTGTATTCTTCTTGGAATCTCTAGAGCTTACTGTTATATCGTAATGTATTTTTTGGTCCTGACCTGTGATTTCACTAGTATAAGGATTGCTCCATGCAGAAACTCCCTCAGTCACGTCAGATTAACCACAGTGGCTACATCTTGTAGTCTTAGATAGTACCTTGTGACCCTGAAAAGTTAAGTGATTTGACCTTGGCCCCTTATGTAAAGTACTTTTTTTACTCATGTCTCTTTGAATTCACAGTTTTCTTTAGAACTCAAATGCAATATCCTACACGAGGAATTTGAGTTAGCTTGGTAGTGCAGTGCATAGTGTTGGGCCTGGAATTATGAAGACTCCTTTTCCTGAGTCCAAATCTCATCTCAGACGCTTACTAGCTGTGTGATCCTGGGCAAGTCACATAACCTTGTTTGCTTTAGTTTCCTCATCTATAAAATGGATTACAGAAGAAAATGGCAAACTGTTTCAGTATGTTTGCCAAGAAAACCCCAAACAGTGTCAGGAAAAAGTCAGATACAATTGAAAATGATTCAGCATTAACAGGTGAGGTATTTGGTAAATCCTTCAGCAGCTAGTGTCTCCTTCCAAAATTACCATTCATTTATTTTGTATTACTAATATTTGTATATTTAAGCTGCTCAAAAGGCTCTACTTAGTCAGAGACTGGTTTCTTTTTCCCTTTGCATTATCAGAGTCTGCCCCTCTAGCTCCCCCAGAAAGTAAATTCTTGTTCCTTGATATGGATCAGCAACTGACATTGCTTTCAAAACTAACTGTTTCTCAAATAGACAACTACATGGCATCGTGGGTAAAATACTAAACTTGAATCCCAAAAGAACGGACTTTATAAACACTTCTTCAAATGCTTATTAGCTCTGTAAGCCTGGATAAACCTCTTGATCTCTCCTACTTTCAGTTTCCTCATCTACAAAACAGCGATAAGACATCACCTACCTCACAAAGATCTTTGTGTCAAATGAGATTTAAAAAACTTTAAAGTGACCAAAATCAGATATCAAACAAGGACCTGAAGGTATAAAAAGGTATGTCTACTACAAATAAGGATTTATGTACTTGAAATACAATTTTCTGCAAAAATGAAAACTGTGAAGTCAAATTGATAATGCAAGGTGAACCCTACTCTCAGCTTTTCAAGTTGGATGAAACTCTCTTGTCTTCCTTGTTTGAAATTTCTGTGTTCATTTACTGATGAATTTATGAAAATACTCTCTTCTATTATATTAACTATTTTGCCTTTCACCTATATTTGGTCCTTCTTCAAATTAAAAACTTTTCCTTAAGTACTTTACCTAAATAATATCAATATGTCAATATTATGCAAATTCTAGCTATTGTTATTAGCTATTAAATAATTGCTGTTTACTAAATCTTTGTTGAATTGAATTGTTTTGTGTGATTGCCATGTGCTATCTGGGTTTTCTTTGGTCAGTCTATCTTTCCTAAATTCTAAACTCCGAAAGACACAAATTGTCTCAAGACAGTTATTGTGGACTAGCAGACAATGACATCAACTCAGATTTTACTTCAGACAATTATTAGCTTTTTGACCCTAAGCAAGTCATTTCACCTTTTTGATGTCCTCATTTCTAAAATGATGATAATAATAACACTTAACTCCCAGGGTCAGTATGATAGTCTACTGAGACTCTGTGTTTAGAGTGTTTCATAAAAGTCAGGTCCTATATTGTTAATTATTATAATTTAGGTAAAACACCTAAAGAAAGGTTTATAATTTGAAGAAGGGCCAAATATGGAAGAAAGGTAAAGTAATGAATAGAATAAAAGAGAGTATGTTCATCAATGTACAATGAATGAATAAAAAATTCAAACAGCAGAAGAGAGCATTTTATCCAACTTTAAAAGCTGAGTAGAGTTTACTCTTCACTGTCAATTTGACTTTACATTTTTCATTTTTTTCTCAGAAACATTGTATTTCAAGAATGTGTGGGGGCAGCTAGGTGGCACAGTGAATAGAGCACCAGCCCTGGAGTCAGGGGGGCCGGAATTCAAATCTGGCCTCAGACACTGTTTGAGTTACACTGTATTTTGACTTTCTCTGTTCCGTGAATGTTTGCTGAATAAATGGGGTTTGCTATGCTGGTCATCCGAACCTTGGAAGTTGCCTTTGCTTAGCATTACAGACACTTAACACAAAACTAGCCATGTGACCTTGGATAAGTCACTTAACCCCAATTGCCCTGCCTTCCCCCTGCAAAACAAACTAACAAAGTGTGTGAATCTTTATTTGTAATAGATTATATCACTTTTTTTATCCCTTCAGGTATTTATTTTGGTATCTATGTCAAATGTCTGTATATTAAACCAATTTTTCCTCTTGTCTCTTTCTGCTGTTTTTGTATAAGTGAAAAAAAATAAAATTAAAATTGAGTTTATTGAATATTCACACCAAGGCATTCTCACTAATAAGGGATACTAACATACTTGATCCACAATTCTTAATATTTATCATAATAGTAGCAATAGTCACTTTAATATCGAACACATCCTCCAACATAGATAGGGCTTTCATCACATTAAAACAAAATACAATGAATAAGACAAAGCTGCCTAATTTCTCTAGACCCACTCTAGAATGCAATCAAATATCAAGCTCTAAAGGAACACCTGCGCTGAAACCTTGCCCATCACCACTGTCTTCTCCTCCTCTTCCTTATTCTTCCCTGGCCACATGCCCAACCTGGGTTGCCAGATCCCCAGCCCAATCAAGGGCAGCTGCAACAGAGAAAGAAAGCTCATCTTCATCAAAACAGCCTTTGAAGCTCTTCTGTGGATAAACACTCTTCATTTATTAACGACTTAAGGCTTTGATAAAAGATCACTTTGTTAAGTAGCTTGGCTTTCCAGAACAGCCCACACTGCCTACACAGATATTTGCATGAGGCCATAAAAACTATAAGGCAACAAGGGATTGCTGGAAATATTGCTGCAGGCATCTCAGTAAGCCACCAAAACATATCCCTAAGAGCAACAGGAAAAGATTAGAAAACTGCTATATGTGGAATTCACACTTCGAATTGTTATTTTTCCTTATTTTGAAGGCACTGAGCAGTAACACAGAGTTCCGTAATAACTCACCAATGCTGAATATGTTTTTTTTGTTTGAAATAGACAGTGAACTAGGGTAACCTTGAAAGTGATGGTAACAGGGCCATTTTCTATTTTTCAAAGGCATAGATGAAACAGAAGTGGTGGCAATATGAAAAGTTAATGAAACTGGGTAGCTAGAAGATGTTCTCAGTGGCAGGAGTGGATCTTGTGTCTTCTCATTTCAGAAAAGATAGTTAATCTGAAGCACAGCATGACTGGTGTGTGAAATCTCATTCACATTGCATTTACAATGCCTTTGGGCTATTATGTTTAAGTAATGGAACTAATTGTATCAATAATTTAGTGTAGTACATCTATTATGTCAAATGGGACGTGTGTTGCTCATTGTATACCTGGAGGGGGAAAAATTAAGACCTACCCAAGCAATTTGCAAGATAAAATTGAAGCACAACTCTTAAAATCTATTTTTTTTTCTTTTCTTGAAAAATGTTGAAGTTTTTGTAAAAATAATAATATAATTGTTTTTACTTCAAGATGATCCTTCTCATCAAATGATAGTAAAAACTGGGGTTTGGGATGTTTATGTTTGTTTTCCAGCAGTGGTGAAGTGTTTGTACTAACTTTCAAGCATTAACAGCATAGCTGGTCAAAGTTACAGGTCCAATTAGTGGTCACGGAATAGAATAAAATTTCCTGGGTCACAACTAGTGAAATTGCCTGGTTTCTTTAATAATGTGATATATTCTAGGTTTTTTTTTAGTTCATCTTCACTTTATTTGTTTTATACTAAACTATAACCATTTCTAAGATGTTATTGTTTTCTGAGATATCTGAAGACATATCTTCTCCCAGTCCACAAATATATCCATGACTATATTTTTTAAGTAAAGTATTTGGAGAAATATTCATTACCAGACATTCTAACTTCTTTCTTCCTCTTCCATGTATAGTACAAAATTTAAAGTACTTTGCATACTAAATTCTAGTCTATTGCATGGTTTTCTAAGAATTATATTATAAAGATTTAAATAAACACAATAGAACAAGTAAAATTATTGTGACAAGCAAAATCAGTTTTAAAAATTCCTTAAGTGCTTTGCTCTGTGTTCCTTTGCTAATCTTTGGTCAGCTACATTTTAATGGGATAAGAAATGACTATATCATTTATAAGATGTATACAGTCCTGGATGAAAACCTGTCAAAATAATGATATGGTCCCAGGTATATATAACTATGTCAATTAATCTTAGGATTACTACCCCTGGTGTTATCAAAATCCAAAGCGGAATCATCTTTATATTAAAATACATTGGGGGAGGGGTGGAGCCACAATGGTGGAGTAAAGCAGGGACCTGGCTTGAGATTGCCCACAACCCCCTCCAAATAACTATAAAAATCACTCTAAACAAATTCTAGAGATGCAGACCCCACAAAATGACAAACTGAAACACATCTACAACCCAAGAGACTCTGGAAGGTCAACAGGAAGGGTCTATCAGACCACTTTGGGAGTACAGCACAATCTGACATGGAACACATCCCACACAAACAGGACTGGAGCAAGCCCCAGGAGACTGAATTATTGGCAATTGTGGCAGTTTCCCAACTTCTTAACCCTAAAATGTAGATGACAGCATGGGAAGTCAGTGGAGGAAACTGTGGGAGCTGGGTGAAAGGGGAACACAGTCAGGCCCCAGGCCCATGGCAGAGGAGTTGGTGGCAGGTAGTGGTGGTCAGAGCTCTGGTTTCATAGGTGGTAGGGAATCTGGCTGATAGAAGCAAACACTTTTGAAAAGGAACAGAGTCAAAGAAGAAAATAGAATAAGTGGGGGAGCAGGATAGGATGTAGGGAAATACAGTTAGTCTTTCATAGCATGACCATTATAGAAGTGTTTTGTTGTAACAGCAATCAGTTTAGCAGATACTTAGCACTTAGTAACTTAGGGCTAAGTATGGAGTGTGTGAGCTCTGTATGGAAGGTGTGAGCCCTGTCCCCTGTTGAGAGGGCATGAACTCCCCTAATGACATAGCAGAAGGGGATTGGCTGAGACAGGAGCTTAGTGTGTGTATATAAAGAAGAATTCCAGAGATAGAGAAACAGAATTGGAATTTTCCTCCTGTTGGCTCCCATTGGAGGAAGCAGGATTGTCCTAGCATCTGGGAGCTGGGCTGCTACACTGAAGAGGTGAGTTAGAGTTTTCTTGAGAGAGAGAGAGAGAGAGAGAGAGAGAGAGAGAGTTTCTCTCCCAGCATCTGGAAGCTTACTGAGAACTGAGATGGAGTTTTCCTGAAAACAGAATCTGTTGAAGGCCACCTGGAAGGCCAGGAAGGTTGCCTGGAAAGCTAATATTCCTTCTGTGTCCTAGGGCCAGTTGAACTGCTGGAGGACTGAAGAAGCATGACCAGGATAAGACTTTGTTTGTGGCCTGGCTGATCCTTGAGTTCCAGGCAAGAGAAGCGGTGAAGGGTTTGAGATGTGCTGGAGCCTGTGAACTTCAGTGTGCCAAGGACTGCCCTGAGGATTGGACAAGGACTTGGGAGCTGTCTACCTCTGAGAACTGAACAAGGATCTGGGAGCTCTCTGCTTCTGAATCCAGGTGACTCTTTGGTGGATTCAGGAGGGAGCTGGAACCATGGAAGGGGATCCAGGGAACAGAGAGACCACCCTGAGTCAAGATGAAGAAAAGGTCTCCCCTTGAATGAAATTGAGGTTTGCTGAACACCAAGGGGTGGAAGGTTTGTGTGGTTTTCTAATGATGGTATTTAGTGACTGCTTGAGTTGATGTATGGTTGTCCCCTGAGTGGAAGTTTGATTATTATATTGTTAATTCATTGAATGATTAAGTATTGATTTGACCCATGAGTGGAAGACTGATAACTGCATTGTGAATTGATTGAATGCTTTGTTCTAAATATTGTGGCCAGTATAGTGAAAACTGCGTGGCCATTATAATGTTAAGCTGTTATGAACAGTATATTGTGATTTTCTGTAATAAGATGCAATGTTGTGAAAATTATATTGTGATTTGTAATGAATGTTTGCCTTGATGTGTAATGGAATAAACAGTCGTCACTATACTGTGTAATCTGAACCTTAAAAGCTGTTCGCAGTAGTATTCTTTTGGGAATCTACTGGTGCACAACATTACATTAGTGTAAATAAACATGTATAACCTATATTGAATTGCTTGCCTTCTCAATGAGGGTGGGTGGGGATGGAAGAAGAGACAGAATTTGAAACTCAAAGTTTTAAAAACAAATGTTAAAAAGAAGGTTTTTACCTACAATTAGGAATTAAGATACACAGACAATGGGGTATAGAAATCTATCTTGCCCTACAAGAAAATAAGAGGGAAAGGCATAAGAGAGTGAATGATAAAAGGGGATGAAGGATTGATCATACTTCATGCCATCTTGGGTGGGGAGAGGGAGGGTAGAGATGGGGAGAAAATTTGGAACTCAAAATCTTGTAGAAATGAATGTATTAAGCATGGCACATACCTCCATATACACATGGATTCATGATCTCACGGATGTGTATATTTTCTCCAGTAATGTGGAACGCAAGTGAGTCACATCTTCTTAGCCTGTGCAATCCTTTGCACAGTATTTGTGCAACCAAAAAAAAATACTTCATGGAGCCTAAAATTTTAAACAATTTGCTTTCTGAGTGAGAGAGTGGTTGTAATGATAATGCTGTGAAATAAAATTTAACAAAATTAAAACAAAGATCACAGTTGCTCTATGCCTCCATTTTAAAATTCATCAGTAAAAACACATATAGAAACATTCACAATCTGTTGTCCTTGGATTTTTTTTGCCTTTTTTTAATAGCTCTCTATAGAATCAACTATGCTCTTGTGTATCTGTGGAAAGAATAGAATATTTAGATTCAGTAGAACTAGATCAACTGTGTGACATTAAGTGTGTACAGCATTACCTGCAAAGTGGAGTTGTGGGGAAGGTGGAGAGAAGGGCTTCATATTCACACCACTGCATGTAATTCCCAGATACTTAATGCTAGGAAGAATCTCAGAAGTCTAGTAGTTGAATTCATCTCTGAAGAATTAACGTCTCTGTAACATCAACAACAAAAAAGTACAATTGAAGAACTGATGCAAGGAAAGTATAATCTATAAATACGATCTATTATTATCATCTATATGGTAGTTAAGTAGTCATGTGTACTTGGAGAGACAATTTCCAAGTAATTATTTTAGAATATGGCTTACTCTGTTCAGAAACGATAAAAAGGAATTCATTTTTATGTCAATCCAAAAACGTGTTGGTGTTAAAATTCTTCTGGATCTCAGGCTGTCAGGCCTTGTATTGAAAGAGTCAGTGAGTGAAGGCATTATTTATAAATAGGAAGATTTACACTGGGATTTTATATCTGTTCTGTATTTCAGTTAAGAAAGGCACCAAAGCGGCTGAACACAATCAGAGTACTAAGAGGTCAACAAAGCAAAAATAACAATCCCATCTCTATATCAGAAGACAATTTTGGGGGAAATGGTTAAAGAAGACTACTTGTTATATCTTTCTGCCCTGACTACTCTTTGGTTGCAGTCATCATTAAGTTAAGGAAGGTCAAATACATTATAGTTGTAATGGTCACTTGACTTCATGTCAAAATCAAAAGGTTAAAATCCTGGTTTTATCAATTTTGACCATTGCCAAGTCCTTTCACACCCCCTGAATCTAAGTTTCCTTGATTTTTGAAATGAGGACATTGGACTACATGATTTCAAAGACCTCTTAAAGCTCTAAATGCTATCATTCTTTGAGTGGGAATTATTTCTTTATAGCATTCCCAGACAATTGCTGAGAAGCAGTCAAAGCCAAGAGGAAATAGAAAAATAATTTGTAGGATAGTCACAAAGAGAACTAAGAAAAGATCTCATAGGGAAGCAGGTTTTTAATGAGCCAGATGTTTGGCATTATTCACATTCATTTGACCAAATGAAATTTTCATTTTTAATCCAAATATTCCATCTTGTAGATAGCTTATATCTATTCGTCTCCTCACTATCCCCCTCTCCCTTTCTCCTTCTTTTCCTCCCTCTCCCTCACTCTCTCTCATTCTCTCTTTTCCTCTCTTTTTCACTATCTCTGTCATTGTCTGTGTGTGTTTCTCTGCCTCTTTCTCTCTCTGTGTCTTTCTGTATCTCTTTCTCTGATTATTTCTCTCTATCTTGCATCTCTGTCTCTGCCCGTATTTGTTTCTCTGTCTTTTTTCTCCTGTTTGTCTCATCAATATCTCTCTTCATGCCTCACCACTATGTTTATCATATGTGCAGAAAAATACATAACATAATCAGCACTCTCCTCTGTCTTGCTTCCCAAACTTACATCATACTCTGATAAGACAGAAAGCAGCTATTTCTTCAACATGTAGAGAAATATTTTCTTTTTTCTATGCACAAATATTTCTCAACCTCTCACTATGTTACATCCTTCAGGTTGCTCTACAAGTAACCACTATAATGCAAATATGTTGTTTAACTGATGCTCTTTTCCACAAATCACCCAGTCATTCTAGGAAGATCAAGGCAAGAAATGACCAGGAAAAAAGGGAGTTAAATGTCACCTGTCCTTACTTTCTGAATGTACATAAGTTAGAGCAGAACTATCCATAGACAAAGGGAAGTTCCTTTCTCAGACTTTCCTGCGAAACATTGTGCTTCTTTCCACTTTTCCTATTTTTCTGACATATTGTTTCCTCTAGAAGTTGCTCGGTTGCTCACTCTGGTTGCTCAGAACATTCTACTTAGGTCTATCCTACTTCAGATGTCACTGTCATCCAAGTTCAGGTCTTTCTTTTACCTCAAAAAAAGAAAGATTATTTTCACTTCCTAAAATAATCCTTTCTTTTCACTCTATTTTCTAACAAATCATTTAGGAAATAGTTGCTTTCTATCTTTTGAGAGTATGAGAGAAGATTGGGGAGCAAGAGAGGAGAGTGCTGGTGGAGAATAAACAAAATATCTTTCCTTGAAATTATGATGTCTGGGCAATTCCAGTATGGCCAAATGGAAAATATGCTGGATTTAGAGTCAGAGAACTGGAATTACAATTCTGACACTTACTACCTAGTGTTTTTCACTGGGCAAGTTCCTTGACTTCCCTGGGTGTCAGGTTTTTTTTTTATCATCTAATTGTGATGAGTTTGAAGATTTCAGGTCTACCTAGATATGAGTCTCTTCATCATTTGGTCTGATAATTGATGATTGTCATAATTTAGGACAGTGATTTAGAAGGATGGGAACCTGGGATGAGGAATGCTTCCTTTCCTTCAGAGGTAGCTCCATTCTTGACAATTCTATCCTCTTCCACCACACCCACAAAAAAGACCTAGACCATGGAAATATCCTGCTAAAAACTGGCCAGTATGCCTGTTATGAATATCAGTGTTTTTTAAAGGACCTCACTGTAACTTCTTGCTTATTCCCATTTATTTTATCCATCCATCAAGTTCCAGAAATAATATTTGTGCTTTGAGTCTTACAACTCCACTATTATCTTCTATGGTCCATCCCTCACCTAATTTCTTTCTTCTCCTGGAGACTGATTTTGAGTGCTCATAGTCCTTATTTTCTGCTTGTCAACATCCAAGATGAGGGGATAATCAAAGTCTGACAAACCAACTCTCACTAAATTATGAAACATGCTCCCTACTAGAGAAAGTCTTTGAACCCTGGTGTTAGGCTGGAATCAGAGTAAAAGAGCTGGTATTAACATTGTAATAATTCAAATATGTAGAAGAATTAGGTGAAGTAGTGGAGGGAAAGGTGAAAAATCTAATCAAATTAAGGTTTATTTAAAATTACAACTGAATTCCATAAGTGTATTTTCAGCATCCATAGTCCAGTGTTCATGTGACATAGTTTTGATAAGAGCATTTTTAGGAAAAAGGACAATATTTTGGAAATGATATTTCACAATAGAATATTTCACTATCACAAAACTAGCTGAAAGAGTGAAAAAGTACAAAATCTTGCTGTACTTATTGTTTCTTAATTATTTAGAAATTCCTTTTTATTCAGCAAGGCAAACATTATGATAAATGCTCTTTTTTAACAGTCTGTGAAGCATACATCAAAATTACTCAAGATTTTTTAAATAACATTAAAATGGAGATAGCCATATTTGATCATTAGTTAAGGCATAAAACTGGCTGCATACATTTTTGAAAGTTGTTTGCCACTGTCATAGTGGAGATCTAGAGCAGAGTTCAAGGTTAATAGAAATCATGGGATCATCATTTTAAAGATGGAAATGCTTTAGAGCTAAAAAAAAAATCTAACCTCTTGGGCAGAGCCAAGATGGTGGCGTAGAAGCAGGAAAAGTCCGTGAACTTCCCCCAAAATCACCTCAAATACTTATGAAATGTTATTCTAAACAAATTGTAGAGCTACAGAAGCCACAACGTGCCAGAGAGAAACAAATATCGCGCTGAAAGCAGCCTGGCAGGTGGACAGAAAGGGTTGATCACAACATGTGAAACTGAGCCCAACCCTGTGAGAGTCCACAGTTTTAGCCCCAGGATGGCCCCAATCAGGAGCAGGAGAAGACTTTGGGAGAGTGGATCACCAGCAGAAGTGGCAGTTTCCAGAATTATCAACCAATAAATGCCAAAGAAAAATGAGAGGTCAGTATAGAACTTTGTTGGTACTGGGGGGATAGAGAAGCAGGTCTGGCCCCTGCCCCTTCAAGCTAGAAGGGGTAGAGATGCAGCTGCCCTGAATATCATAGGGGGACCAAGCAACCATACAGAGGGCAATCACTCTTGCTTTAACCTGGCTGGATCTGGATCATGGTCTTGGGTGGTAGTCCAGAGGTGGTTGACCAGTGAGACAGAGTTTGTGGGGGCAGCAGAGATGACACCCTCCTAAAAGCTCCAGCAGCTGCGAAAACCTCAGCTATTTGGGACAAAGCTCTCCTTTCTGGAAACAGAGTTCTACTGTGGCAAAGAGCTCAAAAGTCAAGTTATTGACTGGCAACATGAAGAAGCAAAGGAAGCAAACCAAGCACAGCAACTCAGCTCTAGACTGATTTGTTGAGGACAAAAAGTATCAAAGCATAGAACAAATGGGAGGAAGACAAGAAAGTTAGAACTCCAGCACCATAAGCTTCTAAGAAAAATATGAACTGGTTATAGGCCACAGAGGAGCTCAAGAAGGATTTTGAAAATCAAGTAAGAGAAGAGAGGAAAAATTGGGAAGAGAAATGAGAATGATGAAAGAAAATCATGAAAAGAGAGTCAACAACCTTATTGAAGAAAATAACATCTTAAACAATAGATTAACTCCAATGACAAAAGAGGCCCAAAAAGCCAATGAAGAGAAGAATGCCTTAAAAAGCAAAATTTGCCAGATGGAAAAAGAATTTCAAATACTCACTGAAGAGAATAATTCCTTCAGAATTAGATTGGAGCAAATGGAAAGTAATGACTTTATAAGAAATCAAGATAAACAGATCCAAACAAATGGAAACATAAAAGGCAATGTGAAATATCTCATTGGAAAAACCACTGACATGGAAAATAGGTCCAGGAGAGATAATTTAAAAATTATCAGACTACCATGATCCAAAAAGAACCTAGAAATCATCCTTCAAGAAATTCTCAAGAAAAATTGTCCTGATGTTTTAGAACCAGAGGGAAAAATAGAAATTGAAAGAATTCTTCAGTCACCTGTTAAAAAAGATCCCAAAAAGAAAACTCCTAGGAATGTTATAACCATGTTCTGGAGTTCCCAAGGAGAAAATCCTAAAAGCAGCCAAGAAGAAACAATGTGAATTTTGAGGAAACACAATAAGTATAACACAGAATCTAGCAGTTTCTACATTAAGGGATAAAAGGGCTTAGTATATGATATTCTGGAGGTCAAAGGAGCTAGTATTAAAAGTAAGAATCACCTACCCAGGAAAACTGAGTAATGTTTCAGGGGAAAATGTGATCATTCAATGAAACAAAGGACTTTCAAACATTCTTAGTGAAGAAACCAGAATTGAACAGAAGATTTAACATTCAAATAAAAGAAGCAATAAAAGCATGAGAAGGTAAACAGGGAAAAGAAATCATAAGGAAATTATCAAAGTTGAACTCGCATGCCTACATTGAAAAACGATAAGTGTTAACTTGTGAAACTATTCTCAGTATGATAGTTGAAGTCAAATATTAATGTATATAAATATATATACACATACATATATGTGTATGTAGGGGGTTATATGTTCATATGAATAAATATATGAGTGTGTGTGTATATGAGTACATGTACACATAGACAGAGGGCACAGGATCAATTGCATGAGATGACATTTAGAAGGTGAAACTGAGAGGCGAGAGAGAAATAAAAGGAAAGGAGATGGGGAGAAACAGAATGGGGTAAATTATCTCATATAGAAGAGGCAAGGGATAACTGTCACAATGGAGGGGAAGAAAAAGAAGGCAAAAAGGAATGGGTCAACCTTTACTCTCATTGAATTTGGCTTAGGGAGGGAATGATATACACACTAAATTGAGTATCTTGACTTACAGGAGATTGGGGGGAAGCTGATTAGAGGGGGGAATGATGGAGGGGAGGGCAGGTTGAAGGGCAGGGTAGTTAGGAGCACATACTTTTGAAAAGAGAGAGTCAAGACAGAGAAGAGAACAAGTGGGGGATGGGATAGTATGGTAGGAAATATGGTCAGTTTTTCACAATATATCCACTATGGAAATGTTTTGCATTACTACACATACACAACCTATATTGAATTGCGTATCTTCTAAGTAAGCATAGGTGATAAGGGAGGAAGGGAAAAAAATCTGGAATTCAAAGTTGTAAAATCACATATTTTTTACAATTGACATTATTATAATTATTTCTCACATGTAACTGGGAAATAAAATATATACAGGCACTCCGGTATGGAGATCGATCTTGCCCTACCAGAAATTGTGAGGGGGTAGGTGGGAAGATATAGGAGAGAGAAGATTGGGGAGGGGGTATACAATGGGATCACTGTTTTTGGAGTGGTGTGTAGGAGAAAGATGGGGATAAAGCTTGTAACTCAAAATTTTGTAGAAATGAATGATGTAAACAAATAATAAACATAAAATTTAATTTTTAAAAAAGAAATCCAACCTCCTTATTTTATATCAAAGAAAATTAAAGCTGAGATAGGTAAGCATAATAAAGCTATTGTGTACCATTTGAACTCAGAGCTTTTTGATCAAAATGATAAACTCCACCATGTTCTCCAATTTGTGTATAAAAATATCTATTTAGCCAGACTTACAGGGGATAAGTTGGCAAAGTAAGCAGTAAGCTTCTCTCACTCTCCTTTATTGACTTCTAAAACCCCCAAAAATACTGCCCCAGGAAATATCCTGGAAGAGTGGAGCTAGCAGAAAAATAGGGAAGGCTATTCTATTACCCCAGGAAGCTTGGGAGATCAGCAGGAAAGGTCCCTCTCGCACTGGTAGATGTGAAGTGCAGTCCAGGACTGGAGGAATCCCAGAAAGCCAGCCACAAGCCTCACCAGTAGGAGATTCTGAACCACAGGGTAGTGGAGCAGGAAAGGGCCAACACCAGGACACCCCCAGCCCTTTCACATGCCGTGGCATGGCCAGAAGAACCAGCAGACTCCAGATTGGAGGACACCATCTATGTGAGCAGGCAGGTATTCCCCAGGGGCAAAATGTCTCCATGCTTCAGTGCAACCTTGGTTGGCAAGTGTTCTCCAGTGGTCAGACATCCGTATGCTTCAGCCCTGGGTGAGTAGGGGTCTTCCAGGAGCCAGACTCCCCTCCGACCCCAAGAGCTTCATTGTAGCCCTTGGGCAACACAGAAAAACTCCACATGACATCAACAAACACCAGATACCACCACTAGGACCTCAGCTTAGCAGCATATCAATTGCCAGACCCTTATTGCCTCCAGCTGCCAGCACCTGAAACTCTAGCACATAAAGTCAATGACCAGGCCCTTGGTCTCCAGCACAAAAAGTGTGGGACAGTTCCACCTGTGCTTCAGCAGGAGAGCTTAACTTTAAAAGAAAGGAATTTGTCAAAAATCATGAACAAAAAGCAGAAACAATGACCATAGCTTCTTATAATGAGGAAAGGGAAAATCAAAACATAAATTCAGAAGAAGAAAGCATTATAAATATACTTGCATCTGAAACCTCAAAGCAAAATATGAATTGGTCTCAAGCTCAAAAAGCATTCTTGGAAGAGTTCAAGAAGGAATTTAAAAGTCAGATAAGAGAAGTAGAAGAAAAATTGAGAACAGAAATTAGAAGTGTGCAAGAGAGGGGAGTGAAGCCAAGATGGTGGCGTAGAAGCAGCAAGGCTCTGCAGCTCTTACACAACCACCCTACACACCCATAAAATATGACACCAGACAAAGTCTACGACTCTCAGACTCAAAAAATACAGAAAACACATCTCTTGCAGAAGGTAGCTTGACATAGCAGGAGCTCATCATGGCGGGCCTGGAGCCGAGGCCGGCCAAGGCTGAAGCCAAAACCACAGCCAGCCCTGGGGCGGTGGCAAGGAGCCAAGCTGAGCCACGCAGGAGACAGTCAGCAGGAGAGAAGATCTACAGCCTTCAGCACCACCACATCTACCAAGGAGTGAAAAACAGGGATTGGAGAGGGGCAGCTCGGCAAGAGGGGCTTATCCAGCAGGCTGGCAGGCTGGGAGCTGAGACCAGCCCAGCCCGAAAACTGAAACCACAGCCAGGCCACAGGGCAGCCAGGAGGAGTTGAGCGTCCCAAGCCACAGAGTGAGTCTCCTTCAGAGAAGATCTAAAACACCAGAGGGGATCTTCAAATCCAGCAAACCACACTCGGAGACGGCCAATGAAAGTGAAACTTTGAAATTAATTTGGAGGAGGAAAAGCAGTTCAGCCAATCTGCCCCCAGGCCAAGGAAACAATGGGGGAAGGGAACTGCTGGAACTGGCAGCGGCCCCCACTAGGATGCATCAGAGCCCCTGGCCTGCAGATGCCACAGGGGGACTGAATCTATTGATCAGGGCCGAGTGCTGTTGTATTGAATGGCCTGGACCCAGATTGTGGTCTTGGGTGGTGGTCCTGGGGTGCACTTTCAACAAGCCAAAGGTGGAGGTTCTTGCAACACCCCCCAATAGTTCCAGCAGCTGGGAAAAGCCCACTGATTTGGAACAGAGCTTTCCCCCCAGAAGCAGAGTTTCACAGAGCTAAAAAAAACCAACCAATTAATTGACTGGCCAACATGAGGAAGAGGAAGCAAAATAAGAGCAGCAATAAAACTCTAAAATCCTTTTTTCTGGACAAAAAGGATCAAAGCATGGAACATAAGGAAGACAACCCAATCAGAACTCCCACACCAAATGCTTCCAAGACACTTGAAGAATGCCTAGAAGCAGGGGAAGGCAGGGTCTGGGGGAGGGATGCTGGAAGCACACACTTCAGTAAAGGGACTGGGACAGGGTGGAGAGCAGAAAAAGTGTGGGGGAGAGAGGGATAGGAAGGAGAGACAGATGATCACTGTCATAATGTGTCCACTATGAAGATGTCGTGTATAATCACACATCCAGAGCCTGTATTGAATTGATTGTCCTTCCAGTGGGGGTGGGGGACAAAGGAGGAATTGAAAGAATCTAGAATTTAAAGTTCTGCAATACCTGCAACTAGGAATTAAGATATACAGGGGCTGGGATAGGGAGACCCTCCCTGCCCTGTCAGCAAGTAAGAGAGCAGACCAAGGGAGGAGCTTTACAGTGGGATTGCTGTTTTAGGGTTGGGGCAGGGCAAAGACAGGAAGAAAATTTGTAATTCAAAAATGTCATGAAAATGAATTATGTAAACAAGAAAAAAAATTAATTAAAAAAAAGAAGTGTGCAAGACAGAGACAACAGCTTGGAAAAAGGACAAAAATTGACTGTAGAAATTGCTTTAAAAATACAATTGGCTAAATTGGAAGGAAAAACAGTCCATTGAAGAAAACAACTCCTTAAAAAGCTGAATGGGTCAAATGGAAAAGAAGGTACAAAAACTTAATGAAGACAATAACTCCTTGAAAAGCAGAATTTTTCAAATGGAGAAGGAGGCACAATAAATAACTGAAGATAACAATTCATTAAAAATTAGAATTGATCAAGTGGGAGCTAACAAAACTATGAGACATCAAGTATCAGTCACCCAATATCAAAAGAATGAAAAAATAGAAGAAAATATGAAATACTTCATTAGAAAAAACAACTTACCTCGAAAAGAGATCCAGGAGAGATAATTCAGTAATTATTGGTATACTTTAAAGCCATGATCAACAAAGGAGCCTGAACAGCTTCTTTCAAGAAATTACCAAAGAAAACTTCCCTGAATTCCTCAAACTAAATGATAAAAATAGTCACTGAAAGAATTCACTGATCACCTCCTGAAAGAGATACCAGAATGAAAACATCAAGGAATGTTGTAACCAAATTCCAGAATCATTAGGTCAAAGAGAAAATACTGTAAGCACACAGAAAGAAATAATTTAAATATCACGAGGGGCAGTAAGGATTACAGAAGATGTTGCAGCTCCTACACTAAAATGTCAGAGACCTTGGAATATGATATTAAGGAACCAGCAAAATTGAGCATAATTTTTTCAGGAGAAGAAATGGACATTAAATGATATAGGGTAAACTGAAAATTTAATCTTCAAATAGAAGATTAAAGACAAGACTAAAAATTTAAACAGGAAAAGGAAAAAATCATGTCAGCAAATAAGATTTAAACTCTTTACATCCCTACATCAAAATATGATATTTGTAACTCTAGAGAACTCTATATTTTAATAATATTTAGCAGGAGTATACATAAACAAAGGATATGGTTATAAGTTGACTTTGATGTGTTGATAAAAAAACTAATGAAGGGGTGAAAATATTTTACTGGGAATTTACTGGGAATAGGAAAGGCAGAGGCTGAAAAGGGTGAATTACATCACATGAAATGATCCAAAGATCAATTACAGGAGAGGGAAAAATGGGAGGGAAGCAAGTATTGTCTGAATATGACTCTCATTGGATTTGGCTCAAAGAGGGAATATCATACGCACTCAGTTGAGTAGAGAAATCTATCCTACACTATAGAAAGTCAGAGGGAAAGTGAGAGAGAAAAAAGGAGGGTTTATAGAGAAGGATGGGCAGATTGAGGGAGGTAGTGGTCAAAAATAAAACACAGATGAGGAAGGAAAGGATAAAAAGGAGAGCCAAAAACACAACTGGAGGAGGGGAAAGGGAATAGGATGGAAAGAAAGACACAGCCAGTAATCATAAATATGAGAGTGAATGTGAAGCGGGTGAACTCTCCCATAAAATTGAAGCTGATAGCAGAGTGGATTAAAAAACATAATTTCACAATATGTTGTTTACAAGAAGTTAAGTGAGTTGCAGGAAGAAATTGATAGTAAAATTATACTAGGAAAGGATATCAACTTCCCTCTCTCCAAATGATATAAATTCAATCACAAAATAAACAAGAAAGAAGTTAAGGAAGTGAATCCAGTCTTAGAAAAGTTAAACATGGTAGACTTCTGGAAAACAAAATTGAAGGGGGACAGAAAGGAATATAGCTTTTTCTCAGCATTACATGGAACCCACACAAAAATTGGTCATGTATTAGGACATAAAAATTTCAAAATCCAATGCAGAAAGGAAGAAATGTTAAATGCATTAATTTCAGATTATGATACAATTAAAAATACATGTAATAAAAGGCAATGGAAAGATAGACTCAAAAGTAATTGGAAACTAAATAATCTAATCCAAAAGAATGAATTCATCCAAGAGAATTACAATAATGCCCAATTGTGTGCCTATATATTTGACAATCTTACTGAAATTGATATTTATAAAAACATAAAATTACCAGATGAACAAAAGAAGAAATAAAATACTTAGATAACTTCATATAAGAAAAAAAAACAGAAGAAGTCATCAATGAACTCCCTAAGAAAAACTTTCCAGGACCAGATGGATTTACAGCTGAATTCTACCAAACATAAAAAGAACAATTAACTCCAATACTACATAAACTATTTGGGAAAGTAGGTAAAGAAGGAGTCCTACCAAATTTTTAATTATATAAACATGGTGCTGATACATAAAATGGGAAGATCCAAAACTGAGAAAAAAAAATTATAGAACCATTTCCCTGATGAAAATAGATGCAAAAAATTAACTAAAATGTTAAGCAAAGAGATTGCTGCAACTTGTCATGTGGATAATACTCTATGACCAGGTGGGATTTATGCCAGGAATACAGGAATGTGTCAATATGAGAAAAACAATCAGGATAATTGACCATATAAACAACAAAACTAAAAGAAATTGTGATTATCTCAAAATATACAGAAAAAGCCCTAGACAAAATACAACACCCATGCCTACTAATAACACTAGAGAGCATAAAAATAAATGGAGCTTTCCTTAAAATGATAAGTAGCCCTTATAAATCACTTTGCATATTAAGAATAAACTAGAAGCATTTCCAATGAGATCAGGGAGGAAATAAGGTTTTCCACTCTTACCAGTGTTACTCAATATGGTACTGGACACTTTAGCAATAAAAGAAGAAAAATAATTGAACAAATTAGAGTAATCAAAGAAGAAACAAAACTATCACTCTTGGCAGATGATGAAATGGTATACTTAGAGAATGCTAGAGAATCAAGTGAAAAACTACATTAAATACTAAACAATTTTTGTAGAGTTGTATGATATAAAATAAACCCATGTAACTTTGCATTGTTATATATTACTAACAAATCCCAAAAGCAAGAGATAGAAAGATATTATGCTTAATGTTTCCGTACATGTAAAAAAAATATTAGAGGGTCTACCTGTCATTAAAAACGCTTTTCACACAAATAAAGTCAAATCTAGACAATTTGAAAAACGTCAGTTGCTCAAGGGTAGACCAAACTAATACAACAATAATTACAATTATTCAGCACCATACCAATCAAACCACCAAAAAGTTATTTTATAGAGCTAGAAAAAAATAATAACAAAATTCATGGTGTCCAAAATATGAAGGGAATTAATGAAAAGCAAAGGAAGGTGGCTTCACCAGACCAGATCTAAAACTGTGTCATAAAGGAGTAGTCATCAAAACAGCTTGGTACTGGCTAAGAAACAGAGTGGTAGACCAGTGGAATACGTTAGGTACACAAAACAGAGCAGTGAATGACTATAGTAATTGACTATTTGATAAACCCAAAGATTCCAATTTTGGGGATAAGTACTCAGTATCTAACAAAAACTGCCGGGAAAACTAGAAAATAGTATGGCAGAGAACATTCTAAAAAGAAAAATGGATAATTTTGATTATATTTAATTGAAAAGTTTTGTTCCCCCACAAACAAAGCCAATGCAACCAAGATGAGAAGAGAAACAGAAAACTGGGAAACATTTTTTTTTGCAACCAGTGTCTCTGCTAAAGATCTCATTTCTAAAATATATGGAGAAGTGAGTCAAATTTATGAGAATACAAGTCATTCCCCAACTAATAAATGGTCAAAGGATAAGAACAAGAGATTTTTAGAGGAAGCAATTAAAGCTATCAACAATCATATGAAATCACTATTTCTGAGAGAAATGCAAATTACAACAGCTCTGAGGAACCACATAACATCTATCAGACTGATTAACATGACAAAACAGGAAAATTATAAATGTTGGAGAAGACATGGGAAAATTGGAATATTAATGCATTGTTGGTGGAGTTGTAAACTGTTCCAACCCTTCTGGGGAGCAATTTGGAAATATGAACAAAGGGCAACCCAAATGTGCATATCTTTTGATGCACCAATGCCGCTTCTAGCTCTGTATCCCACAGGGATCATAAAAATGGGAAAAGGACAGACATGTACAAAAATATTTATAACAGCTTTTTTGTGGTGAAGATTTAGAAACTGAGGGGATTGTTAACTCCTTTTGAGTTGCTTTCCTTTAGAAAAGCAAATCAAAGAACCTCAGCTAGCAGTCATCCTGGGTATGCTAGGGTGCTTCCTGTTATTACTTATAAAATTTATTCATCAGTGTATATATATGT
>CM053600.1:17662597-17688468 GCA_028646575.1 Pseudocheirus occidentalis | reverse complement strand
ACCTTCCTGTTCTTCCCTTTCATTGTAACAGTTATCCCTTGCCTCTTCTATATGAGATGATTAACCCCATTCTGTCTCTCCCTCTCTCCTCTCATTCTATTCCTCTCCCATGTCAGAAATTCACCTTTTAAGGTATTAAAGTATTATCCCTTCCTATTCAATTGATCCTGTGTCCTTTATGTACATATATATATATATATATATATATACACATATTCAGATATGTATTCATATGTATATGTGGATATATACACACACACACACACACACATATATACCCTCCTATATCAACATATGTGTAGGTATATGTATATATACATTTGTATTTTGTATTCCCTTCATCTATCCTGATACTGAGAAAAGTTTCATAAGTAACAATTATCATTTTTTCATGTTGTTATGTAAATAGTTCAACTTCGATAAGTTCTTTATTATTCCTTTTCCATGTTTACCTTCTCATGCTTCTTGTATTTGAGTGTCAAATTTTTTTTCAGTCCTGTTTTTTTTCAGCAAGAATGCTTGAAAATCCTCCACTGCATTGAATGACCATATTTTCCTCTGGAACATTGTACTCAATTTTGCTGTTTAGGTGATTCTTAGTTTTAATCCTAGCTCCCTTGATCTCTGGAATATCATATTCCAGGCCCTTCAGTCCCTTAATGTAGAAGCTGATAGATGCTGAATTATCCTAATTGTGTTTCCACAGTATTCAAATTGTTTCTTCGTGGCAGCTTATAATATTTTCTCCTTGACCTAGGGACTCCAGAACCTGGCTATAACATTCCAAGGAGTTTTCTTTTTTGGGTCTTTTTTCAAGAGCTGATTGGTGAATTCTTTCAAGTTCTATTTTACCCTTTGATTCTAAAATAACAGGGCAACTTTCCTTGAGAATTTCTTGAAGAATGCTTTCTAGTTTCTTTTTTTGATCATGGCTTCAAGGTAGCCCAATAATTTTCAAACTGTCTCTCCAGGATCTATTTTCCAGGTCAGTGGTTTTTTTCAAGGAGGTATTTTACATTGCCTTGTATTTTTTTTCATTTTTTTTGTATCTGTTTAATAGTATCTTGATTTTTCATAAAGTCATTTGCTTCCATTTGCTCCACTCTAATTCAGAAGGAATTATTCTTTTCAGAAAGAGTTTAAGATTCTTTTTCCATCTGGAAAATGCAACTTTTTAAGGCATTCTTCTCTTTGGCTTTTTGGGCCTCTTTTGCTATTTGAGTTAACCTATTTTTAAGGTATTATTTTATTCAGTCAGTTTTTTGACTCTCTTCTCATGATTTTCTTGCATTGTTATTATTTCTCTTCCCAAGTTTTCCTCCACTTCTCTTATTTGTTTTTTAAAATCCTTCTTAAGCTGATCTATGGCTTGTTACCAGTCTACATTTTTCTTGGAAGCTTTTGATGTGGGAGTTCTGAGTGTCTTGTTTTCCTCCTGGTCCATGCTTTGATCCTTTGTATCCACCACAAAGGAATCTAAAGTTGTATTGCTTTTCTTACTTTGCTTCCTTTGCCTGCTCATGTTTTCAGTCAATTTCTTGAGTTTTTAGCTCTGTGGAACTCTGTTTCCAGAGGGGAGAGCTCTGTCCAAAATTGCTGGGGTTTTCCCAGCTGCTCGTGCTATTAGGGGGTTGCTGAAGTCCCCACTACCTTTGGCTCACTGAAATCACACCCCAGGACCCACACCAAAGATCACAATCTGGATCCAGGCAGCTTAAGACAAGAGTACTTAGCCTCAGAATGATCTCTTGGCCTCCCTGTAATCTGCAGGCCACGAGCTTATGAAGCAGACCTGTGGAAGCGCCTGCAGGGCTGCTGCTTCTGCTGCTTCTTTGCCCTGGAGGCAGACCAGCCAAACATGCTTTTCTCCCTCAAATTTAGCTGATTTCCACTTACCTTTCACTTAGTCCTTATTTCTTACAGCTTGATAATTCTGGAAATCACCATAACTGCCAATGATCCACTCTCCTGAAGGCTCCAGCTGTAGCTTGTCCTGGCTGACCTGGGGCCAAGCCATGGTTTCAGGCCAGGCTGGTTTTGGCTCCCAGAGTGTTGTAGTGAGCCCTTCCTTTCCCACCTGCTGAGCTTCCTTCAGCAGGATATGTGGTTTTCTGTAATTTTGTGAGTTCTGGAGCCCTAAAATTTGTTTAGAGTCATATTTTATGGGTCATATGGGATCTGTGGAGGTTTTCTTCTTCTATGCTTCTTCACCTCCCAAAATATGATCAATTTAATATATGTTGTTACAAAGGTCTTGGTGTAATTTCAAGCTATAAGAGAATAAAGTTCATTATAACATTTGGAACACCCTGTATACCCGCCTTATTTTTTGCCAACTTTTACTAAAATTGACACAGATTACTTTCCTTGGTTTAAATATTAACTGTTTTTGCAGGTTTATTTCATAAAATAGCAATAATAAAATATATTGACAAAAGGGTAAGTTTCAGATCACGCTAATATATGTATGTTAAAAATGACATATTTATATGGTGTGCATTTGTGTGTGCACATGTGAGTGTGTGTGTGTATGTGTTTGGTTTAATTTGAATTACTTCTAAGGGACCACGTTCATGGTATGAAGTTCTAGAAAAAGAAGGTTTCAAAAATCAAGACATAGCTAGTATGAGGTAGATAGAATCTTTTCACACTTCCAACAAACTGGCTGTGATACTGTAATGGTAAGCAAAGAAGTACTTAGCTCCTTGTTTCAGGTATTTAATTATTTAGCACCTTGTTTCAGTTCCAGTTTCTTTTAAGCCTTGCCCATGATTATATCAAGTTTTTGTTAAGAAACAGAACTTGTGAATCCCACATTGGGAAGAACTTGCTGATTCAACAGAAAGGGGAAGAACAGGGAGGAGCTAAACACTATATGTAAGGAGAAGCCCAAGCTGCAAAAAAGCAGAATTGAGAAGGGGAACTTTGTGGTGGCCACATACTCTGTTTGTCTATTCTGTCTGTATCATTTTTTGTTAGTGTTACTTTGTACAGAAGCTCTGGGACTGTACTGGAAGCTCTGAAAGAGAATTATTGTGTTGTCTATTTATCGAAGCCCTGAAGGAGAGTTTCAAAGGCCCTGGGACTATACTGACAATTGGTGAGTTCTCACATGTTGTTGACGGGTCTGTGTTGATTTCACAGGCACATAGTGAATTGATGAGGGTCTCTGCAACGTGTTTGAATGTCATTGTGTTAAGCTTTGTCTTCTCAGAAACAGACACTGTGAAGAACTTGAGATGGACTGGGAACTATGAGCTTCAATATGGAATGGGAACTGAATGAGGAACTGGATGTGGAGCTGGACAAGGAGTTGAGAGCTTCCTACCTTTGAATCCAGGTGACATTGGGCAGATTCAGGCAGGAGCTGGGACCGTGGAAGAGGAACCATGGAATCTGTGATCCAGTCTCAAGTCAAGATAAAGAGATCTTTCCTCAGGTACTTAGTGGTAACTGAGAAGATCATGATTTACTGTAGCCTAGGGGGGAGGAGAACTTTGTATTAAGGATGATTGGAATCTAATATACAATTAAGAAGAAAGAAGACTTTTTGACTGAGAGATTAAGACACTGTAACCTAGGGGTGACTTTTGACTTCTGTACTTTGTGTAACTTAAGGAGGCTTGGTCTTTAATGATAATTGAATTAAGGATTTACCGAATGACTGAGTTATTAAATGAATATTATTTTTTTGCTTAAAACTATGTGGCCACTTTGGTGAAAACTATATAGCCACTTAAATGATAAGTTGTTATATTGTGAATGCTTTACTTTGGTTTCTGTGAATGTTTTGCATTAATTTACTGCTGAATAAATAGAGTTCACTATACTATATGATTGGAAACTTAGAGCTGTCCATGGTAGCAGTTCTCCAGAAAGCTGCTCATGCTCACCTTTACAGACACCCTGAGATTACAAAACATGTCCAGAGAGTTCCTAACCAAGTTTACCCTTCTATGGCAGATGTCATAAACTTTTAGGGTCAAAATGAGGGTGACTTCTTTGTTTTTTAACAAAGTCACTGTGAGGTGGAATGAGCCAATGTAGTGGAGTAAAAGCAGGGACTTGCTTGAGATCTCTCCCCAAATCCTCCAAATTGCTGTGATAATGACTCTATCCAAATTATAGAGCATCAAACCTCACAAAATGACAGAAGGAAACAAATCTCCAGCCCAAGAGAGCCAAGAAAGATAGGAAAGGTCTGTTGCACTAGTCTGAGAGGAACACAGTCCAACGTGGACTGTGTAGGCATACACAAGGCCCTAACAAACCTAGTGCAGGCCTGAGGATACTGAATCACTGGTGGCTGTGGTGGTTTCCAGACTTTTCAACCAAAAAATGCCAAAAACAACTTAGAAGGTCAGTAGGAAAAGTTGGTTTGACCTGAGTGAAAAAGGAGCACAATCTGGCTGGGATGGGGGTGGCAGCAGTAGCAGTTGCTTCTATAGCTCTCATCCCACAAGAAGGTTGAGTGATTAAGAGCTGATCACAGGGGGATTAAAGGGATCTCTTTGGTAATGGGGTGGGATTCTCTTTCTTTGCCTGTGCTTATATCTGAGTTGCTGTCCTGGGTGGTGGTCCTCGGCAAGGGGGAGCTTGTGGTAGTGGTAGAGAAGGAATTCTCTTCACAGTTACATGGCAGAAAAGAGTGTTAGTAGTCAATCATAGACCAGAGCAGTGACGAGGAGAAGAATAAATACTTCCGCTTTAATTGTATAACCTTGGAAGAACTAAAAATTTGCAGATCCTTAGAAATTTCTGTGAAAACAACTTCACAAAACTCTTGAAACTTGGGAAAGTATAACTTCCACCCTGGAAGCAGAATCTTACCTTAACAAATAACTAAAAAGTCAAACAATTGGTTCAGAAAATGAGCAAACAGTAGGAAAAAATTAAACTATAATATCTAACTTTAGTGACAAAGAAATTCAAATCCTACAAAAAGAATAAGAAAACAAAGTCAAAGCTCCTACATAAAAAGCCTCCAAGAAAAATATTACTTGGTCACAGGTCATGGAAGAGCTCAAGAAGGATTTTGCAAATGAAATAAGAGAAGGAGAGGAAAAAATGGGGGGTGGGAGAAATCAGAGTGATGCCAAAAAATCATGAAAAAGAGTGAATGACTTGCTAAAGGAGACCCTGCCCCCCATAATACTGAAGAAAATTACACCTTAAAAGTAGACTAATCCAAATTGCAAAAGAAGTCCAAAAAGCCAATGAGCAGAAGAATGCATCAAAAAGTAGAATTGGTCAAATAGAAAAGAAGATCCAAAAACTCAGTGAAGAAAATAATTCCTTCAAAATTAGAATGGAGCAACTGGAAGCTAATAACTTTATGGGAAATCAAGAAATTTTAAAACAAAACCAAAAGAATGAAAAAAAAAATAGAAGGCAGAGAAGAAGTAAACAATTTTGAGGAAGAACAGGGTCAAAGGAGAGAATGGAATAAATGTTGCCAGGGTAAGATCGTAGGAAATATCATTAGTCTTTCACAACAGGACTGTTACAGAAATGTTTTATATATATATATATATATGACCTATATCAAACTGCTTGCCTTCTCAATGAGGGTGGATTGGGTAGGGAGGAAGGGAGAAAATGTGGAACTCAAAGTTTTAAAAATGAATGTTAAAAATTGTTTGTAAGTGCAACTGGGCAGAATGATATACAGACAATGGGGCATAGAAATCTATCTTGCCTTACAGGAAAATAGAAGGGAAGGACTTAAGAGAAAGGGGAGTGTAGTAGAAGAAGGGAGGGAGAATGGTGGAAGGGGTACTCAGAATGCATGCCATCTTTTCATGGGGGGGAGGGGAAAGATGGGGAGAAAATTTGGAACTAAAAATATTGTGGAAGTGAATGTTGAAAACTAAAAATAAATTAATAAAAAAGAAAACAAAATAGAATTAACTTCTCTGAACAAGCACCACTTTAGAGAGAAGGTAAATTACTTGGCATGGGACTCTGATAGTTTTATGCCAATTTTGGATATTGTCAAGGTAATCTTATTCCCAATTTAAAAGACTACCTGTGAATGGATGTTTCTCTAACCCAGAGGGCCAGAGACTCTTTGCCTCTTTGATCTATCGCTTCTGTCTGTTCTGAACTTCAAATCTCTGTCTCAAAATCCTACTTATATTAGCCACTTTGCTGACCCATGTCCTACCTGACCTTGACTAACAGACTCAAATCAGCTTCTTCCCCTGATCCATGCATTGACTGACTTAGACTTCAACTTATATCTACAGCTTGCTCTTGCCATGCCCTGAGCTGTCAACTTAATTTCTCAGGCATGTGAAATTTGTGCGTGTTAAACTTGTACTGGATGGCAGTAATTATATGCATACATTTAATCAGCAGTTTCACATGCCTAAATAATTACTCGGAACATTGAAATGAACTATTACTAACTTTGTACTCCATGTAAGCAAATTTACATTATTCTATGGGTCTATATTATAAAAGATAAACTAAAATAAAGGACAGCTCATAAGTGAGAGACAGCGAATCATCAAAGATTTCATTTATTCAACTTTAATGCACAAATTATATACAAAATATCACTGAGAACATGCTGATTTTGTAGTTTTGCATCCTGTGCTGTGAACTGGGTAAAATATCCTCAAAAGATTATTGTCAACCCACAAAGCACATAAGAAAAATCAAACTATGACCAGAAAGTTTTACATGGTTATCCACTTATTAAGCCAGTATTTTTTCAAAAAATACTTTAAAAAATTAATAAATAAAGCCTTTACTCATTCTATATATTGTTAACACTCTTCATCTGAAATTACTTTGAATTTAACAACTATATTATTTGTATTTATTCTGTTTATACATGCATATACACATCTGCATTTGCATATACATATATATACGTACACAAACACACACATATATATATACATATATACATATATACACATTGTATTTGCACATATGCACATGTCCACACACTATAGAGACAAATGCATATGATAAGTAGCCAAAATACATTTTCATGTAAATGCATAAAAATTTACAACATATAATCATCTAGAAAATGAATGTGCATATACTCATACATACATATGTATGTCCGTATAGGAAACACACACACAAATATGTGTGTATATGTGTGTGTATCTGTGTGGAAATGCACATGTGTGCATCTGTACGTGTATGAGTATGTGTGCATAACTTTCCTCTATTAGAATATATACTCCTTTCTAGGAAGGATATTGTCTTTACTCTTATTCTGCCTCAAGTACCTTGTAATTTACAGGCACTTAATCAATGCTTGTTAATTGATTGATTAGAAAATACAAGAAACTTGTCTTTCTCTTGCTCCAATCCTATTTTAGCATTTTTTTTCATATGATGTTGTGGTTTATCTCAATTAAAATATCTTTCTTTTACAAATAGTTCAATTGTTCCTCAAATCTCATTTATTCTTTTATATCTCTCATTTGAGCTATAAAAATCATGGTTAAGTGACCAGAGAAGTGGTCAGAGTTCCACATGATCATTAACAACTACTTTTTTTTAAAGAATAGGGAGATTTAAGATAAAATGTCATACCAGCTTAATTTTAAGAGCATATGTTCAGTGCCAAACAAAAGAAATACAAGTTATAAAAGGGCAAAGAATATAGTAGGGATTATTAGGGAACTGTCTGTTGACTAAAATGATTTTATTTTATGCAAAAGTATTCTGGGAAAGTAGGACATTTTACTGTTTTAAAACTGAGTTAAATAAGATATTTTTTTCTCTAATAAAGGCAGAGTCATTTTCATATTGTTAAACTATCATCCTCCTATTTTCACTACCATAGTAGATATGTTTGGTTGATAATAGGAGTTATTGTGACATACTTCTTTATGCTGATTAAATATTCTTCAATTACTATAAAGGGAAAAGTAGGTGTGACAAAATAAACCTGTTCTATAAACTCTGCTATGATTCTGTGTCATTCTTAATAAACTGAGGACTTTTGTTCCGTAAAAGACATTAACATATCCAAATATATGTTTTGTGGCTTTAAAAATATGTTAAGCTATTCCCATAAGTAGGGTAAATTGGAAGGAAATAATTCACAGAAGGCAGGAAATATGTTATGGGGGATGCTGCTGAAATTGTACGTGTCCTTATTCCAAAGGAGTAAGAGATCTCATGCGATGCAGTATGATATAGAGGAAATAACCAAGACTTGGTTGTCAGAGGACCTGGGATAAACTTCTACCTCTGATGCCCATTACTTGTGTGACTGTGGGGAAAATACTTACGCTTTCAGGTCCACATTTTCCTTATTTATGACATGAGAAGGCTGAATCAGATGGTCTCTGAAACCCCTCCCAGTTTCAGGTCTCTGATTGCATGTGGTGAACAAAAAGATATGGCAAGAATTAAACATAGGAAAAGAAAGTCAGAAAAATACACAGGAGGTACACTGAAGAATTATTATATATTAATTTTTATAAATGCACAAACTTAGTGTCAAAACTATCTTCCCATGGTCCAGAGATATTTATTTTACTTTTGACTGAGAACTAATTTTTATTTATTATTTTAAAATATTTTTTCTAATTACATGTAAAGTAATTTTTAACCTTTGTTTCTTTTTAAAATTTGAGATGCCTGTTCTCTGCTTCCCTTCTTCCCTTCCCCCTTCCTATTCCCATAATTATGAAGGCAAGCAATTTGTATAGGTTATACATATACAATCATGCAAAACATATTTCCAAATTAGTCATGCTGTAAATGAAAATACAGACAAAAATGTAAGTTAAATAGGAAAAGAATGAAAAAGTATACTTTAATATGCATCCAGACTCCCATCACTTCTGTCTCTGGAGATGGATAACATTTTTTCATCATGAGGCCTTTTGGAATTGTCTTGCATTGCTGACAATAATAAAATCATTCATAGTTGATCATTATACAATATCATTTTTACTGTGTACAGTGTTCTCTTGGGGCTACTTATTATACTCTGAGTCAGTTAAAATATGTCTTTTCAGGTTTTTCTGAGAGCATCCTGTTTGTCATTTCTTATACTGCAATAACATGGCATCACCATTGCCTGGGTGTTCCCTACTCTGGATTTTGATCCATTCACACCTTTGTCACAGACCTTTCCTGACAATCTTCTCAGTTGTCTTAGACTGGACAATTGTTTCACTATGTCATTTTGTGGGTTCTACTGCCCCAGAAATAATTTTGAGGCAATATTTAAAGTTGTTTCTATGTAATTTGTATGAGCTCAAATGAATCCCTACCATTTCTTAACTCTGTCCCACACCCACAGATATTTTATGTTAAATGAAGTTGCATATGTTAGGCTCAAATTCTCTAGTGTGTAGTAACAAAACTTCAGCAATTCAAAACAGTGAAGAAAAGGTGCCTTTAAGCAATAATTATGATAAGTTGCTAAAAGTCACTCAATACAAATTCTATAAGTCATATTTTGTTTTGATGAATTTGAAGTGCATTACAGGAAACTTTCTAGGGAATACAGACTGTTTACCTGCCAATGGAGATGAATAATTGGACTTGTAAAAAAAAAGGAGCAAATTAATTTTTACCTACACAATGCTTTATCTATATTTTCGCCTTTTCCTTTCCTTCCTTTATTCTTTTCTTTTCTTCCTTCTTTCCTTTCTCCTTTCCTTCCTTTCTTCTCCCCTATCTTCCATCTTTTTTTCTTTCTTCCTTTGTTCCCTCTGTCTGTTTATCTATATGCATCTATCTACATTATGTATTTAATATCTCAAAAAGGACTTGTAATGTTATTTCTAACGGAAAATACCAGGGAGGAAATCCCCTGAACCCAAGCAGGTTAGCAACTACTTTGCAACTTATGATCTTGGAGAGTTGCTGTTGGGAATGAAAAGTTAAATGATGTGTCTGAGGTCCCTAAGCCAATGTATGTCAAAGAGAACACCTGGGAGTTCTTTCTAACTTGGAGAGTAGCTTTCCATCCAGTAGATCATGCTGCCTCTTGAAAGGACTACCTGACCTTGATAATTGTTAAATAGAATTTAAACACTCAGTGACCCTGATTGGGCACTGGTATTATTTGTAGTTCAATATGGATGGTGCTAAATAAAAATATTTATTTCCTGATATCAGATGATAAATAACATTTCTGTCAATAAACTTCTATAGGAGAAAAAAAAGGAAAGACAACACATTGGTGTTGATTGTATTTGAATGGAATTGTCAAAGTGAATTCAAATTGAATTCAAAGTGAATTATTTTTGAAGAAAGTTATTTAAGTGTACTATTTAAAATGAATTTATACTATCAGAATAGTTGACGATTTTTTTAAATTTTGAAATCCACATTAGGAATTAAGATAAATATCTTAATGAAGCCAAAAAAACAGAGAAAGTCTATGATCCCTTCCTATTTTTCACATAATGATATATTTGTGCACTGTGGATAGAGGTTCAACTAGTCAGTCAACTAGAACTTATTAAACACCTGTTATATGCTAGACATTGAGCTAAGATTCAGAATACAAAGAAAACTAAGTAACAGTTTTCATGTAGCTCATAGTTCAATGGAGGATGTCAAATAAAAGACATATGGAAAAAAAAAACTGGGGGAATTTGTAGAAGAAAGGCACTAAAATTCAGGAATGGGAATAAATTCTTACAAAAGGGGGGGGCATTAGCTGGGACTTTCAGGAAGCCAGGAGAGGGAATTGAGGAGGGAGAACATTTTACACTTGGGAGTCAGCCAATGAAAATTCTTAGACTTGGGAAATAGTGTAACCTGTGAGAAGAGCAAGTATGCTCTTTGTTGTAATGAGGTTTCCAAGTAGCAGATAGAAATAAGGGGAAAGAAGACTGGAAGGGTAGGAAGGGGTCTCAGGTGCAGCGAACCTGTGGTCTTGAGGCCACATTTGGCCTTTTAGGTCCTTGGGTGCAGCCTCTTGACTGAGTCCAAATTTTATAGAAAAATCATTTTATTAAGGGGCTTTGTTCTGTGAAGTTTGGATTCAGTCAAAGGGCTACACTTCAGGACCTAGAGGGCCACATATGACCTTGAAACTGAACATTCCCCACACCTGGGCCAGGTTCTGGAGGGCTTTAGTAGCTAAATAATTGGGAAGGCATTTATTCAAGACCTACCTGTTGTTACTTCTGCCATCTTCCATCTGTATTACTCTGGGCAAGTTACTTAACCTTAGATTGCCCCAGGAAATTCTTTCAACCTATAAATTATAATAGAGATCTTGATCTGTATCATTGAAGCGAGTTTTGCCTGAAGAAATTACAGATCATGACTAAAAAGAGAAAAGAAAAAAATCAAAATGAATCCAGGCAAGAGCTGGGATCAGTCAGCCCATAGAAGAGGAGACTTGGGGTTTGGAAATCAACCTCGAGTTAAGATGAAAGGAGATTTTACTTGGGTATTCAGTTCTGACTGATGATATTGTAAATTACTGTGACCTAGAGGAGGATGGTGTTTATACTTTCTGCTACCCCTTAAGGATGATTAGCAGCCAGCCTCAAGTCAAGGTGGAAGAAGACTTTACTCTTCTATATTGTTTGAGGAGATTGTGACTTACAGAATTATATGCTGTGTTCAAGACTGTGAGGCAACCTTCGTAATAAGTTGTTACGTTATATTGTTGTAAATGTTTTGCTTTAGTTTATTGCTGAATAAATAGAGAATTCACTATACTATGTGATGAATTTCTTAAAGTTATTCACAGCAGAAGTCGTCAGGAGACCTGCTCATGATTGACTTTATATATGTTAAGAGCTTTGGTTAAGGTCACATGACTAGCAAATTGAAAGAAGAGAGACTCATATACTTTTGACTGAGAGATAAGGTCAAATGATTTTCTTATTATCTTACACTCTCTCTAATATGCAACAGTTTACTCACTCTTGAATCCCACTGACCAAGAATTCTCTTTACTACTTTTGAGAATGCAAAAATCTTTCTCTAAAACCTCAGCATTGAGATATAATGACTTTACCAAAATTCAGCGAGGTATAAGTAGCACAATATTTGAAAATAATCCAATATTCCACTAAACACATTAAACTCAATTAATATAATGTAGTAGAAATAGTAATGTAATAGCCCCAATCAAGGTGAAATTGCCAAGTTTAAAGAAAGCCAGAATGATAGCTTTACTTTGGACCTTTTTGGTTTAAATGACTTTACATTGAAATGATAATGAACTGGAATTGCATAATATATTGAGCAGAATTAATATTCACTTTGCTTTCTTTTTTTATTTCTTAGGCAAACAGAAGCACAATCACTCTAGCAAATCCTAATAAAAGATGCCCTGATATTCTGAACTGGAGGGAATGCAGGAAAATCACATAATCTCTGAGATATATGGCAATTTAAAGGCTATCTACTCAAACGTCTACCTTAAAAAATTTTTACTCTTCTATGTCCTTAAACAAATCACTTAATAGTTTGGGGTTTCAGCTTCCTCATTTGTAAAATAAGATTGGTCTAAATTACCTCTAAGATCCCTTCCATCTCTAAATTCAAGGCAGATATGACCCTACAGCATCCCTAAAAACATAAGACTTCTATTTACCTCCAGTGAGGGGCAGTTAAATGACACAGTGGATAGAGTGCCAGGCATGGAGTGAGGAAAACTCATCTTGCTATGTTCAAACTTGGCCTCATATGCTAGCTGTGTGACCCCAAAAGAAGTCATTTAACCCTCTTTGCCTCAGTCTCCTCATCTGTAAAATGAGCTAGAGAAGGTAATGCCAAGCTATTCTAATATCTTTGACAAGGAAACCCCTAATAGGGTCAGGAGGAGTTGGGTATGAATGGAAAAGACAGAACAACAAGAAGGGAAGCCACAAACTAACTCTTGGGGGAGCTCCATTCTAATGCAAGGTAGCTTGAATATTTAGGAAGTAATTCCCTTAGTTCCAAGTATCCTAACATTCATTGGGACACTGTACAAAAATTTGAAAGTAAAAGTCAATGGGGGGAAAATGTTAAGGCCATTTTCTTGTTGAAATTAAACAATTGATATGGCAAAAATAATAGGAAGTTTTCATTTTTCAGGCCATTTAAGGCCATTTGTTTCACGCAAAAAATAAATTGTTACATTTTAATTCCAAAGGCCAGATACATCGGTGGTATTACATGGGATAGATGACAGAGACTGATTTAATTAAACAAAAACTCTAATTTAATTAGTACAAGGAAATCTCAGGTGAGGAAACTCCATCTAGCACTATAGGCCAGCATCTTCTCTTAAATTTGTAGTCCTAGAGATTTGCTTGAGGTATTGATAAACTTGTCCCAAAAAGGAGTTATTGACTTAATCCAAGGTTATATAGTCAATATGACTCAGAGGCAGGATTCAAAAGGAGCTCTCCATTCAATATGTGGCTATGTTGAAGATAAAGTTCTCAAACACAGGAATTGACCAATAAAGTATTTGTCATAACAAATCCTATCTGGACTATTAAATTCAAGGTGAAATAATTTATAATTTAAAAAAAATCAAATTTTTTGTGACCATTCAGTTGTTCTCTTTTATTATCACCAAGGGCAGATGAGGAAAAAAAAAACTTAATGTCAGCATTAATAAGTAATGGTTTTCTGCAAACAAAACAAAACAACTTGTATTGATTTAATTCATAATCACAAAAAGACTAATGTAATCACTTTACAGATATCTAATGGTTCACATAATCAAGTTTTCATAATTTACTTACTTTGATCCTCTGATTGGTTCATGATTTGTCAATGTGTATTCTAGAATGTTACAAATTATAACCTACCTATACCTTCTCATCATATGGGATTCTTGCTCATGTCTTCATATAAATTCCTCATAAAGTGCCCAGCTAATATGTTTGGGGCTTTTTAAAGACTTCTTGATATTTTAGGTATGTTAAAGAAGTAATATGTTGAAGTCTGACATCTGCTTTTCTATTCGTTTGGGAGACCTATAACTTAAATTTTTGTGTATGTGTGTATAATCCACAGTCAGTTTATATACCATAGTAGCACAGCTGTTTTTTTAAGCTTTTGTTTCAGGAGTAATATATGAGCATTAAACAATTGCACAATTTCCAGAAGGCAATCTAGTCTTTTCTCCCCCCCTTTAATCCTGGGTCTAGCTCATTGTTCATTCATAGTATCTAATAAGCCAGGTCAATGAGTTGTCTCTTTAATTGAGTGTCAAGATTATGGTAATAAATTATTATTGGATTGTGTTGATTTACTTCAATTTGCATTTCATTTTAGCATTAGTGATCTAAAATAATTTTTATGTAGCTATTCACAGACAAGCAAGCATTTTTCAGAAAAACAGATTCACCAGAATGTCGCCATAGGTAGGACAAAAAATTGTGCATCTGCAGAATTTTGCAAAAACTTTTGACATTTTTTCAAGTTCTCCAAAGCTAGAAAATGTTAATGACCACATAACAGATATCTTTAAAGGTCATTCACAAAGATGCTAGCCTTCTAAAAACAAGAACAATCTAAACATTTTATTAATAAATAATGGAAGCATTTAATGTGTTGGAAAACATTATCACAAATCTGCAGCCAAATTGGCAAAATTGTTTCCATGGCTCATAGACTTCTCCATCACATATATTTTCTTATTTTTGTGTGTATAATGGAACTAAGTTTAAAATTCTGATTGACACTGGTTAATGGAGAGGCATGATACAATGATGTATGATTCTTACAAGGCTCAACAGTAGTAGTTGAATTGAAGCAAAAAACAAGAGATTTATTTAAGAGGTAGTGCTATATTTCCACTAATCATATAGAAATTTCCATAATTTTCTTATCAAAGAAACATAAGAAGTGAAATTTTTATTTTTCTGAGAATTATTATTTTATCACATCTGAGAAGGAAATGTTAATTTTTTACCTACTTGTCACAAGTCAGAGAAGTAAAGGTATGCATAAATCACAATAGACTTTTCATTCCTTTTTAGTTCTGTACTCACAGCTTTAGAATGAAAAACATTTACATTAAATGCATGCAGTTTGGGTTCAAAATATCACAAGGTCTCTTAGCATCGTATTTACTGATAATGAGTTGTGAGGACCTGTATATGTATAAAAAACTAATGATCAGTCTTATCTATTATTGACTTTAAGAATGAGGTTCATAATTGCACTAATGGAAATTCACAAATGTATACTATGTTTGATGCATTTACTAGGCAGAGTTCTGTCCATTTCAGTCTTTTTCTCAAGAACATTTAATGGTTCCCTTTTGACGATGGGGAAAAATGCAATGAGGTTTAAAGCTGTTCACACTGTGTTTGAAAATTTCAAAATTTTGCCATCATATACTCTAGCTAAACTGGTCTACTTTTTCTATTCCCCAAATTCTGTATTTTCTTCTGTTCTTGTGTCTCTTTAAAGATTTTTCCCTATACCTGGAATATGATCTCTCTCATGTTTTATCTCTAATAATGACTCTGCCTCTAATAATTACTAGTTTTTTTTCAAAGCTCAAATTAGGTGCATCTTCTATGAGCGAAAGCCTTTTTGGGGATCATTAGTTGTTAATTAACTCTAGATTCTCAATCTTACAAGAACATATTTATCTATTTAGTTGTTCTAACTTCTAGTAAGATAGAGTCTTCCTGTGAGCAATGACTGCTTTTCAACTTCTTGTGTCTCCAGTGTCTACTATTGTACCCTTTACAGTCTTATTGTTTGCCACATGCTTTATTAAATTGGATTCAAGACAACATTTAATATAAAATAATGAATCAGAAGTAACTCTTGATCTTTGTAATGGAGACAAGAATCTATTGTTGGAGAGATGCTATGGAAAGACAGAAAAATGCATTACTTTCATTTTAGTATTTTTTTCCCTATTATGTCATGGGAAAGGACTTTTAGCAAATCTAAAATGATTAAATTATTTAAGCTCATTTATAGCACAAGATCAGCTCTGAACACTAAGAAAACCTTCCACTGAATATACAAAGTACATTAATTTTGATGAAATTCAACCAATTTGCAGTTTTACTGCAAATAAATAACTGATTTTGTGGTATTGCTACAACTATGTCTCAAAACTGAAAAAACAACAACAACAACACCTTTACAAGTAATATTTCACTTATTTCATTGGGCTTTAGGGGAGCAACAGTTTTCAAATCCAAGTTTTTCTTGGACATACAGAATCTTTTATCACCAATAAAACATATAGAGAAATAAGTGATTTAACTATCCATGTCATATTCATATGTTCAAAATATCATCTCAATGTTCTGTCTCTAGAAATTGGGTGTAACTTTGCCAAGGAAATTTTGTTTCTTATCAGATTGAGGTCACCTACAATTAAATTTCTTGTCTTAACAATGTTTTGTTTTCTATTAAAATGTCATTTTTGATCACATTTTGAAAAGATGTATTTCTCTTGATCTTGACCCTTAAAAATGTTTCAGTATTATCTATGGGTAATTGCAAAGAGAAAGTATGGTGTGGTGGTTAGGGTTGCCCTTTGAATCAGGGAGAACTGGGTACACAACCACACACACACACATACACACACACACAGGCACACACAGGCACTCAAGCAAATACTGTTCAATCCTGTGCTAGTCACTTGATCTCTCTATCAGGGAACGCTAAGGCTAAAAGGTACAGAGACTGTTCTTCATTAATAATGGGCTTTTCCTCAGCAGGGGATTCTAATATAAATGAAATCATAGATCCAGTTATTTTTTAAAGTGAGTAATTAAAATACCTGAAAAAATATATGAGATAATATTTTACTCTAAACACTTGCTATTGTCCGAATTAAACAGTGTTTAATCTCTATAGAGAAAGATATTTATATACTTAAATATGATTTTAACAATGGAACTTAATTTAAATTAGTTTATTTATTTTTAATTTTCAACATTCATTTTGACAAAATTTTGAGTTCCAAATTTTCTCCCCATCTCCTCTCTACCCCCTACAAGAGAGCATGCATTCTGATTATGCCTTCCTCCAAGTCTGCTTTCTCTTCTATCATACCCCACTTCTTATCACTTTCCCCTTTTTTCTTGTAGGGCAAGATAGATTTCTCTACTCCTTTGTCTGTATATCTTATTTCACAGTTGCATATAAAAACAAATTTTAACATTTAGTTTTAAAAAAACTTTGAATTCCAAACTCTCTCCCTTATACCCTCCTCACCAGCCCTCATTGAGAAGCCACACAATTAAATATAGGCTATACATGTGTAACTATGCAAAATAGAGTCCGTAATTCCATAATAGTCATGTTGTAAAAGACTAACTGTATTTCCCTCCATCCTATCCTTGCCACCCACTTACTCTATTTTCTCCTTTGACTGTGTCTTTTTTCAAAAATGTTTGCTTCTGACTACTCCATCTCCCAATTTTCCCACCCATTGATCATCCTCCCCACTTATCTCCTTCCCCCTTGCTTTCAGCTAGGGTAAGATACCCAATTGAGTGTCTATGTTATTCTCTCCTTAAGCCAAATCCAATGACACTTAGTTTCACTCATACTCTCAAAGTTCTTCCCTCTTCCTGTCCATTGTGAAACCTTTTTCTTACCTCTTTTTTATGAGGTAATTTTCCCTATTCTATCTCTCCCTTTCCCCTTCTCCTAATATACTCCTCTCTCACCTGAAAGGTCTCATGACGTACAAATATCATACTTCCATATAGGAATGTGAACAATTCAACATAAATTTCTTATGATTTCTCTTTCCTATTTACCTTTTCATGATTCTCTCGAGATTTGTATTTGAAAACCAATTTTCTATTCAGCTCTGGTCTTTTCATCAAGAATACTTGAAAGTCCTCTGTTTCATTGAATACCCATTTCCCCCCTGCATTATCATACTCAGTTTTGCCGGGTAGGTGATTCTTGGTTTTAATCCTAGCTGCTCTGACCTCCAGAATATCATATTCTAAGCCCTTTGATCCCTTAATGTAGAATCTGCTATGTCTTATGTTATGCTGATTGTATTTCTACAATACCAGAATTTTCTTTCTGACTGCTTGCAATATTTTCTCCTTGACTTGGGAATTCTGGAATTTGGGATCTTTTTTGAGAGGTGTTCAGTGGATTCTTACAATTTCTATTTCCCCCCCCCCCCTTGTTCTAGAATATCAGGGCAGTTTTCCTTGATAATTTCTTAAAAGATGATGTCCAGGTTCTCTTTTGATTCTGGCTTCCAGGTAGTCTAATAATTTTCATATTATCTCTCTTGGATCTATTTTCCATGTCAATTGTTTTTCCAATGAGATATTTCACATTGTTTTCTATTTTTTCATTGTTTTGGTTCTGTTTTATAATTTCTTGTTTTCTCCTAGTCATTAGCTTTCATTTGCTCCATTCTAATTTTTATGGAATTATTTTCTTCAGTGAGATTTTAGACCTTCTTTTCCATTTGGTCAATTCTGACTTTAAAGGCATTTTTTTTCATTGGTTTCTTGAACCTCTTTTTCCATTTGCCTTAGTCTAATTTTTAAGGTGTTATTTTCTTCAGTATTTTTGGAGTCTCCTTTAGCAAGCTGTTAGCTTGTTTCTCATGATTTTCTCACATCATTCTCATTTCTCTTCCCAGGTTTACTCTTCTTTTACTTCATTTTCAGAATCCTTTTTGAGCTGTTCCATGGCCTGTGACCAATTCATTTTTTTGGAGGCTCTTTATATAGGAACTTTGCCTTTGTTGTCTTCTTCTCGTTTATGTTTTGATCTTCTTTGTCACTAAAATAAGATTCTACAGTCTGGCATTTTTATATCATTTACTCATCTTCCAAGTCACATACTTGACTTTCTAACTTCCTGTCAACGTAAGACCCTGCTTCCAGTGGGGGTGGGGGTAGGTGTCCTGTCCCAGCCATCTGGGGTTTTGTATCAGGTTCTGAATCCTCTGTCATCTGTGGACCCAGAGCTCCAAAAGCAGCCACTGCTGCTGCTGCTGCTACCACTGCCCCCTTGGTCACCCTGGGCTTGTGCCAAACTGCATGCACTTCATGCACTTTCACCTGGGTGAAAACCCAGGTCCCACAGACTTCCTCCACTTACCTTCTATGTTGTTCTTGATGTTTGCGGTAAAGTGGCCAGAAACTAATTAAGTAGAAATTTTATGGACTCAAGAGAGGAGTCAAGAAATTGGCCAGGAAACAGTTAAGTGATACTCTGTGAAATTAGAAATCAGCCATGTAAAAGCCTTATGAACTTGAGATGAACTCAAACTAGAAGTCAGTGAACCATCCTGGGGTATGGAAATGGGCCTGGGGTAATTTGTTCTTTTCTTTACTTTTCTGCTCAGGTCATCATGCTCCATGGCCCTCCTTCTATCCATCAACTCCTGTCTCACCACCACTACTCCTCTCCTTGCCTTAGTAACAGCTTCTGTTTACACCTGCTTAGTAACAAATTATGTTAGCAAAACAATGAAGGTGGACTGTATAGAAGATTCTGCATTTCTGTGCTATTTGTTGCTCTTCCTTTAATTGGTGTGGAGACAGTCCCAGCTGATAAATTTAAAGCTCCTTAAAACTTTTTGTTTGGACTCTGTGGTCACTCTGTTAAGACCTGACATTTCAGTGGGCATAAAAGTCTGAAAATAGACATAGTTGCCGATGATTCAGTCCTTTGAGGCCTTCTCAGGCTCTGTGCCTGGCTCAGCCCTCTCCAGACTATGTTCTGCTCCAAGCCTGGTGCAATATATTCTTCCGGTCAGCTTTCCAGGCCTGTCTTGGGCTGGAGATGGGTTTTTTTTAAGTCAGTCATTTTGTACCTTCTGCAGCTCTAGAATTTGTCTAGAGTCATTTTTTAATGGAGCTTGGAGGAGTTTGTGTGCAAGCTCAAGCAAATCCCTGTTTTTACTCTGCCATCTTGGTTCTACCTCCAATAAAATTTACTTTGTATTATAATTTTGTTTGTTATTAACAACCATATCTGCTTTTAACTTTCTCCAATAATTATCTGATAACAAATTTCCAAATGTCTTGGGAAATTAATTGAATAATAGTTTTGTCTAAATAATATTTTATAATTTCATGTTAATATGAAAAGGGACTGAAATTTTCAGTTTTGTGCCATGCAAACTCACATATTTTTATCTTGTCAAGATTACATTAATATGTGTGAAGTACATAATTTGCCTTAGATCATAGAATTTAGAACTTAAAGGGACTTTTGAGTCATTGTTTTCAACTGGCTTATTTCATAAATCCAGAAATGGAGATACAGAGAAGTGGTCTACTGGAATTGGATACTTTGAACAATTGTAATCTGATACATGTTACACTAGTTATATGGCAAATATCTCTAACGTGAGATTCTTGAAATATATTGTGGATAAGACAGTAAAAAAAAAAAGGCCTCACTGTTAGTATTTCCATAGCATTTGAATTCAGTATATAGTTTAAAAAGATGAAAGCATTCAAAATAATACCTGAATGTAACATTTGAACTCCTCCTCTTGTAATGAGCATCCTGGGATATTAATTAGAACAAGTACCCCCAGAAGCTATGTTTACTATTACTGCTCACTCCACTGTAGTATTGTTTATAAAATATGATTGTCAATGCTATAATTGAAATTTAAGAGTTATTGGCTTAGGAATTTAGGTGAGAGGACACAGTAACTTCATAAACTTAACTAACCATATAAGATCATAATATACTGATCTCATAAAATCTTATATTCATGCAAAAATACTTAATTACTTCAGAACTTCTAAAGGGAATTGTTCTCCTTGAAATGATAAAAACAAAACCAACACATACTTTATTATTCTATATGATTATGCTCCTGTGGACCAGTAAATCTTCCACAGAGTATCCATCCAATGTCCTGGGGTGAGTGTGTGGGTCTTCTGCTTGACATTTGAGCATCCCAGTGGAAAAGACTGGCTGTTCATTTTCTTCTTCCCATTAGACTGCATGCGTTATTTTCCAGTGATTCATCTCTTTGAATGTATTATTCCCTTGTAAATTCTTTATTGGTACTGCACCATAGCCTACTCTGCACTCTCCATTGCCCTTTGCATCACTCACATCTTTAATTTTATGGATACCTTGGTATTTTGTAACTTGAAGCCATATATCATTATTACAAGAATATTTGTTATTAAAAAAGATAGACCTATAATTCAGGAAGAAGTATTGGGTTATTAATGTCAGTTTCCAAGGGCCACCAAATCTGTATTCTCCTTTCTGTTTTGTTCTGGGTTTAACTCACTTGCCACCTACAAACTTGATCCAATATGTATGCATCCATTGACAAGATCCAATGTGTTCAGTTGCATGCCATATTTTCAAAGGTTGTTGTCAAGATCAAAGGATGTTTGTGAATATATATTTTGTATTTATACACACACATATATATATATACTCACAGATATCTAGGTATGTATTTACATAACACATGATGCATGCATACATGTATGCATGTATATATACATACAGTTACAAAGCTCAGTCTCTATATGTGTATGAATATATTTATGTAGTAGCATTTATGTATATGAATAATAAAAGGCTTAAAGTAAAAAATAGCATTTAAGCTGAGTTTTACTGGAAATTTGGGATTCCAGATGGCAGCAGTGAAGACAGAGGGCATTCTAGGCATAGGGAACAGCTAGTATAAAGACATAGAGAAAGATGAAATTTAGAGGGCCACCTATGGAAAAATTCAAGTTATGCTTTCTATAGTTTAGTGAGCTAATAGTTTTGCTATTTAGCTAAAATGATGTGATATCTATCTCTCTCTATATGTGTGTATGTATGCACACATGTACACATACATATACATGTATGTACACACATATACATATGTACATACATTAGACATAGTAATAGTTAACATTTATTTAACACTTACTATGCAACAATTTTATTATGCATTTTATAATCATTATGCAAACTAATTCTCATGACAACTCTGGGAGGGGCTGTTGTTCAATTGTTTTTAATTGCATCTGACTCTTCCTGATCCCATTTGGTGTTTTCTCATTTTACAGATAAGGAAACTAAGGTAAACAGACCTGTTTACTTGTTAAACGCCTGAGGTTAGGTTAGAACTCAGGAAAATGAGTCTTTCTGACTCCAGGCTCAACACTATCTCCATGGTGCCATGTATCTATTTTTAATGGTAATTTAGGAAAGGAAAATGCAAATGAGCTCTAATATAAGTATAACCAAGACAGAGCAGTGTCATGAAAAGAAAAAAAAAGAAAATAACAACGGAGAGGAAAGATAATCCAAGAGGAGAAGATGTTTAATGATGTCAAATGTTGCATAAAGTCAAGAAGTATGAAGATTATGAAAACACATTGAAATTAGTAATTAAGAGATCACCTGTAATTTCTGAGAGAGCAATTTTTATTTGAATTAGAAGCCACATTAGAAGCCAAATTCCAGACTGCTCATTTAACAATGTTTCTTTTAAAAGAATTGACTCTGAACATGCTTTCCCAATTATATTCCAGAAGAATTCTCATTACCAGCATATCACAATTTTTAATTGATATAACATAAAATCACTCTGACTAAAAAAGTGTTACATCTGTGGATAGTGACAAGACCAATAATTTCAATGATATCAGGAATTCACTTTATCAGCTGCAGGTTGGTATTTTCTCTGTAAATTATATGTCTTAGAAAGTTGCCTAGAGCACTAGGTGGAACTAGGTTCCATAGATGAAAGACTTTGTTATTCAGTGTGATCTTATACTATATTAATTAAAGATTGTGATGTGTTGGTAATGAGAATTCTTTTGGAATATAATTAGGTAATCACACTCAAAGTCAATTCTCCTTTTAAATGAAACATTATCAATTTCCATCACGAAACCTCACAGGAAAACTAACCTGCCTAAGATGTTAAAAAATAATTTAGATGTTATATAGAGTCACAGGTATATTACAGATTTTAGGAGAGAGAGAAACATGTAAGTAGTTTACTTAAACTGTCATAGCTTCACATTCACTTTGCTCTAAAATTAAGCATTATCACATCTACTCTACAAGGCCTTTACATTTTGTTCGATGAGCCGTTTGTCCACTGAGTTACCCAGCCAACTACTTATCAGGTTATTGTACTTTAAAAATACAGGAGAAATAAATTTATAAAAGAAAAAATAATGAAAATGGATGGTCATTTTTTAACCCACAATAAAATGGCACAAAATTATCTCTCTTAGATTTCTGAATCACCTTCTTATGTGCTCTCCCCTTCCTAATTTCCCTATTATTATTGAGGAATCTCCATCTTCCCAGTTCCAGTCCCCTAGGCCCTAAATGATACACTTTATTCCTCAATTTCTCTTATTATCCACATCCCATCAGATGTTAGGTCCTGTCATTATTACCTGTCATTACTACATTTCATCTGATCACTATATTTCAATACAATTAATTTGCTTTGTAATCCTTTGCATTTTATTGTATGTAAAAATTCTGACAGTCAATTTAATTGGCTATTCAATTAGTAATTTATTTTATTTGCTTAAGGTTTTCTCATCTGTAATTTCATATGATTCATAAGATATAAATGTAAAGACTTTGTAGTATGGCTGACATAGTAATTAATTTCAGAGCAGAGAAAATTCAACACTGACTATGATAGTTTAGTAAACTATATACATGTTTCCCTCTCTCTTTTTTTCATTGACTTGTTTATTTACTTTTAGTTTCCAAGATTCAGTTCCAAAATCCCTTGAGTTTCAAATTTTCTCCCCTCCCCCCCGGTGGCTTGCAATCATGTACAGGATCTGCAAATGCTTAAACATTGTACAATAGTCTGGTTGTATAGAAGGGTTGTAATCAATGGAGGGAACAATGGGAAAAAAAGAAACAAAACCAAACAATAGCATGTAGATAGTCTCCATTTAAACTGGTCTTTCTGGATCTTTCTCTGAGTGTAGCTATCTCCTTCTACCTTGAGACTTGTAGAGTTGTCTTGTAGCTGAGAATTGCTGAGAAGAGTCCAGTTTATCAAGGTTGGTCATCACACATACTATGTGTCTGTGATTGTGTACAAGTTTTTTTTTCCTGGTTCTGCTCTTCTAATATATCAATAATTTGTATAAAGCCTCTCTAGGTAATAATGAAGTCCATCTCCTTCCCATTGCTTACAGCATAATAGTATTCCATTATATTCATATGCCACAACTTGTGCAGCCATTCCCCAATTGATGGGCATGCCCTAAATTTCCAGTTTTTCCCACCACAAAGAGAGCTGCAATAAATATTTTTGTACATATGGGTTGTTCATCCACTTCTATGATGTCTTTGGGATATAACCCTAAAAGTGGTATTACTGGGTAAAAGGATATGCAGTTATTTATAACACTTTCTGCATAGTTCCAGAGTGCTCTCCAGAATTGTTGGATCAGTTAACAGCTCCACAAATAATGCCCTAGTGTTCCGATTTTTCCACATCCTCTCCAGCACTTGTCTTTTTCCTGCTTTGTCATCTTAGCCAATCTGACTGGTGAGATGTGGTACCTCAAAGTTGTTTTGATTTGCATTTCTCGAATCAATAGTGATTTAGAGCATTTTTCCATATGCTTAAAGATATCTTTAATTTCTCCCTCTGAAAATTGCCTGTTCATATTCTTTGATCATTTATCAATTGGGGAATCACTAGTATTCTTATAAATTTTACTTAATTCCCTGTATATTTTACAAATGAGGCCTTTATCAGAGGCACGGGTTGTAAATATTCTTTCCCAATTTCCCATGTTGCATTGGTTACATTGGCTTTATTTGTACAGAAACTTTTCAGTTTAATATAATCAAGGTTATTCATTTTGTATTTTATAATGCTCTACAACTCTTCTTTTGTCATAAAGTCTTCCTTACTACATAAATCTGACAGGTTAACTAATCCTTGCTTCCCCAGATTACTTACAGTATCAGCCATTTCACCTAGATCATGCACCCATTTAGACTTGACTTTGGTGTCCAGCGTTAGATGATGGTATATGCCCAGTTTCTACCATACTATATTCCAATTTTACCAGCAGTTTTTTTCAAATAGTGAGTTCTTATCCCAGAAACTAGGGTCTTTGGGCTTATCAAATAGTATATTATTATAATCATTGACTATGGAGTCTTTTGTACCATTGTACTATTCCATTGATCCATTACTCTATTCCTCAGCCAGTACCAAGTATTTTTTATGACTGCTGCTTTATAATAGAGATTAAAATCTGGTGTGGCTAGGCCACCTTCCCTAGCATTTCTTTTCATTAATTGCCTTGATTTTCTGGACTTTTTGTTCTTCCCAATGAATTTTGTCACTATTCTTTCTTCTCTTTTTTCTTTTTTTTAAACTTTTCCAAGTTTTCACTTATTTTCTTGTTTACATCATTCATTTCCACAAGATTTTGAGTTACAAATTTATCCCTATCTTTTCCCTACCCCCAACCCCAAAATAGAGATACCACTGTAAAGCCCCTCCCCCAATCTGCTCCCTTTTGTGCCCTCCTCCAATGCCCCTCTAACTTTCTGGTAGGGCAGGGAGGGTCTACCTACCCCTGTTGCTCTATATCTTAATTCCCAGTTGCATGTAGTCAATAATAATAATAATATTAATAATAATAATAATATACATATATGTATATGTATATCTATCTATCTCTATCTCTATCTCTGTCTCTATCTATTTAGCATTTGATTGCAGATTTCTAGGTTCTAGATTCCTTTGGTTCCTCCCTTGTCACCTACATCCACTGGAAGGACAAGCAATTCAATACAGGCTGTACATGTGTAATTATGCAGGACATCTCCACAGTGGACATCTTGTGAGAGGCTGATTATATGTCCCTCTTTCCCGCCCCCCTCCCTTGTTCTATTCTCTACTTGTCCCTGTCCCTTTTCTGAAGTGTGTGCTTCCAGCAACCCTCCCCCAG
>CM053600.1:17639712-17653177 GCA_028646575.1 Pseudocheirus occidentalis | reverse complement strand
TCTCTCTCTCTCTCTCTCTCTCTCTCTCTCTCTCTCTCTATATATATATATATATATATATATATATATATACCTATAAATCTGTACAGAGGCCAGGTGAAATCCATTTGAGCTTCATTTTAGTTCCCAATTAACATTTTTATTGGGAGGGAGAGTTGTATCACGCTGTGATATCATACTCAAATATGAGTGAGGGACACTAAATCATACATAATGACCCCTTCACAACACATATAGACTTTAAAAAAACTACATATTAACATTAAATGTGTTCTATTTTAGTTTTATTGATTGTATCACGTATTTCCAAGTTACATTTTAGTCTGTTTCTAGTGCCAGCAGTATTGCAATTGTATTGCAATGATTGTCAGCTATGGTGGATCTGATAGAGAGCAGACCTCTAAGCAAGAAAGACCTTAGTTTAAATCCTGCCTTCAATACATACCGTTGACATTCACTCTATACCACATGGGCCCAAAATACAGTTATTAAGTGGAACTTGGGCAGAGACCTATTATGGTCGAATCTATGAGCTTCAGAGTGAACTGGGCTTAAGACTTTGAGGAAGGAAGGAAGGAAGGAAGGAAGGAAGGAAGGAAGGAAGGAAGGAAGGAAGGAAGGAAGGAAGGAAGGAAGGAAGGAAGGAAGGAAAGTATAGCCAGTAAACCCCAGATTAAGTGGGCAGCTTCTGGCCATCAAAATTTCCGTTCCTTTGGAGAGGAAAAGGAAAAGGAGAGGTGAGCTGAGTTACCCAACTAGTTGGGTCCCCATTCAGGCAGCTTGGTCTACTGTTTAAACAGCAACACTGAGGGTCTTCCCCTTCCAGCTTGATTATTTTCCTAATTAAAAGGGCCACCTCTTGATTCAATTTTTAAAGACAGCTATTCACTAAATAAGTATTACCTCATACTAATATGAAAAGGCCTTAGCCTAATAGGGTCAATGTGTCCCATTGCGTCCTGGGTCATCTCCAGTCATCCTTATGAATATCTGGCCACTGGATTGATCTAGATGACTCTGGAGGAGAAGGTGATGCTGGTGACCTTGCACAGCACTTCCCCACACACACACTCAAAAGAAAAGTCAACTCTAAGTCATGTCATCATTTCCCTGGTGCCATGGTCCTCTTCAAAAATTAAGGACAAACACAACAGCTTTCAACACATACTGACTGTGTAACTTTAGCCAAGATTATTGACCTCCTAGGACCCAAACAACTCTCTAACACTACAAGTCAGGGGAAAATGTTTACCTATATTAGTAGAGAGAGGTTCCCTATGTAGGAATTTCCAATAACAATGGAATCTCAGATCAAATCTTTTTATTTTGGTATGTTAAAGACAGCAACCTTAATGATTAAGTTTCCTCATTGGTCCAATATGGCTAATGAAAGTTGTTGAGGATTAATGCTGGGAGGAACCTACGACATGATGTTGCCCAAACTTATCATAAAAAAAAGATAAAGAAGCAGGTAGCTGAATGTAGGACCAAAGTCTCTTGAATCTCAGTCAAGACTTTTATCAACTCCTACAAGAGACAGTGGTAAAAAAAAAAAACCCTTGTTACAATAGCACACTATTTTCTAGACATTTAGAGACCCTAATAGCAAATCCCAATCCAGGAAATGTGAACTCTTATACTCACCTAGCATCTAGTCTTCTGATTTCTTCATTTCACTGAAACTGTTTCCTCCAGAGATAGTAATGATGTCTTAATTACCAAATCCAATGGCCTTTTCTCAGTCCTAATTCTTGTAAAACTCTCTGTAGCCTTTGATACCATTGATCGCCTCATCTCCTTGATATTCTCTTCTCTCCAGATTTCTGGGACATCAGTACTCCTGTCTCTCCTCCTGTCCATCTGACTCCTTCTCAGTCTCTAGATCCTCATCTAGATAATATCTTTAACCATAAGCTTAGCATAGCATTCTGTCCTGGTCCCTCTTCTCTTCTCCCACTGTACTATGTAGTTTATTGATGTCAGTGGCTCCCATGGATTTAATTACCACCTCTGCTTTTGGCTTCTCTGACCTCATGTCTGTAAAAAAAATATCTTCTCCATGAAGCATTTCATAATCTCTCTTAATTCTAGGATTTTCTTTCTCTTAATTATTTGCTATTTATACTTTATATAGCTTGTTTATACATACTTGTTCGATTATTGTCTTCCCATTAGATGAACTGGGACAGTTTTAGCCACTATTTTGTATCCTCAGAACTTAGCACAGTGCCTAGCACACAGCAGGCACTTGACGCCTGCTAATTGACTGACTAGAAAAAGTTTATACAGTAGAACTTCCCTATAATGATAAAATTTTAAGTCTGAAGCCCTTCTCCTCTCAAAAGATGTTAAAAATATTTTCATGAAAACAACCATTCTGGATTTGTTTTATTTTTTTTAAAACTTGTCACACATATAATATCTTCAATGGGAAATATTCTTTGGGACCACAATGGAACCCAGCTAAAGCAAAGTGAAAAACATACAACAATAGAACTAGGTAAATGAAATGCCTGGCTATTTTTTCCACTATATGTAGAAGACTGGCAGTAAAGTTTCTTTAAGCACTAGAGTAAAAATGATGTTCATATCACCAACTAAAAAAATGTTGATCTCCCACAGTGCATATTGCAGACTCGTTTAGTTCCCCATAAAATCTGACAGCTTGATAAAACAACAATAAAGGCAGTTCATTTTAATAAGCTAATAAACCAAACTTTATTCATGTCTTTCAAGTGAAGTACCATTCAGCAGAAAACAAGTTCTATCATCCTTCTAGCAAGACAAAAAAAAGTTCTCAAAAAATTCTCAGTCTCCTAGTTTCCCTTTTGCTGACAACTCTCACTTCCTCTGCTACTGTGTCATCTCTGGACATAGTTCCACTGACCACCTGGGGTACACATAAGTGAAAAAGTCAGACTGAAACCTTACCCTCCAGTTGTCTATTCACACAAGTCTGATTTTATTTTATTTTTATTTTTGGAAGGCAATTGGGGTTAAATGACTTGCCCAAGGTCACACAGCTAATTGTGTGTGTATGTGTGTGTTAAGTGACTGAGGCCAGATTTGAACTCAGATCCTCTTGATTCCAAGGCTGATCCTCTATTCACTGCACCACCTAGCTACCCCCAACACAAGTCTAATTTATCATAGCTTTTATTCCAGCTATTTCAGAATCATAATGGAAAGATGACTGAAAACACCCAGAAAATTACTTTTTTTTATTCTTAAAGTATGTCTTATTGAAAGTCATATAAACGTGTTTGCTTAACCAGTATTTACTGCGGATTAACAAAACAACATCTTCCCATTTCAACTTCCTGAAGCATCCTAATACAATATTTAGATTATTCAGACATTGAAATGGAATTGATATGGTTGAGAAAAAAATGGAGAATTCACTGAGTTACTTAATAAATAAAATATATAATCAATTCTTTTCCCTTGTGTAATAAGGTATGTGAAGAGCTGCTATCTTTGCTTCCAGCTGAAATCAAGCACTGTTGCTGGTAGGAGGCACAGTAATTAGAGTGCCAGGTCTAGAGTTAGGAAGATTCACTTTCCTGAGTTCAAATCTGGCTTCAGACACTTACTAGTAATGTGACCCTGGGTAAGTCACTTAACCGTTTTTCTCAGTTTTCTCACCTGCAAAATGAGTTGGAAAAGGAAATAGCGCGCTCTAGTATCTTTACAAAGAAAACTCCAAATAGGGTTACAAAAAGTCAGATGCAAATGATAAATGATTGAACTGAACTGGAATTCATGCAGTATCTCAACATTTGGCCCCTAGAGCATGATGAAGCCTCTGATTTTTTTCCATCTAGGTCACGTATGATTCAGCTCCGAAGAATATCAGCTCTTTGAGGATCCGGAAATAATCCATTATTGATCAATGTCAAAGAAGAACCAAAGACCTAGGGGACCTCCAAAAGGAAGTGACTCTATTCCAGTCATATTTACTTTAAGTTTCCAGTTAGGCAATTAGTTCTCCTTTGCTAATATTTTACCCTACTTAAAGTAAGTTGGTAGCTTACTTCTACATGGCAACTAGAGCTGGAGAAGTTATGTGGACAAGTTTGAGCCTGGAACACTGTTTTCATTTTGTGTATCACTGAATATCAGTTTCAATATTGACATTTCCATGTTTGGAACCAATCTTGTGAGTTCAAGAGGTCTGGAGATCCTGAGTTCATTTGTCAAAGTTAACAGGAAGCAGGAAGAATTTCTGCCTCAGATAAGATACCAGCAACAGGGAAGAGGTTAATTGCTGGCTTAGCTTAAAAGAAGATGGGCACCTTGTAGAAATTGTTTGGACAGTATAGAGTCAAGATAATTTTTTTAAATGCTTATTCATCAATCCCATCAACTCCTTATTATCTTCAGGATATAAGTATCAGCCTCCTGGGAGAAGTTCTGGGGTGTTATCTTATTGTTATTTTTTTAAGTTTTCTGTTATTGTCTACTTTTGAGTATTGTTAGTGTTAGCAATTCCTTTCATGTGTAACCAATAAATGGCTATCCCATAACTGATTCTTAGTATTCATTATCTTTTTTTATTTTACTCTCTGTGTAGATCTAAGATATGAGCCAAACTTAAGATTTAAGTAATATTTCTTCAGGGTGTCAAGGTAAGGGTATAATGAGCCAGAGCATGAGAAAAGTGCCTAATCCCCTCCTTATGAGTCAGATTTCTCCTCAAGACTGAACCCACATGAATATAATCCCTCAATTCACCCAGCCTTAGAAGCAGTTTCCTCAGTGCCATAGCTATTGTAATCTAAGCAGGTATTCTCATTAGCACTGATGACATTCTTGGAGGTCTATCTTCTTTTTCCACAGTTCTCATGAGAAAATGGACTTTACCCTCTGCTTGTTGGTCAGGTTCCCCCAAAGCTGAACTCAGTCTGATTATTCACATGGGTCTCAAGGAAAGGGGCCACTAAATATTAATGGTTGACTAGCAGAAGTTGAAAGTGTTTGATTAATTATCCAAGATTATTTCTTAATCTCCTAATTGGAGTTGATTCCATGTTTGGAAGTATGACAATGAACAATTTAAAATACATATGTAGGAGTTCTATGTAGGAAGGAATTATAGATATAATGTCAGAAAATGTACACTAGCCAAATGCAGAAATTAAATCGTTCATTCACACACACACATACACACACACACACACACACACACACACACACACACACAGAATTTACCCAACTTGAGAAATAGTTTCCTTAATCCCATAAGCTTACTTTATACTTACTAACCTTTCTCAATATTCTCATTGGGATGTAAGACTTGCTTGAAGCTACATGATCTTTTTTCACCTTTCCTCATCCCATGTTTTTTTTTTCATTGCCATTATATTTAACACTGCATCTCAAATAGCGTGGAAACTATATTTTTGAAGGCAGATAGCTACTCCTATTTATTTATATAAGAGAAATAAGTTATGTCCTTTAAACAGTTGGCATTTTAATGATCAATCTTTAGGTACCATCATTAAATATTTAATGAGTGCTCATGAATATATGCTCAGATCTCTATTAATCATTTTGGAGAGTATGGAAGAAGAAAAGCTGCATGCACTCTGCCTCCAAGAAACTTAAACTTCATTTGAGGAGAAAAGCATGGGAAATGCTGAAAACTAGTGAATTACATAAGGCAGTATATTAAACATTAAAGGCAATAAGCATTAAATTAGGTTTAAAACAACTATGAAGGTTGTAGAATTGCATAAATGTGAAAAAACAAGGAACAGCAAATAAAGTAATTAGGAAAGACCTTATGAATAAAGTTGAAATTGATTTGGACCGTGAAGAATTTAGATCAGAAGAAGAGACAAGGAAGTAGAATTTTTTGAAATGAACAACTTGGACAATGGAAGAGAGACAAATATGCATAGGTTGTTTTAATGGGATGGTGACAGTACTTGTCAGAATAGAAATATGGACACATTTTGGGTAGTAGTTACCCTTAAATTGAATATGTAGGTCAGGCAAAAATATTAGGCTTAATGCAGAGGGAAATAGGAATTGAGGAATATTTTAAGTAGATTAGTATCATGATAAAATTTAAATTTTAAGCAGATTCATCTGAAAGACCTCCACTAGAATCCTTCTCCCATTCCTCATTGTGGTGGGAAGGTCATCTAGGATTCTTGAAGGCCAAGCCAGTAGATTGTACATTCTGATAGGTATTATCAATCTAGAAAGACTATGGATGTGGTTTCAATGTCAAGGGCATATGCCTGTCACCTAAGAACTAGACTAATTTCTGTAAGGCAATGAATTTTCTAGTCACCTAGACTCCAAAAAACAGTCTCCTCAGAAATAATTTGCAATCTGCATAAGTGGATATTATCACTCTCAGTGATAAAATTATGGCTCCTTGAAATACTGAGTCTGGTAGAGGTATATAAGAGAATGCGTGGGAGAGAGGCTGCTTTAAGGGATATTACTAGCAATAATAGTTTATTTCTATAAAGCACTTTATAGTTTTTGACTTTTCTTTAAAATAACCCTATGAGATAGATACTATGAATTTCACTCAGCTCATTTTAGGGGTGAAGCTCAAAGGGACTAAGCGATTGGGGCCAAGTCCAGGCTTACATGACAGAGCATTGAATCTAAACTAGGTATTGAGTTCCCAAATTAGTCCTCTTTCCATGTTCATGTATTACATGAATCCTTTTATTGCATGTTCCCTTTTAGCAGTCTAATTTGTTGACAGAAAGCTAGACAGGAAGAGCAAGGATCCCAGACCTCTGACTATAAGACTCCCTACCTATTTCAAACAGTTATGTTTTCTCACTGCTCTAATTTCTTTAAAATCAAGTGAAAAACTGAGTCTAAATTCCTATATTTTAAATAAGAGTGTTAAAGGACAGAGAACTGGACATATAAATCCTGAGTTCAAATCCCACTCTTGCTGCTTGCTCCCTTCTTTTACCTGGGGTAAGTCTCAGCCTTGCTGGACCAGTTTCCACTAGAGTTAGACGGTTAATAAGCTTCCTTTCAGCTCCAAACTCTATGATTTCATTGGGTTTCAGATCTTTTCCAAAGGCAGACTAGAGGAGAAATGCATAGTCAGCAAACGTGGTCAAAGAAGTTAAAGGTATTAATCTTTTTTTTTAATGGATTAAAGGATAAAATGACATCCAGGTGTGATAAGACATTCTTTGACATTTGTTTGCTGCTTTCCTAGGAACTACAGGAAAGGCCTCTTTGAAGAATCAAAATTGCCAATTTCATCTAACAACTCTGTAAAAGTATAAAAAAGAAAGGGGAACTCCTAAAGTTCCAAAGACTATTCTATAAAATAGTAACAGTATATTTTGTGCTCTTCTACCACCTCTCATGCCAACTTTCTGAAAGCATATTTTAATGATATTTCTCACTCTCTATTAGATCAGTGATAAGAGTTAGCCTTATTACCTGACTTTGAGACTTTTAGGTATCTTCATGGATAGAACAAAAGACCTAGAGTCAGTATGACCAAGGTTCAAATACAGCTTCAAACACTTATTAGATATGTGACTGTGGGTAAGTCATTTAACTCTTGTTTGCCTCATTTTCTCTTTTGTAAATTGGAGATAATAATACCACCTAATTTTCCAAACTATTGTGAAGATAAAATGAATATGGCATTTGTGAATCACTTTATAAACACTAAATAGACTAATAATAATAAGTGAAACATAGGTGCATTATTACATTTGTGTCTCATGAAAATCCTTTGAGGAATGTACTTCAGCATCATTATACCTATTTTGCAAATAACAAAATTAGTAAATTTTCTACACATATTAAACTAGCAAGTTTTGGAATCAGAATTTGAGCACAGTTCATATTTATTCCAGGTCCAATTAACTATCTGCTAAGCTAGGCTTCTTCCCTATACTATAACATTAAAAGCCTATAAATGTATAGGCTCACTGATAACAAGTCATAAAGATTGTTTTAAAGGTAATATAAAACTACATAACTTTCTACAAGAGAAAAAAATACACAGCCGATATTCTCCAGGTAAAGATGTTGTTGATAAATCATAATGCTGTCAGCTGAGCTCATTTGCTCACTTAGGTCACCATATACCATCTCCTGTGAATTTTTATATCTATATTTATACTGCAAGTAGAGAAATAATTCTCTGTAGATGTTTCTTTCCCAGAATATTGAACATGTTGTAGATAGATATGAATTATGAAAGAAGCTCAGCTTTCAACTGCAAAAACGAGGAACTTTTAAGTGGATGAATCTCAATTGACTTAAAGGAGAAATCATTATTTCCTTCTAATGTATCAAATGATAATTGTAGCTTCTAATTTTTACCGCTATCAAGGCCCCTCAATTTTTCTACTCTGCTGCCCATGAATGCATATTTCTCTTGGTTTGTTTTGTCTTTTTGTTTCCATTTTTCATTTCATCAGTTCAAGTTATAACAGCACTAGGATACCAATATCTATACATGATTGTTCAGGCAAGTACTTTGTTTTGCAAACATTATCCTAGCCTGAACTCTGCCCCAATGAAGAACAGCTCTCCCATATACCTGTTCAGATTTTAAAAATATTGGACTGAACTTCTAAAATTATGAGGCCTGAGCCATCACAATAGAACTCAAATCTAATTGGCATTAGATTTCAAATCCCCGCCCCACCACACGTATACACACACATACACACACACACACATACACACCCATATTATTCTTCATGTGAAAGAGCATGACACTTGTTGGCAATAATCCTGTTTATTCCTTTATTTTTCTCCAATATTTATATAGAAAATCATAGAGAAATTTTTGAAAGATGGAAAATGGCTAAGAAATAATTTTATAGATAACATTTACATAATGCTAGCTTAATTAAGATATCATCAAGTTTTGTTCCTCTGATTCATTTTCCATTCTGGAAAGTTATTTCCTTCCATCTTTTAAAAATTTCATGATGATTTGGGTTTTTTTGTCTGAAATTATAAAACAGTAATTTTCTACAGTATAAGACTTCATCTACCCTCTATTCTAAGCCACATCTCCAGAGATATTCCACAACATGCTTTATTTTTCCTTCCATTTTCTACTTAATAACTTAAAAGATAGCAAACCTATCACTACTGTGCCTCTCCTTACTCCTAAGTATCCCTTTCACTTTTAAAAAAACCTGTATTTGATATAAAGTTGTTGCTGACATCAAGTCTGAATTTCTTTCACCCATTTCTCTTAGTTTTACTATCTGAAACCAAATAATATCGTTTTATTCCCCCTTCTATATGAACATCCTTCAAATACTTGAAATCAGACATAATTTTTAAATTTTTCTACAGGGAAAGCAACAAGATCATCAACAAATGATATTGAGCAACTTCTTTCATAGAATGTGAACATTTTTAGTATCTGATGAGGACATGTTTAGGTTTACCTTTGTCAACCACAGTATGGTTTTCTTCCTAAAAACACTCAAGAGGCTCTCTGAAATACACAGAGGAAAATTATTAACTGCCCACAGAGTAAAATGATTTCTTTATTCTCAAGCTACAGATACTGTCTTCTTAGTTTTTTTTAACAGCACTGTACTAATAAATGCTTCATAAAAATTGTTTTCCTCCCCCCCTAAATACACAGCAGCCTTCTATGTTTAATCTGCGCTATTAATTCTTTCCCAATACTTTCTTAAGTCTGGACAATCAACAAAGCTACACCAAGACCTATTTTGCAGCCCTTGTTAATTCTGAAGTATAAAGGCTCTCAATAACTATGTAACATTCTCACAAGCTAGTTGGACCTAACCTCAGGACATACTTTAATAGCCACCACACAGTGTCCAAGGATTGTCAGTGGTTTTAGGGTTTAGAAAAGCTGTATAAGATATATGGTGTAAAAGATTCACCTTAATATATAATACTAATACATTATAATTACATATAATATATTATGGTAAATTTAATATAACATTAATATAATGTATCTTCATAAAGATATTATAACATTTATAAGATACATCTTAACTTGGTAAAGTGAAGTAATAATTTAATGGTTTCTTCCAATTTCTTGATTGGTTTGCTTCTGCAAATTTGAAATCTTTCAATTAGCATGATGTGATTTCATTGAGGCATTTGGAATGATTGTATATAACTGTCCATACATGAAATTAAAATAAAAAGGTTATAGAAACAACGCTTAGCAGGAAACCTATAACTTCTTGTAGATGCAATAAAGTACCAAGAATATAGTAATAAAAAAACAAATTTTATTTCTGTCATAGAAAAGATAACATAATTGATTGACCAGAATAAGAATGATAGAGTTGGGTGGCTCAGAGATAATCTTTTATATGTTAACTGGGAAATTGTGACGTTATCAAAGTTACACAGCTTTCATGTGGCCTTCAAGACATTAACAGTACTGGGACGAGAATTTCATTTTGTTTATTTCCTCGTTAATGCCTCTTGTACTACAATATACTTTGAGTGTCTGTCAGTTTTCTGATTCTGGATATCTAGCAGCCTGGAGATTAAAAATCTCTTCAGTTACAAATTGCATACATTGCAAAAAGATAACCCAGAGAGTGGTTGTAACTATGGAGCAGAATGAGGTTTACTGTCCTATCTCTAGAGCAAAAACCACTTCCTCAAGTGTGTTAATGTCTTATTCTAATTAATTAATACAGCCGCTCACTGACAAACTTCCAGTAGTAAAAGAAGAATTAGGGCTCTTCTTCTAATGTGTGAGGCCCAAGAGATCTACTTCTGGGTACCATACAATATACAGGTAACTTGGAAACACCTGACATTTCCTAATTTCATTAAATGGCATCATGAAAATGTCAAAGAGGAAAAGAATATTACTAAGCCTCGAGCAACTCAATATCGGAAATCATTTAGGCAGGAAGGAGTTGTTAACAGACATTCCTAGGGAAATAGCTTCTGTGATCAGAATTAACTCCAGGTATGGCCCCATTACAGTATCAGTGTAGTAGGCAAGGGCATGGATGCAGGGTGTGTGATGTGTCTAGGAACAATTCAATGTTTTTTTAAGTGACTTTGTATTTTGCTATAATAACACAGTATGCTTTTAAATTATGAAGTGTGGACATTTTACATAGTAAGCAACGAATTTCATAAAATGGATGATGTAGAGATGGATACAAGGGTGTGAGGCAGATTCTTTTTTAGGCTTTGGCTTCATTAGGCTGTGATTGATCCTTTTGTAGCTTGCTAAACTTGGAGAGGACACAATTAAAAATGAAAGGATTCAAAAACCAGGATGAGATCTTGGCAGAGAGAATGTAATGTCACCTCCATATAAATTACCTCAGCATCTTTTCTTTGTCTACACATACGTTTGGGCAAATGAGGGCACTTGACTATTTGGGAGATGCGTGTATGTGTGTGTAAATATACACACAGAGATGCACGTATATACACAGTTGATAACAGGTTTAGCTAAATTTTGCTTCCTTCAACTTTTTTAAAAATTAAAAGTGACTTTTTATCATCAGATATAAAATAATCACATTTTTAAATGTATTACAATTCCATAGATTCATAATGTAATGCCACATATGAAATATGTCTTTATGCACACATGTACATACAAGCATGTAGATACTAGATCTTTATTTTTTAACTTTAAATTTATTTATTTATTTTCTTGTTTATATCACTCATTTCCACGAGATTTTGAGCTACAAATTTTCTCCCTATCTTTTCCCTACCCACCACCCCAAAACAGCAGTCACATATAGTTAATAATAATAATAATAATTACATATATATATTTAATATTTGATTATAGAACCTTAAATTCTAGATTCTTTCCCTTGTTCCCTCATTACCTACTTCCACTGGAGGGACAAGCAATTCAATACATTTCTCTTCCCAATTTTTCTTCCACTTCCCTTACTTGTTTTTAAAAATTGTTTTAAGCTTTTCTATGACTTGTAGACAGTCTATATTTTCTTGGAAGCTGTTGGAGTGGGAGTTCTGACTGTGTTGTCTTCCTCCTGTTCCATGCTTCGATCCTTTTTGTCCCCAAAAAAGAATTCTAGAGTTTGATTTCTGGTGTTACTTTGCTTCCTTTGCCTGCTCATGTTGACAGTGAATTACTTGACTTTTTAGTTCTGTGGAACTCTGCTTCCAGAGGGGAAAGCACTTTCCCAAATCACTGGGGTTTTCACAGCTGCCAGAGCTATCAGGTGGCCACTGTAGCCACCACCAGCTTTGGATAACTGAAAAAGCACCCCAGGACCACCATGAAGACCACAATCTGGGTCCAGGTTGCTCAACATAAGAGCACTTTGCCTCTGAATGATTGCTTGCCCCCCCTACAGACTGGAGGCCTGGAGGCAGCTACAGAGCCTCCAGTTCTGTCGCTTCCTTGCCCTGGAGGCAGTTTGGCCAGACAGATTTTTTCCCCTCATTTAGCAGAGTTCCACTGACTTTTCACTTTGTCCTTTTTCTTATGGCTTAATAATTCTGGAAACTGCCACAGCTGATATTGATCCATTCTCCTGAAGTCTCCAGCTGCAGCTCATCCTGGCTGCCCTGGGGACAAGCCAGGGTTTCAGGCTGGGCTGGTTTTGGCAACCTAGCATGCTGTGATGAACCCTTTCTGCTGAGCTGCCTTTAGGAAGATATTTGTTTTCTCTATTTTTGTGTCAGATTTGTGTAAAGCCATTCAGCAGTAGATTCCTGAGAGAATGCTACTGTGAAAAACTTTTAAGATTTGAATTACACAGTATTAGGGAACACTCTGTTTATTTCATTACAAAATCAAGATTCAGTACAATATTCACAGTATCAACAATTCACAATATTATATGCAATATTTAGAACAAGGAAAGTACAGAAAGTAACAAGGAACAAGAGAAGATTCACTTGGTTTCCCTAAGGGGGGAACCAGCTGCACATTTTTAGATAAAATCAATCCAGCTAAAGATTCAATCAATGAATTCACCTGGTTTTCCTAAGAGGGGAACCAGCTTAACTTCAAATTTAAATATTCAATCAATCAATTGACAAAAGGAATGACCTAGTTTCCCTAAGAGGGAGTTGATCCAATCAACAATTAACAATATATTGGTCTTCCACTCATGGGGCAACCAGTAACTTTAGTTTCCAAATAAAGTTCTTAGACAACCACACAATCCTTCCACGCCGTGATTTCCAACAAATCTCAGTTTAGTCCAAGGGGAGGCTCCCTCCTGAGTCTATCAAACAATCACCTTGAATCAGGATCAGAAAGCTGACAGGTTCTCATCCAGTCCTCAGGGATGAACAGCTCCCAGGTCCTTGTCTTCTGCAAACATTGGTTTCGTCCAAGGGGAAGCCTTTTCTTCATTTTGACTCTGGATGGTCTCTCTGATTCCTTGGATCTTCTTCCCAGGTCTCAGCTCTCTCCTGAATCTGCCAGACAATCACCTAGATTCAGGAGCTGAAAGCTGCCAGGCTCTCGTCCAGTCCTCAG
>CM053600.1:17603261-17639212 GCA_028646575.1 Pseudocheirus occidentalis | reverse complement strand
TGAATTGTTGATACTGTGAACATTGTACTGAATCTGATTTTGTAATGGAATAAACAGAGTGTTCACTAATACTGTGTAATCCGAATCTTAAAAGCTGTTCACAGTAGCATTCTCTCAGGAATCTACTGCTGATTGGCTTCACAGCATTCTGCTCATCAGCACAACAGTATTCCATCATAATCACATACCACAATTTACTCAGTCATTCTCCAATCGATGGGCATCCCCTCAATTTCCAGCTCTTTGCCCCCCCAAATAAATGCTATAAATATTTTAGTATGTAGAGGTACTCTTCTTTTTTTGGCAGGAGGAGAGGTGGGGGGATATAGACCTAGCAGTGATATTGCAAGGTCAAAAGGTACGCATCATTGTATAGCTCTTTGGTCATAGTTCCAAAATGCTCTACAGAAGGGTTGAATCAGTTGACAACTCCCCCAGCAGTAGATTAATGTCTCATTTTCCCTGCATCCCCTTAACCATTTGCCATTTTCCTTCTCTGTCCTATTAGCCAATCTCATAGGTATGAGACTTCAAAATTGTTTTAACTTGCATTTCTCCCCTCAGTAGTGAGTGAGCATTAATATGCTCTGATTGTTTCATTTGAAAACTGTTCATAACTTTTTATCATTTACCAGTTGGAGGATGGCTCTTATTTTTGTAAATTTGACTTGGTTCTCTATATGTTTGAGAAATTAGGCCTTTATAAGAGAAACTTATTTCCTTTTTTTCACAGTTACTATCATTAATTGTGTTTTTCTCCTTCATATCCTCCCCACCCTGTTTAATCTGTTATCTGTCTCCTTTTACCCTGTCCCTCCTCAAAAGGATTTTACTTCTGACTACACCCTTCCCCAATGTGCTCTCCCTTCTATCATCCATCACCTTCTCTTATTGCCTTCCCCTCTTACTTTCCTATAGGGTAAGACATATTTCTATACCCAGTGAGTGTGTATGTTATCACTCTTTGAACTAATTCTGATGAGATTAAGGTTCAATAAGTCCCTATAACCTTCCCCCTCTTCCCCTCCACTGTACAATTTTTTTCTTGCCTCTTATGTGAGATAATTTACTCAGTCTACCTCTGTTTCCCTTTTCCCAGGACATTCCTCTCTCACCCTTTAATTTTAGTTTTTAAACATCATCTTTTCACATTAAACTCACGCCTTACCCTCTGTCTATATGTCCTCCTACTAAGTACCCTAATAACGAGAAAGTTCTTATGAGTTATAAGTATCATCTTCTTATGCAGGAATTTAAACAGTTTAACCTTATTAAGTCCCTTATAATTTCCCTTTCCTGTTTACCTTTTTATGCTTGAGTCTTGTATTTGAAAGTCAAAATTTCTATTCTGCTCTGGTCTTTTCATCAAGAATTCTTGAATGTCCTCTATCTCATATTTCAATTTTCCCCCCTGAAGAATTATACTCAGTTTGACTGAGCAGGGGATTCTTGTTTGTAATCCTAGCTCCTTTCCCCATATATTAAGCCCTTGATTCCTTTATTTGAGTTATTAAATTATTCATTTAGAAGCTGCTAAATATTGTATTATCCTTAGTGTGGCTCTACAATACTTGAATTTTTTCTTTCTGTCTTCTTGCAATATTTTCTCTTCGGCCAGGGAACTCTGGAATTTGGCTATAATATTCCTGGCAGTTTTTGTTTTGGACTCTCTTTCAAGAGGTGACCAGTGGATTCTTATCATTTTTATTTTACCTTCTGGTTCCAGAATCTCAGGGCAATTTTCTTTAAAAATTTCTTGAAAGATGAAATCCAGGTTCTTTTATTTATTATAACTTTCAGGTAATCCAATAATTTTAAAATTATATCTCCTGGATCTATTTTCTATGCCAGTTTTTTTTTCAATATGACATTTCAGATTGGCTTCTTTTTTCATTCTTTTGCTTTTGTTTTGTTGTTTCTTAATTTCTTATCAAGTCATTAGCTTGCGTTTGCTCAATTCTAATTTTTAAGGAATTATTTTCTTCACTGAACTTTTGGATTTCCCTCTCCACTTGGCCAAATTTGCTTTTAAAGGCATTCTTCTCCTCATTGTCTTTTTGCACCTCTTTTACCATTTGTCCTAGTATGTTTTTTAAAGTGTTATTTTTTTCACTATTTTTTTCTCTCCTTTACCAAGTTGTTGACTTTTTTCATGATTTTCTTGCATCACTCTCATTTATTTTTCCAGTTGTTCCTCTACCTCTCTTACTTGATTTACAAAATTTTCCTGAGGTCTTCTGTGACCTGGGATCAATACAGATTTTTCTAAGAGGGTATAGATATAGGAACTTTCACTTTGTTTTCTTCTTCTGATTATGTGATTTGATCTTCTTTATCACCAAATAGTTTTCTATGGTCAGAATTTTTCTTGTGTTTGCTCATTTTCCCAGCTGATTACTTGATGTTTGACTCTTTGTAAATAAACTTGTGATGGACTCAGCATTCCAATATTCATGGGTTTTGTGTAACTCTTTTTAGAGATACCTCTAGCGATCTGTAAGTTTTTAGTTCTTCCAAGGTGGTATAATTTGAGGAGAGGTAGTTACTATTCTCCTGGCCTGAGCTTTTGTCTGTGAGTGATCATAACCACTCTTTTCTGCCCCAGAACTGTGATGAAGGTTCCCACTCTACTGCTGCCCATAAGCTCTGTTGTGCTAGTGCTGCTCCTCTTCTTGGAACTGCCATCCAGAACTGTGACCTGGACCTGAATTTGGTCAAAGCAATGGAGTCCTGTCTCAGTGCTAAGAGGCCACTGTGCTCTCCTTCTGACCAGTTTTTTAATCCCCTTACAATCTGTGGGCTGAGATATTTGGAAGTAGCTGCTGCTGCTGCTGATTCGGTGACTCTCAAGGCTTGCTCCTGGTTTGCTGATGTTAGGACTGTGTTGGCATGACCTTTACTGAACTGTGCTCATTCTCTATGCTCACTTTCACCCATTTGTGAAAGACCTTTCCTCTTAATCTTCTAAGTTGTCTTCAGCATCTGTGTCTGTGGACTTAGAGCTCTGGAAACTGCCACTGCAGCCAATGATTCAGCCTCTCTGGGGCTAGCTCTGGGTTTGCTGATTTGTGGTCTGCACTGCTGCAGCCTGTGCTGAACTGTTCTGCTCTCTCATCCTGGTGTAACAGACCTTTGCTGCCTACCTTCTAAGTGGTATCGGACTGGAAAATAGTTTCATTCTGTCTTTTTGTGGGCTCTGCCACTCTAGAATTTGTTTAGAATCATTATTTACAGGGATTTGGAGGGGTTGGAGGAGAACTCAGGGGGCCTTCCTTTACCCTGTCGTCTTGGCTCTGACTTAAAAAAATGCATTTCAATGTAAAACTTGTCCTTAATCCTTCCTAGATCAGCACTATATCCATTCTGTATATAGATCCAATGTTTTAGATACACACCCACAATACTCATATATTTCTATGTGCATGTGTCTGGATATGTACTTGGAATAACCATGTATATTAATTTTTTATTGATTATCATAATTATTTTCTATATGATTTCTCCATTTATATTGAAAAATGAATACAGAATTAAAAAAAATCTAAGTTGTATTTCTTGACTTACAATTAGAGTAAGTGATGTGCATACAGGTATCTTTTCCCCATAATAACTTAATAGTTTATTAGTTAGTAGAGGATATCACAAATATTTAACATTATTTAATGTAAATAGTTGACAGCAAACTATTTCAATACAGAAATAAATTACAAACACAGAAGACAGACTGGTGATTTAGATACCTAGAAGATAAGAGCAAAATAATATCTTTATAAAAAAATTAAGCTTAAGGCAAATTATCTACTGCTTATAAAATCATACATTCTTTTTTAATTTGAAAAAAAATTAAATGCTCTCACATCTATTAGGAAAATAAAATAAGATCAACTAAGCTATGAATTTTCCTATCAAGGAAAGATTTAGAATTATAATCCAACTGTGAAACAAAGCACCTTTGTGATCCTATAAAGAGAGTCAGAATTAGAAACTCTTAGTGGGTTGCTGCAGCCCCACCTCCCAGCCTTGGCTCACTGAAAGCGTACCCCAGGACCACCACTCAAGACCACGATCCCGATCCAGGCCACTCAATGCAAGAGCCCTTGGCCATGATGGATCGTGTCAGCCCCCCTGCTATCTACAGGCCGAGGTCTCTGAAGCAGCCCAGTGGGGGCTGCTGCAGCTCTCAGACGTTCCTGCTTGTACAGCTGCCTCCTGCTGCCTCTTTGCCCTGGGAGCAGTTTGGCCGGACCCGCTCTTCTCCTCCCCAATTAGCAAAATCCACTGACTTTTCTCTTAGCCTTTTTTCCTTCTGGCCTGATAGATGTGGTAATTGTGCCTCCAGTGCAGCTGATCAGTTCTCCTATAGCCGCGGTTCCCAGCCGATGCCTCAGGGCTTGACCTGGCCGGAGTTTCGGCTGCGGGTCCCAGACTGCTGAGAAGAGTCCTGCCTGCTGCACTGCCTGTAGCAACAGATGTGCTTTCTGTCTTGTGGAGAATTTTGGAGCTTGAAAATATGTTTAGCGTCCCATTTTATGAGTTTTTTAGCGTGTTTGTGTGGGAGCTGTGGTGTTTTGCTGCTTCTTTGCTGCCATCTTGGCTCTGCCCCTAAGGAATAAGTTTTTTAAAAAAATTGGCTCAGTTCTTTAATTTTTGAGAAAGTTGACTTTCATCAGAGAAACTCAATGAAAAAATGTTTCCCAGTTTCTTGCTTTCCTTTTAATTTTGGCTACATTAGTTTTATTTATACAGGAACTTTTAAATTTCCTATAAGCATACTTATCCATTTTACTTTCTATGATCTCTATTTCTTGTTTGGTCATAAATTATTCTAGTCCATAGATCTGTCAGGAACATTGTCCCCTAATTTACTTTTGTCTGAATCATTTATTTATTTTGACCTTATTTTGGCATACAGTGTGAGATATTTCTCTGTGCCTTATTTCTAATAAACTCCTTTCCAGCTTTGTCAGTGATTTTTGTCTCATCCACAAAGCTTAGATATTTAGGTTTATCAAGGACTACAATATTATAGTCATTTATTCTTTACATTTGTGCCTATTATATTTTACTGATCCACCACTCTATTTCTTCGCCAGCACCAGATTGTCTTGATAATTACAGGTTTGTAATATTGTTTGAATCTGGAACTGCTAGGCTATGTTCTTTCTCAGTTTTTCCACCTATTCCATTTTTATACTTTAGAATTTGTGATTTCAGATTGATATTGTTCTTTTTTCCGTTGCTCAATAAATTATTTTTTTTTGTAGTTTCATTGGTACGGCAACCGATAAGTAAATTCATTTATGTAGAATTGTAAGTCTTATATTGATTTTATATATCTATAAGTAATTGATATTTCTCCAGTTGTTTGTAACTGTCTATGTGAAAGGCATTTTGCAACTGTGTTCATATAATCCTTGAATTTGCCTCGTGTAATGGTAATGTGAATTTGAAGATCTTTCCTGTCCCCTAATAAGACTAAGGGAATTTGAAGATCTTTCCTGCCCTCTAATAGGCTGAATGCAATTTAATAGAGTCTGTGGTATGGATAGCTTGCTGAAGGGTGGAGCAGAGGCCATAGGAATCTGGGAGTCAGAGGATTTAGAACATGAGGGAGGAGAGGACTCATCCAAAAAGATAGCTAGACTTGTGAGTGTTTGTGGGAAGGTGAAAGGGTGGTGTGACTCCCCACTGTGCTATTGTGGATTAACTTCTTTGTGGCTATGATGGATTTGGTTTCCTGCTGTTGGGATCTTGCTTTTTGGTGTCAGAATAAATGTTTTGCTTCTGTCTTATATATGGCCATTCTGTTATATTTTGTGATCAAACACTATACCAGCATAATCACAGTCACAGTCAGCATTGTGAATATTGCATTGGTGCTACATTTGGTGATGAAGATGGGATGGCAAAATGCCAAACCTCTCTTTGGAAGAAGAAGAAGGGATTTAGAAGAAGAACTGGATGTCATAGCGTGGGAAGATTTATCTTATGCCTCTTTAGCAAGGGAATGGTCTAAAAGTTTCGGGCTCTGTGAAAACTGGAAACCTAGGCTACAGAAGGGAGAATCTAAAAATTTAGAAACATGTTTGCCAGGAAAACCAATAAACAAAGGAGAGAATTGAAAGGAGTATGTAGAAGATGCTGGATTTTACTAGTATGTTACCATATTATATGCAAAAGCAGAGACAAACTGAAGAGAAAACTCAGATGGAAAGAGAGTTGGCTGTGTTAGTTTTCATGCTCTCTGTTAGAACTAGCAAGTTGGAGGACCTAAAGTGGTAGAAGAGAAAATTGTGAATTTAGCTAAGAGAAAGGAAAAAAAAACTAACCAAAGGAATGTACATGCTACCATAATACAGACTGATCCTTCTTTCCCCAAAGACCACTTCCAGGAGAGTGTGTGTGTGAAAAATGATACAATGTTAAATGAGGAGTCATTTACAAGGTCAGAAATTTGCCCCATACTAGGAAGAAAGGAGAATCAGGGAGGCCAATCAGAGTTCAGGGAGATAATTGAGGATTTCACTGAGCAGTAGGTTATTGACATATTAAGTCAATTTATTCAAAGGATGAGAGAATTATTGGTGTCTTTGTATGGTGAGAATCAGTAATTAAGGGCCTGGAGGAGTATGGGTAGATAGTGTAGATCAATTGAAATTTGTAGGCATTGGTAGGAATACTTTTGCACATCCAATTTTTAAAGATTACCATATGAAAGGAATTAACAATGCGACCAACATGTTAAATTTCTCTGCCTATGGATGCAATAAAATGTATCTCACTGAGTCTAGGTGTTCTAGTGGAGAGAGACCATACTATTCACTTAGGAGCTGTATGAGAAATTTGAAGGAATTATTGAAGATGGCTATCCTGGTTGGAGATGTAAATGCACATTATAATATCCCCCTAGTTTCTCAATAAAATGTCAGAATGAAGACAGCTCCTCCTGCTAATAAGCACTAAATTCTGACTCTACTGATTGTTGATATAAGGGCAGCTCTTTTAGAGGTGCTGGATGATTTCACAGTTAAGTGACTTAGGAGCATGGGGAAAAGAAAATTCCTCAGGAGAGAAAAGTAAATGACCAGTGGATTCAAAGTCAGAAAAGATTGATGAGAATAGAATTATTTACTGCTCTATTGAGAGCAGTGGTAGATTTTGGAAGAACTGATGGTATTCTCACTAATGAACTACATAAAACGTACCACAAAAGCGGGCTTAATATTAGATGGAATAGGGAAATGAGGACTGCCCTTACAGATCTTCCTCAACCATTATATCCAAATTCATTAAACCTTGGAGAGAATAAGAAGTTGTCCAAGCCCCAGCTCAGATTACAGAAATACACAGACAAGATTACAGACCTGTTATCAATTTGATCTTATATCAGAAAAATGGATCAAATACTATAACAAGGGCAGTAATAGATACTGGGGCAGAGGCTTCCCTTATATATGGGAACCTGGACAAATTCAAACATGAAACTCCTATTATCACAGGACTGGGAGGGACTGAAATATCAACCAGACAAGTTAAAATACCAATGAAAATTGGAAAATTGCCTAAGAAAGAATATACTGTGGTAATTTACCCATTCCTGAATACTTCGTTGGCATAGACATATTGAGAGGTATGATTCTAAATTTCCCTGAGGGGAGAATTTGGAGTAAGGAAGATAGGAATTAATACAGTTTTAGTGGGGAAAATAAAAATTGAACCAATCACTTTGCCTGAACTTTCTGAAGTAATTAATTTAAAGAAGTATCATATGCCAGCCAATCAAGATGACATTATCAATACTACAAAGGAATATGTTGAGGCAGGAGTGTTAGTCCCTACAAGCACTCAAGGGAATAATCCCATTTGGCCAGTATCAAAGTCAGTTGTGACATGGTGAATGACAGTGGGTTACAGAAAATTGAATAAGGTGACTCCTCCCTTGTATGCTGCTGTTCTAGAAAACCGAGACATTGAAAACAAGTCTGGGGAAAAGAATTATGGGAAGATATATGGGTCATACATTTTGTTACTAATTTGTCAGTTTTTCATATAGATGTTCATGTGGCCCTCACCATGCCAGAATGTGAGTACAATGCACACATTGATTGACTAGGAAAGATTGCTCCTCAACATATTGTCCCTATTCTGACACCAATGATGATTTGGTACAAGAAAAATGGGTCCATCAAATAGTCAGTCATTTAGGGCTCCAGACCATACATTGATCAGCACAAGGTCAAGGTATTAGTATCTCATATCCATTGTTAAAAAAATTTAGCAAAGTAATGTCATATATATCAACTTAAAAAGGAATGAACTGTTCCTCTAACTGGAGAGATACCAAGGGGAAAAGTTCTAGCTCAAATTTGGCAAATAAATTATATTGGTCCCCTACCCCAAGATAAAGGATGCAAATTTATTTTTACTCATGTTGATATCTATTCAGGTGTACTAGGGACTTGTCCTCATAAGAATGCTACCCAGAAAAACACCTGTAAAACTTCAGATCTCATAAGTCTATATTATGGGACTCCAGTGTAGACTCAAAGAGACAATGGGTCACTTTTCAAATGTAATTAAATGAAGAGATATTATATATTAAATAATATAGAATGCCTATATCGTATTCCATATTATCCACAAGGATCTGGGTTAATTGAAAGAATGAATGGATCATTGAAAAAACAGTTAAGGAAGTTAAGTTCAAATAATTTGAATCAACATTGGAAAGAAAATGTTCATTGTTTTATGTAATTTAAATATTAGATAATTGGGAGAAGGCAGTTCTCCAGCCAATCTGCAGTTCTCTACAAATTAGAAAAGAACAAACACATAGGATCCCAAATATTGAGGACTGAACTGTGAGGCAAAATGTCCCAGCACTGTATCCAATAACACTTTGTTCGTGAGGATATGATTACATTGTTTAGAGAACTTTTGGTTGGGTAGAAAAGAAATAAGAAAACTCTTTACTGGGATATGTATGAGAATCCTTAAAAATCATTTTGGACAGATTAATTACCTAGTATGGGGCAAAGAATACATGCGTAGAGTCTTATTTTTGGATAAATGTTGCTCATCATTTTAAGAAAGGCTGGTTTTTATTCCTGTGGTTTCTAATGCTTAAAAACAAACAAATAAAAAAATAAGAATTGGTGTTTATATTATTGAAGGCTTTTTCTGCATCTATTGATATAATCACATGATTTTAGTTGTGTGGTTGTTCCTTTTTATCTGTGTGTGTGTTATAGATATGGTGAATTATGCTGATAGTTTTCTAATACTAACCAGTCCTGCATTCCCAGTCTAAATTTCACCTAGTTTTAGTGAATGATCTTTATGATACTATACTATAATCTCATTGATACTATAATATTTTTAAAAGTTTACATTACTATTCAGCAAGAAAATTAATTTAGTTTTTTCCCCTCTTTTGTGCTCCCTGCTTTAGATATTAAAATCATATTTGCATTATAAATGAAATTTGCTATAATTTGCCTAGATTTTCCAGTTTACGAAGATTTGGCATTAATATTTGGTAGGATTCACATGTAAATTTATGGAGATATTTTTTATTAAGGAGCTCACTGCTGTTTTGTTCAATTTCTTTTTATTTAAATTTCTTTTCATTAATTAATTATTTTTAGTTTTCAACATTAACTTCCACAACATTTTGAGTTTGAAATTTTCTCCTCATCTCTCCCCTCTTTCCCCCTTGAGGTGGCGTGCATTCTGATTAATTCTTCCTTGAGTCTGCTCTCCCTTCTACCATGCCATGTCCTTCTTATTCTCTTCCCCTTTACTTTATTTTTAGGGCAAGATAGATATCTATTCCCCATTGCCAAATACAAATGGAAAAAAAAGGAATTATCCTTTCTATTCCTATTCAGCTTTGTTCTGAAGCTTCTCATCTCCAACTTTTATTATATTTTATTCATTTCCTTAACTTCTTTTTTTAAATTTATTTTATGGTTAGATTTACCTAGCTCTGAGAATACAAAGGTGAGGTCACACAGTAGTGTAATTTTGCTGTCTATTTTCTCCTATGGTTAATTTAATATTTTCATTAAAAGTTTAGATACTTTTATATCTAATATTGTATCTAATAGATACTTTTGTATCTAATATGGTATCTAATGATATTTGTTACTTTTATGTTTAGTATTGGTTCTACTTAAATTACTATGGTACCTTTTACCAAGATTCAGTTTCCCTGGTTATCCCTTTTAGTAATGCCTCTTTTTGCTGTTTCTTTGTGTGAGATCATGATTGCTACCCTTCCCCTTTTTTCTTTCAGCTGAAGCATAACAGATTGCGATGTTTTAACTCTGTGTGGCTTTCTCTTTTTTGTGTGTTTCTTGTAAACAATGAACTTAGATTTTAGTTTCTAATCCATTCTGCCATTTGCTTCTGTTTTATGGATGAGTTAACCCTGTTCACATTCACAGTTATAATGACTAATTCTCCATTTCCCTCCATCGTATTTTCTTCCCTTCTTCCATTTTCTCTTCTTTCTCTCTTATAATCTTGTCTCTCTTCTAAAGTCTGTTTTCCTTATGACCAATGCCTTCTTTTGTTACCATCTTCCCTCCCTTTTGTGACCCTACTTTTTCCTTGTACCACTTCCCATCATACTTACCTATTATGTAAGACAGAATTCTATTACCAGTTTACACACACACACACGCACACGCACACACACATATATATCCATCTCTGAACCAATTTAGATGTGAATCAAACTCAAGCTTTGCTCTTCCCTGCTACTCATCACTTTCTGCTCTGTGCTAAAAGTTTTTCTTTGTGCACCTCTATATAGTGTGAGATAATTTTTCCATTCTTCCTCTCATTTCCCCCTTTCCCCCAGAAGCCTTTATTTTCTTCACCTATCCATTATTTTTTACATCATATCAACCAAATTGAGTCAACCCATGCCCTTTTTTGATGAAGAATCCTTCTAGCTGCCCCAATAATGATAAAGTTCATAGAAGATACATATATCAAATTTCAATATAAATACATAAACAGTTTAACTCACAGCACACTTTATGATTTCTCTTTCATATTTACCTTTTCATGCTTCCCTTGAATCTTGTATTTCAAAGTCAAGTTTTCCACTCACCTCTGATCTTTTTTTTTTTAAATCAGGAACGCTAGAAAGTTCACTAATCCTATACACACACACACATACATACATATATTTATATATATATAATTTATATTTATATACACACATATACATATATATTTATATATACACATATAACACATATATATGGATATATGTATGTGTGTATAATTTCTGTATGTATGTATGTATGTGTGTTCACATTCAAAGTTATAATGTGTGTGTGTGTGTATTTCTTTCTCAAAAGATTATACTGCTTTGCTGAGTAGATTGTTCTTTATTTTATTCCCAGATCTTTTGCATTCTGGAATATCATATCCAATGCTCCTTTAATGTGGGTATCTCTTAATTTTGTGTAATCCAGACTGTGGCTTCGTGTTATAAGACGAGTTTCTTTCTGATTACTTGAAGTACTCTCTTTGACCTGAGAGTTCTGGAATTTGGCTATATTATTCATGAAAGTTTTCACTTTGCATTCTCTTTCTGATGATAATTGGTGCATTGTTTCATTTCTATTTTACCATGTGGTTCTAGGATATCAAGAAATTTTCTTTAATAATTTCTTGAAATATAATCTGTAGCTCTTTCTTTGATCATGACTTTCAGATAGTCTAGTGATTCTTGATTTATCTCTCCTCAATCTCTTTTCTCTGTTGGCTCTTTTTCTGATGAGCTATTTCACATTTTCTTCTATATTTTCATTCTTTTGACTGTTTATTATTTCTTGATATTTTATTGAAACTTTAGCTTCCACTTGTCCAGTTCTATTCTTTAAGGAGTTATTTTACTAGGTGAATATTTATGTCTTTTTCCATTTGACTATTTTTATTTTTTAAGGTGTTATGTTTTCCTGTATTTTTGGTATATCTTATCAAGTGATTGTCTTTTATAATTTCCTTCCTTGTTCTCATTGCTTTACCCAGCTTTTATTCCACCACTCTTATTTGGTCTTGAAAATTACTTTTTATCTCTTTCAGGGCTTCCTGTGGGGTTCACACTCAATTTACAATTTTTTCTTTGGAGCTTTGCTTACAATGCATTTTGATTTTGTTGTCATCTTTTGATTTTGTCTCTATATCTTCTTTGTCACCACAAAAAATTATTACAGTGAGGTTATTTTTTGTTGTTTGCTCATTTTTCAATTCTGTTTCTTTATTTGTAACTTTATGTTCAAGTTGTGCTCTCTTCCCAGTGGTATGATGTCTTGAACTTCAGATTTTTTAATACTGTTTTTTTCTTGATTTAATTTTTTGGGAGTTTTCAATGCTTTCAAGGTGTTTTGATCTGGAGAGAGGTGTGTTGGCTGCTCTCCCTCTCCTTTTTATCCAGGAAGGGCCTCTGATCGCTTTAGATTGTAATTGTTACTGTTTCTCTGTGTCCTGCTCACTTGGGACTCAAAATGATACTGGTTATAAGCTCCCTGAACCGTTTGAGGCAGAAGTGACACTCCTTCTCACGATTCCTGTTCCCTTGTGGTAGCAAGTTGTATTTTTTCCACAGGGACCCTGAACCTTTGTGACCAAAAGCAATACTGCTCTTCAGGTCTCTAGCTCTCTCTTGAAAGTGTTCCTCTCTACACTTGAACTATGACAGAGAAGTAGGATTGGCAATGGATTTGCCAACCAGTGTCTATTCCTGCATACAATGTGGAATGGTAAGGGAATTTGGAGATGCCCCTATATTTGAAGTGGCCAGGAACTAGTTCAGTAAAAACTTCATTGACTTAAGATAGAAGTCAAGAAACTAGCCTGGGGTAATTTGTCTTTTTCTTCATTCTTCTTCTTCTTCTTTCTCAGTCATCATGCCCTGTGCCCCTCCATTTACCCATTAACCCCCTATTCCTTAGTAACAGATTGCATGCACCTGCATAATAACCTGCTTTGTAACAAATTATGTTGTTAGACAAATGAAGAAGCTGTACTGTATAAAAGATTCTGCAGCCCGGAGCTAGCTGCTTTTCCCTTAATACTGGCACAGGGACAGCCCCCAGCTGGCAAAATAAAGTTCCTAAAACCTTTTTATTTGGACGCTGTTAAGATTTGTCATTTCATTTGGAGGCCCCAGTGAGATGGCCTTTGGCCATCTCAAGTGACCATTTATCGGACTGTGGAGGCAGGGTTGTCAGGAATAAGCTAGAGGAGACAGCTTCTGAGAAGTGGCCTGGAGTGGCCTCAGCCATGGAAAAACTCTAAATTCTCTTGGGAAGGCTGAAAGACTGCCTGAGTAAATTGGGAATGGAGCATTCCTGTCAAGGCTTCACTCTGGCAGTCCCCTCCTGCCAAAGCTTCACTCTGGCAGTCCCCGCCTGCCAAAGCTTCACTCTGGCAGTCCTCTCCTGGTAAGGCTTCATGCTGGCACTCTCCTATTGTCAAGGCTTCGTGATAGCAGTTTCTGCCAAGGTTTCATGCTGGCAATTGGTTTGGTGAGTCCTTAATGGAAGTGGAGAGGCAGGTTGGATGCAGCATAACTGCTCCTACCAGGTCCTCAGTTGGGATGCTGACTGAGAGGACCTCTTCATTTGTCTGTCTTATTTGTTCATCTGTTTTATCTGTCCCTTGGTTTGTCTGTCTTATATGTCTACTGGTGTCTCTTTAACCCCTGTTTAGGTCCCTCTCAGGATCTCTGTTTAGGTTGAGACTTCTGTTTAAGTTTGTTTTATCTGTCTGTCTGTTTTGTGTCTCAATCTTAAGTGTCTCTGTGACAGTCTGTGGTTCAGAAGTGGAAGTTACTTTTTCCCTTTTCTTCAGCAAGGGATTGAAAAAAAGAGGGAGTTAAAAAGTAACAGTGTAAAATCTTTCTTTTGCTCCTAGAAGGAGAAAAGCAGATAAGCAAAAGAAGGGAATTTTTCCCTTTTCAGGGCTGAGGCTGATCAGCTTGCCTCACTCAAAAGGTCTCTACTGATGAGAAAAGGGAGCTAATGGATGGAGAGTATTTCACCCTCCTTGTCCAAGGTCACCATTTTTATAAATTACCCCAGGAACACAATGAAGCCTTAGAGCCAAAAAAAGGCTCAAGGAAAGAAAGAACCTGAGAGGACCTGTCCCCATATCCAGTTGAAGTCAAAGTCAGGAGATTCTATCCCCTGTCAGGACAAAAGACTTCTGGTAAAAAGGAAAACTATTCTTTCTGAAAGTTATTAGAATAATTAGATATATAATTCCGAACATGCAACCGTCTTTACAGAGTCCAGTATAAAATATAGTATTTGTCAAGAAAAGAAGAGAGTCCTCCCAACCCTTCTGTGGGGAAGCATTTTTAGCTAAACTCTCCCTCCTGCCTATAATCATTTCCTTTGCACTGAAAAAGGTTATCACTTCTCTCTCCTTCACACTCAAGCAGAGATGAGTTAAGGTTTTGGTCACCAAAGAAACTCTTAAACAGAAACAACCCTAATGGGAGTGGAGGTCCCCCTCTGTGAAGGAGAATCCCTTGGCTCCCCCTCCACATGTGGGACCTCCTGCAAGCAGAGGTCAGGGTCCACTACCCCTACCTCTCAAGGGGAGCAACAGCCAGGCAACCCCACTTCACCTGCTAGAAGTAGCAGACTCATTTTCTTTGGGGGTCCCTGCACCTAGTTTTCTAGGTCTAATTGTATTTCTTGATTGGTTAAAAACCTTCCTCAGCATTCAAAACTTCTCTTTGAATGCCGAGAGATGTGAAGGGACAGATTTCCTGCCTCACCTAAAAGATAAAACTTTCATGTGTCAGAATGCAACTGTAAAGCAACTGAATTCATTCTTCTCAGTTTTGAAAAGTACCCTCCTCCACCTTGAGAAGAAAGGGGTGAGGAGGCATAACAGCTATATCGAGGGCCTCCTTTACCACAGCCCTGGCCCCCTGGGCACCCTGAAACCAACACCTTTAGGGACACAGATAAACCTCTCCTTTCAAACCCCTGGGTCCACAGCCAGGCTCTTGCTGTGGGGAGAGGAGAAAAGCCTTTGCAATTGGTAAGCACAATTTTCTATTTATCTTCATCTGAAAGTTTATGGATTATCACATTCACCATCTATGTGAGATGTAATTGATTTCTAGTGATAAGTTGATAGGTTGTGTGGCAACAAGAAAACTTTATTTCTGTGTAACTTCATGTGGAATTTTAAGGTCATCAGATTGCTAATTAATTAGTTTTTATTTCAAAGTTTGAACTTTGTATCATCTGTATTGGAAGAAAAGCATTTTCTTTTGTCATATTTTGGAGTATTGCACTTTGAAAAATCATGTGCTTGACTTGTAATATTGTTAACAAAGTTATTTGGGCAACTGTTTTAATGGTCAAACCTAAAGCTGTTAATTGGTAGTGTACATAGAAAGGAAGAGACTGATAAAAAATGTCATTTTGAACAGTCCTCCTGCATGTATGAGAATTGAAAAAGCAGGGGCATCCTCACCAGTCCCTCCCTAAAGTCCTTATTCTTTATGTTGTCAAACTGCCAAAGCTCATAGAAACTAGCTCTATTAGGCAAGGTCATTCTGCAAAGGAAAGGAATGATAGCGAATGGAATTACTCACACTTGTGAGACATGATAAAATTTTATTGCTTATTGCAGCTCCATGAGACTAAAGATAAAAACTGTCTCTAAGTTGTAATTAGTAAAACTTGTTGTTTAAAGTATTTAAGACATTCCCCTGAAAAGTAAGGTAAAAGGCATTTGGGACAATAACTGAACTTTAATTGGAGTTTGGATTTGGGTATAGTTGCCTGTATAAATCAGGATCCAGAGAAATGTCACAAGCTACTCAGAGGGAATATGCTTTTAGCCAGTGGAAGTCTACATTTGGTAAAATCTGAAGGGTCATTCTCAGCCTCTAGGATGGGACCCCTCTGGCCAGCTTTACCCATGAAGTTCCTTTGAAAAGGAATGTTTCCCAGCTATTCCTGAGTCTAGCTATGAAGTGGTACCAATACTGTATGGTTTGATATCTGTGACTTTACCTGACTTTAAACAGAGCCACGGATATTTTATTCTGTCATATTTGGAATGTCATATGTCCCCTGTTTCTTTTCCTTCTATAGCAAGTTTCTATGATCAGAGCAAGTAGTCAGTAAAAGATATGAACCATCTTTTATGGTGGTTAACAAATATGAAGGACGGCTGGGATTTGGAAGGATAGACTAAAGTATGATTGGAAATGTGAAAGGTGGATCCAAGCCCCTCCTATTTCCAGGTAGTTGCAGTTTTATTTTCAGAAAGCAGAAAGATTTGTAACTTGATTCTAAAATTTTGAGGAAAGCAACAGGTTCAAATCGATTCTTCTAAGAACTATATATAGGTGTATAAGATTAGCTTTCAAAAATTTCTCTATTATGGAAACTCAAACCTTGAGCATGTTTGGTAATAAGATCAAAAGTTTGGATTTTTGATGCATTTTAGTAACCCTTTGTGAATTTTTACTGTAATGTTAGTACCTAGATCTGTGTGGCTAGGAAACTGAACTCTTTGTGATGCTGTGTGAACTTAGCCTTGCATGACTGGGAAACTAAACCATTTCTATGAGCCTTTGGTATTAAATAATGTTTCTGTGAGCCCCTGTCAGGTCTGAGTGACCACTCCAGCTTGGGGATACCCCTGCTCCTCAGTGAATATCTGAGCCAGGGAACCTGATAAAGATGACATCAGATGCAGACAGCTTCTCCAAGAATCTGAACCAGGCTTGTACAGGAACTGCTACAGTTTTAGCTTACTGTTCTGTATTCTCATTGTGCTGCCTTGAACCCCCTTTACTGCAGAAAAGAGAAAGAAGGTTTCAGTGACCACAGTGTGTGTTTAAGTTAATGATTCTCATAAGAATAGAATATAGCCTTCATACCCAGGATGGAGAACAATGAAGTGTTGAGAATCACAGTTGGTTATTAGCTAACAAGGAAGATCGCAGAGTCCTCTTGCTTGGAAGCAAATAGCCAAAATGGGTGGGATGTTTTGAAAGGTCTTGTGAGGCAGTTTCTGAAAGTCTAAAAAGTTTTCAGTGGAAGTATTGCCAAATTAATGTAGCTATTCCATGAACTAATCAAAAGTTAATATTTGTAACTGAGTGAATATGTAAAAGATTCAACTTCTGAAGTACTTCTTTCTTCCAAAGTGAATATGATCAGACGATAGACAAGCTTTGTGAAACAAGAATTTATGTATACTATTCAGTTGTGAGTTTCAAGTCAGGAACCTCCCTTGTTTAAGGCAGTACAGTTATGTTAGTAAGAGAAAGTTAAAAGGTCTAAGTAATGGATTATACTAGCTCATGCTCACTCTACTTCTGGTCATTTTTCTCCTACTTTTTTTGGCTCTTGTTTGTTTAATCTCTTTTGCCAGATTTGTATCTTCCAGGCTCAGTGCATTCCATTAGCAGATGAAAACTCAGGGCATTCCACCAACTACTTACCAAAGTTGCTACCCAACACCCCTTGGATCTAGCATCTGCCAAGTTCTGGACATTGGCCCCGGCCCCCACCCCTCGAATGATGGACCCCTGTGAGTCAGGGGCAGCTCTATATCCTTTCTCAACATGAAGCAGCCTGGGACTGAGACCTTCATCCCTTGTCCCCAAAAGATTTGGGGTCCCATCTGTTTAAGGGGGGAAATTGATAGGCTGTTGGGGTCCCTTTGTAACTTTGTTTGTAACGTAACTTCAGTCTGCAAAAATCTCCTTGTCTCCCTCTGCTCAGACCTGCAATTGGCATTCCCCTGAAAATAATACTGGGGGATATGCAAGGCCAGGTACTTTGTGTCCTCTCACAACTGGCCTCACTTCCTCCATCCCCATTTGCACCTTAGCAGACTTTGACTCCCCTGAAATGTGTATTCTCATCCATGTTCTTCCCCAGGTTTTCTTTTACCCCGGGGAGGGGAGCCATGAGTATTTTGGCTTGTCTACCTCAGTGAGATAGGCCCCCATCCTAGTTCCCCTCCTGGTAGGATTAAGCATTACTGGATTCACTACTATGGGCCCAGCAGCCCTGGTTACAGGAAAGTTTCAGTATGCAGCCTTAAACTCCCAGGTAGATGAAGATATAAGGGAACTGGAAAACCAAATTTCCTATCTGGTGACCTCAGTAGATTCTTTGGCCTAGGTTGGGTTACAGAACTGGTGGGGGCTATACCTCTTGTTTCTTAAGCAAGGAGGTCTCTGCATGGCCTTGGAGAGGCCTGCTATTCTATGCCAACCATTCAGGGCAGATCAAAAACAGTCTTCTCCTGGTATGGTAGCGCATTAAATATAGAGAAGCTGCCTGAGTGTCAGGGTCCAACTAGTTTGAATCTCTGTTTAATTGGTTAACCTGGCTGACCTCCCTTGTACCCATAACTGGCCAGGAATCCATGATTTGATTCTTTCCAAAAACTGAATGGGGGGATGAAGTGGCTGGGAAGTAGTTAAATAAAAACTTCAAGATGTAAGACAGGAGTAAAGAAACTAGCCTGGGGTAATTTGTCTTTTGCTTCATTCTTCTTCTTCTTCTTGCTCAGTCATCATGCCCTGTGCCCCTCCATTTACCCATTTAACCCCCTTTGCCTTAGTAACAGATTGCTTGCACTTGTATAATAACCTGCGTAGTAACAAATTATGTTAGCCAAACAATGAAAATGTACTGAATAGAAGATTCTGCAGCCCTGAGCTAGCTGCTGTTCCCTTAAAATTGGCACAGGGACAGCCCCAGCTAGCAAAATGAAGATCCTAAAAACGTTTTATTTAGATCCTGTGGTCACTCTATTAAGACTTGTTATTTCATATTGATTTGGTTTTTGGGTTGAGTATTAAAACCCGGAGCTTGTAAATCCCATTTGTGGGATGGACTTGTTGATGTGAAGAGAGAGGGCTGATCTGGGAGGAGCCATGAATTGGAAGACAGGCCCAAGCTGAGAGAAGACCAGTAAGACTTTTGGAGAGCAGTATCCTGTATCATGGAGCCTGAGTTGCTGAGAGAAAGACTGCTGAGGGCCCGTTGTAGCTCCCCAGGACTTTTGAGAACTCCTGCCCAGAGCTGCCAAGAACTGAGAAGGCATGGCTGTGATGCTGGTATTTTGTTTGTCTATTTTGACGTTGCTTTTCCAGTTTCACCTGCTGGTGAAGGACAGTGCTGCTGTTGTAGAGGTCCTGGAACCTTGCTGTGGGTTGAGAAGTCCTGAAGGAGGATTTTCTTTTGGTATATTTACAGAAATCCTGGAAGAGGGCCTTGCTGATGTTTACCGGGATTCTGGGATTGTTCTTCAGGTAGAGAGTGACTTGATGGGGACACTGGCAATGTGTGTTATGACTTTGTTAGGCTTTGCCTCCCCAGGAACTGAATACTTGCCTCAGGTCAAGATGAAGACAGGACCTCTCCTCGGACATTGAACTGTAATGACATTTTAACCTTGTAGTTTTAGGGTGGATGGCTTTTGTGCTCTCCTGCTCCTTTTGAGAAAGTGCTTGGTGTTAATTGATGGTATTGTAATTCAGTAGTGTCCAGGGGTGGGAAACCCTTTTTGTGCTCTGTGATTGACTAAATGAATGTACTTTGTCTATGATTGGAAAGTATTCTCCATTTGAGAAGAGACTAAATGAATGTACTGCCCAGGAGTGGGCTACTTTGATTACTGATCCAGGGGTGGTATACCTGGACCTTTGTACTTCGCAATTGAATTGAGAACTTACTTGCTAAATGAATGAGTTACACTATATTTTGACTTGCTCTGTTCTGTGAATGTTTTGCTAAATAAATGGGGTTTGCTATGCTGATAATCTGAACCTTGGAGGTTGCCTTTGCTTGGCATTATACAATGCTAGCTCAGGAGTCCCCTGTGTAACTCCAATGACATACCTATAGCAATTGCTATGACTATGCATTTGTATTGCCAGAGTTGGCTCACAAAATATAATAAACTCTTTTCATCCAAGACCAAAGCAAAATATTTATTTGAAACATCACTATTGGGCTACCAGAAAGCAAGATTTAGTAAGGTATTCATTACCAATCCATGGATAGGTGACATCTTAAGCATTCTTTTAGTCAAGCCTCCCTGCAAGCAAGTTCACCTAGGCAAATTCCTCTCTCTGCCAGCCTCTCTCTGTCTGCACCTCTCCTGCTGAGCCATATAATATACACTGTTTCTCAAAAGTTCTGTCTTCTCTATCAATATTCTTTTTTTGTAAACTCCACAGTTTCCATGGGGGACTTATTCCTTACTAAGTTGCATCCTGCATCTCCAGTCTCTCCCATGATGAGCTTGTGTTTCATATCACTGATTGATTTTTGGACATTTGATACTGAATATATCATATAAATCTTCAATTAAAAATATTTAATTGTCTTTTCAGCGTCCAAAGTCCATAATATCAGCATTATACTTGATTCTTCATTCTTCCTCATTATATATATTCATTTAGTTGTTAAAATTTGGTATTTTTGACCTTAACAATATCTCTCACTTTCAACCTCTAGTCCCCAATTAGCACTTTAGTTCAGATTCTCATCATATTTCACCTCTTACATGGTCACTTTGACCTATGTTTCTCATTCATGTTCATCCTACAACATTGGTTGAAGTAATTTTCGACACTTTTTGGTATTATAACATGACTACCCTACTTACCCACCTTTATTCACAGCTAGGTGATACAGAGGATAGAATTCTGGGACTGAAGCCACTAAGATATAGTTTCAAATCCAGCCCTGTATTTTGTGTGACCCTGGCCTAATCAATTAACCACTCTTTGTATCAAGTTCCTTAATTGTAATTGTGGGATTATAATAGTAGTGTAATGGCAAACAAAGAAGTATTATCTCCTTGTTTCAGGTATCTAATTATTTAGCACCTTGTTTCAGTTCAAGTTTCTTTTAAGTCTTGTCTATGATTATATTAAGTCTTTGTTAAGAAACAGAACTTGTGAATCTCACAACTTGTGAACCTTACAGCTTGTGAACCCATGTTGCTGAGGCAACAGGAAAGGCAGAACAGGAGGAGGTTAATAACCACATATAAGGAGAAGCTCAATCTGGAAAAGTGCAGAACTGAGAAGAGAACACTTGTGGTGGCAGAGTTGAGAAGGAGAGAACTTGTGGTATGCTGGTACTCTGTTTGTTGGTTCTGTCTGTGTTGATTTGTGTTTGTAATACTATGTACAGAAGCCCTGGGACATCACTGGAAGCCCTGAAAGAGGATTTTCTGGTTTTCAGTTTACAGAAGTCCAGGAGGAGGGTTTCAGAAGTCCTGGGACTATACTGAGACGTTGTGTTGACTTCTCAGACTTGTTTGTAGGTCTGTGTTGATTTCACATGTAGAAAGTGAATTGATGATGGTGCTGGCAATATGTATGAATATTGTTTTGCCTCTGTTAAGCTTTGTCTTCCCAGAAATAGAAAATGTGAAGGACTTGAGGTGGACCTGACACTGTGAGCTTCAATATGGAACAGAAACTGGATGTGGAACTGGATGAGGACCTGGAAGAAGAGCTGGACAGGAACTGAGAGCTGCCTACCTGTGAATCCAGGTGACAGTTGGGTAAATTCAGGCAGGAGCTGGACCCATGGAGAAAGAACAATGGAATTTGGGAGGTTGTCTTGAGTCAAGATGAAAAGACCTCTCCTTGGGTACTTAAAAAATAATTTATTTTTTTTTTCTTGTTTACATCACTCATTTCCATGAGATTTTGAGTTACAAATTTTCTCCCCATCTTTCCCCTACCCACAACCTCAAAACATCCATCTCACTGTATAGTCCTTCCCCCAGTCTGCTCTCTCTTCTGTCCTCTCCCATAGCCCCTGTGACTCTCTGGTAGGGCAGGATAGGTCTCTCAACCCTAGTGTATATATACTTAACATTTGATTATAGAATTATAAATTGTGTATTCTTTCCCTTCCTCCCTCACTCCCTCATCACCACTCCCACTGGAAAGACAAGAAATTCAATACAGGCTGTACATGTGTAGTTACACAGAACATCTCCACAATGGACATATGTCACTCCTTCCTATTCCCCCCCCCCGCTCTATTTTTTTTATCCTGTCCCTTTCCCTTTACAAAAGTAGGTACTTCCAGCAACCCTCCCCCCCTCTATCATCTCACCTCTCATGCCCATCCCCCCTACCCTCCTGTGTGGCAAGATACCCAGTTTAGAGTTTATGTCATTCCTTCCCTAAGCCAAATTCAATGAGAATAAGGTTGACCCATTCCCTTTTGCCTTCCTATTCTTCCCCTCCATTGTAACAGTTATCCCTTGCCCCTTCTATATGAGATGATTCACCCCATTCTGTTTCTTCCTGTCTCCTCTCATTTTAATCCTCTCCCGCTTCAGAATTTCACCTTTTAGCGTATCATCCCTTCCTATTCAATGCCCTTTATGTACTCATACATAGACACACTCAGATATGTATTCATATACATATATAAACCCTCCCATATAGATATATGTGTATGTATACATACATACCTACATATATATATATATATATACATATATATATATATATACACACACACACATATATATGTACATTTGTATTCCCTTCAGCCATCCTCATACAGAGAAACGTTTCATAAGTTACATTTATTGTTTTTCCATGTTGGTTTGTAAATAGTTCAAGTTTGATAAGTTCCTTATGCTTTTTTCCCCCATGTTTACCTTCTCATGCTTCTTGTATTTGAATGTCAAATTTTCTGTTCATTTCTTTTTTTTTCAGCAAGAATGCTTCAAAGTCCTCCACCTCATTGAATGACCATATTTTCCCCTGGAAGATTATACTCAATTTTGCTGGCTAGGTGATTCTTGGTTTTAATTCCAGCTCCCTTGATCTTTGAAATATCATATTCTAGGCCCTTCAGTCCTTTAGTGTAGAAGCTGCCAGATCTGGGGTTATCCTATGTGTTTCCACAGTATTAAAATTGCTTCCTCTTGGCAACCTGTAATATTTTCTCCTTTATCTGGGGACGCTGGAACCTGGCTATAACATTTCTAGGAGTTTTCTTTTGGGGATCTTTTTCAAGAAATGATCAGTGAATTCTTTCAAGTTCTCTTTTGCCCTCTGGTTCTAAAATATCAGCGCAATTTTCTTGAGAATTTCTTGAAGGGTGATTTCTAAGCTCATTTTTTCATCATGGCTTTAATCTATTCCAATAATTTTTCAATTGTCTCACCTAGATCTATTTTCCAGGTCAGTGATTTTTTCCAGGAGATATTTCACATTGCTTTCCATTTTTCATTTGTTTGTATCTATTTAATAGTATCTTCATTTCTCATAAACTCATTTGCTTCCATTTGCTCCACTCTAATTCTGAAGGAATTATTCTCTTCAGAAAGTTTTTCAGATTCTTTTTCCATCTGGCAAATTTGACTTTTTAAGGCATTTATCCCCTCATTGGCTTTTTGGGCCACTTTTGCCATTTGAATTAATCTACTTTTAAGATGTTATTATCTTCAGTCAGTTTGTTGACTCTCTGTTCATGATTTTTTTTTGCATCATTCTGATTTCTCTTCCCAATTTTTCCTCCATTTCTCTTATTTGGTTTTCAAAAATCCTTCTTAAGCTCATCCATAGTTTGTAGGCAGTCTACATGTTTCTTGGAAGCTTTTGGTGTTGGAGTTCCTACTGTGTTGTCTTCCTGCTTTTCTATGCTTTGATCCCTTTTTGTCCCCAAAAAAAGGATTCTAGAATTCAGTTGCTATTCTTATTTGCTTTCTTTGCTTGATAGTGTTGCCAGTGAATTACTTGATTTTTTAGCTCTGTGGAACTCTTTTTCCAGAGGGGAAGGCTCTGTCCCAAATTGCTGGGGTTTTCACAGCTTCTCGAGTTATTGGGAGGCTGCTGCAGCCCCCAGCAGCTTTGGCTCACTGAAAACACACTCCATGACCACCACCACCCAAGACCAACATCCAGATCCTGGACACTCAATGCAAGAGCACTCGGGCTCTGAACAATCACTTGGCCCCCCTGCAGACAGCAGTCCAGGAGCTCTGATGCAGCCATGTGGCAGCTGCAGGGCTGCTGCTTCTGCTGATCCCTTGCCCTGGAGGCACTTTGGCTGGACCTCTATTCTTCCCAAAATTAATCTGAGTCCCACTGACCTTTCATTTAGTCCTTGTTTCTTATGGCTTGATAATTCTGGAAACTGCTACAGCTGCTGCTGATCCACTCTCCTCAAGGCTCCAACTGTGGCTCATCCTTCCTGCCCCCCACCACGCCAAGCCATGGTTTCATGCTGGGCTGGTTTCAGCAGCAACACACTGTGATGAGCCCTTCCTGCCAACCTGCCTTCTGAGGGAGATGTGTTTTTCTGTTGTGAGTTTTGGGTCCCTAAAATGTGTTTAGAGTCATATTTTATGGGTATTTGAGGTGGCTATGTGGGAGCTGTGGAATCTTGTTGCTTCTAATCTGCCATCTTGGCTCTGCCTTCCTTTAGTACTCAATGCTGACTGAGAAGATTATGATTTACTGTGACCAAGGGTGGAGAACTTCGACCTTTGTACTTTGTGTCCCTGAAGGAGGATTTATCATTAAGAATAACTGATTTATGGACTTACTGAATGATATCTTTTGCTTAAAACTATGTGGCCAATTTGGTGAAACCTATGTGGCCATTTTAGTGATAAGTTGTTTATGTTATGACTTTGTAAATGCTTTACTTTGGTTTTTGAGAATGTTTTTCTTTAATTTACTGCTCAATAAACAGAGAGTTCAGTATATGATGTGATCAGAAGCTTAGATTCTTCAGAGCTGCAGTCCTCTGGAAAATTGTCCATGCTCAGCTTTACAATTACCTAACTCCCAAAGGTGTGGTGAGCATAGGGTTTAACATGTAATTGATACTAATAAATATTTGTTGAGTAACCGTGAACCCTGAGAAAAGAAATAGATTCCATGTCTTAGATAAATGAACAAGCCATAAGAGTAAATGTATGGAGAAGAGGTCCAGAGCATGTTCCACTGTAATATAGTGTTCTACATAGAGTGGGAACTTTAATAATACTGCCATACTGAATTTGGTCATTTTTGGAGACTTTCAATGATAATGATTATAGAATATATTTATTCCCAGCTGTATAAGACAAAATATTCTAATTACCTGATTTGAACACTTTATTTTCTGTAGTTTCTATATTTCTCATATGATTTAACCAGGGGGTGCCACATAGGGGAAGGCACAATTTGGAACCAGTGGAACAGACTCAGAATCTTGTTTCTTCCAATTACTACTGGTATGAATTTAAGCTAGTCACTTAAATTATCTGTGCTCTTCTTTCCTATGAAAAGAAGGACTGAAGAAAATGATGTCAAAGGTAACTTTAATGCTTTATACTCAATGATTAAATTTTCGACTCATGAGAATATTTCAGGATACAATTTCATAAACGATAGTATTATCTTTTAACAATGAAATAACTATGGGACAAAAACTAGAAACTCCTATAGAATCAATTTTGGATTGAAGACAGGGAATCAGGTAAAAATACATGAAGTGAATTTTAGATTTCATTTTAATTCAATAACTACAGAAATATCTAAAAAATATGTTCTGAAATTATTTTCTAAATAATATTGAGTTTAAAACACTTGCCACAGTAACATTTATTTATTTACTTATACATTTGTTTGTTTGTTTGTTTGTTTATTTGTGTATTTGTTTATTTCACTTTTTGGAGAGCAATCGAGGTTAAGTGACTTGCCCAAGGTCACATGGCTAGTTTTGTGATCTTTCAAATGTTGACCTAACACTTTGTGAAGAGTGATTGGGAAGTTTAAATGATACAAAGTATATGAATGGTATATATTATAAATAACAACTGGGATTTATATAGTGCTTTCTAAATTAATATTTGCTTTCTTCTCAACAGCCTTGTGAGATAAAGAAAATACTGTTTTTTCCAGCCTTACAGATGAGGAAATTGAAATTCAGATTGTTTGTGATCTGCTAACACTTCACACAGTCAGTAAGTTTTGGAACCTCTGCATTCTGACCTAAATTTTAGCTATATAAGACTGCCTGTTGTTAAATATATTATCATTGGCATGTAAAAAAGAAAATCTTTATTTTGGCTTTTAAAATCCTCCCCAATCTGGTCCCAAATTACCTTTTCAATCTTACTTCATATTAGTTCCTTTGTAACATTCTATAATACTGACTTCTTAGATGCTTATCTATCTTTCCATCCCTTCTCTGGGTCTTCATACAGACTCAAACACATGTCTAGAGTACCCTCTTTCCTCGCCTCAGACTCTTGAGCATTCTTCTTTCAATTGCTCAGATCAAGTACTGGTTCTCATAGAAAACCTTGTCTCATCTCCCTTGTCAATGCTTTCTGTCTCCTTAGATTATTTTAAAGTTATCAGTTTTATATGTTTTATCCTCCTCCATCACCAGCTCACTCATTAGAATGTGAACTCCTTGAGGATAGAGTCTGTTTTATTATATTTGTATATTCTCAGCACTGACCACAGTGTTGTGCATATAATACTAATTTGATAAAAAGACGTTGACTTATTTGTCAAAAAAAGATGTATAGTCAGAGAAACTATTCTGATCAAGTTTTCAAATATCACAAAGCCATGAGGGGTCAGCTAAAAAGCAGAATAACAGTCAGAATCTGGAAAGAACTGGGACATTGGCATGAATCTGTTAAGATGAGTTTTAATAGGGATAATCTGCCTTATAAATTAAGATCATAATTTTCCTTTATGACATATTTTCTGCCATTGCTACTCTCAGGTCATTATTAGAAATGTGTTGAGACCTGTACATAGCCTCTCTGAATCTTTCTATGTGAATATTCTGATGTTTTTAGGCTCACAATTATATATCATTGCTAATAGAATATTTGAATTTTAAAATATGTATTTTATTGCTGAAGAGGAACAATTTCAAATTAAGATCACTTTTCACTTTCCTTTGAGCTCTACTCATTGTGCATCTGTACCACTTATACCAAGTATATGCGTCTATGACTATGTGTATATATATGTATAAATTTATATATGTGTATAATATGTGTATATGTGTATATATGTGTATATATGTGCATGTGTGTGTGTGTGGTTATTCATTAAAAGGTACTATTGTGGGGTTGAAATTTGGATCAGACTGCCTGCGTTCCAATATTTACTAGCCATATAACTGAGAGCAATTCATTTAAACACTCTGTACTTCATTTTCTCTATTTCTGAGGAATAAAAATAATACTTTCCTTATATACCTCAAAGGGTTGCTGGAAAGAAAGCAAATATTAATTCAGAAAACAATATATAAATGTCTTTTTTATTAATAATAATTATTTACTGTTTATATTTTCTCTCAAGTTATATATGTACACATTCATTATACATATATGTGCATATGCCTTGATATTATGTCATAATAATTTATGCACTGTCCCTGCAACTATGTGCAAGAGCCTGTGCAATAATATTACAGGCATTTTCTCTATAGAAATAGATAGATTATTTTTCCTTGAAGAGTCATATATTTCATTGAGAAATCCTTTTAATGTTATTGAACTTAATGCAATTGGCCCAATACTAGCTGGACCATGAGTACCTGGAATAGCCTGAGCAAAACATACATTGTGTCTAGTCATCTAGAGTATACAAGTAAAGGTAGCAAATAACATTGATAAGCATTCATATCCCTGTTTTATGCTTAATTTGATATTCCTAGTAATAGGAGAGTCAAAAATTTCTCCATTATTACATATTTCAAAGAATCTTATATGTCTGAAGAAGTAATATTTTTTTCAAGACCAAAAATACCAGCGAAATCGTTAGGTTTGTCTGCCAATCCATATACACAATGACAAAAATACTGGCCAGGTGAGTATTGAGCACTGTCATTGCCTTCTCAGCTTTAGATGTAGCTCAGTTTCATTTGAGTTTAAGCCAGAAAGGTTCTAAGAGTATCTGACTCTAAGACAGACATTAATCTGCAGGATATGAATGTGTTGTTCACTAAGAATTGTAAGAGAAAATATGTATCCTTAGCCGAAGGAAACAGATGTGGCTCTTATTATTTTGTTGCAATAGCTTCTACTCAAGTGACACCAGGCTTCCTATATCCTGGAGGTGCTCCAACTACTATACCCTATGGTGTAAGGCAGAGATAGCTTGACTGGGTCTGAAGAGTTCAAAACATAGTGGTAGAGGTCAGTACCCTAAATGATTATGTGCTTTGTGGTACCATTCAGCACCCCTAAACCCCAAACCTCAATACCAACACTAGCCAAGTTCGGGATACTAATACAATATTAAATAATAAATAATGGGACTGTAAAAGTGTGGCAAGACTCTTCCAGGAGTCAGTTGGGAGGTGGAAACAGCTAGCAGCAGCTTTATAATGATAAAATCTAGACCAAGCAGCCCTAAGATAGCAAGAGCTGGTGAAGGAAAACTGAGAGGTTTTTGTGGCTTGTTTTTGTTTGTTTGTTTGTTACCCCAGCTAGATCAATTCAGGTTTAATTGGATCTCAAAGCTAAAGTTTGTAAATTATGTTTAAATTAAATCTAGAGAACTCTCTTTGCACTACAACCTAAAATATCTGAAATTAGGGCAATGTGTTTAAAACTGCCAAAATCAGAGGGTTTTATTTATTTATTTATTTTTGCCTTTTAAGACATTTTGATCATGGCTTCTTTTTTCATCACCTTAAATACAATCATTTTAATATTTGCGAAGGGCGTGAGAGCAATATAGCTTTCTTGATTTGTAAATTATCAAGTGTTAACTTTCCAAATTCTAAAAGATGAAGAGAAGCAGGAGAAAAAAGAGGGTGAGGACGATTTCTAATTTGGAAAAATGAGTTAGTGAGGCAGTCAAGTCTTTTGTAATCTGTTAGCAGAGGTTGGGAGTTGCCAAAACACCATTCTTGGTGTTTCAACAGGAACATAAGCCACAACATGTCTTCTTAAAAGAAATGTAATCTCTAAAAACATCTAAACAGATACTTTTAAAGGATTTGTCTTCAAAACATCTACCTTTATTCGGACTAGGAATAGATAAATTATCCTTTTTAGGAGAATGAGAGAGTTGAAGCTATTTGATCTCCTAGAGAACACCTGAATTTTGTGAATGGGTTCTTTTTTATCTAAATTAATTAATTAATTTTTAGTTTTCAACATTGATTTCAAAAAAATTTGTTACAATATTTTCTCCCCATCTTCCCCCTACCCCCCAACACCAAAAGCAAGGCTACCGAATACCCCTCCAAACAATCTGTTCTCTCTTATATCCTCCCTCATCACCCCCTCCCCAATTTCCAGTAGGGCAAGAAGGTTTTCTATACTCCAGTGCCTGCAGATCTTATTTCCCAGGTGCATGTAGAAAACAATTTTTTAAACATTTGTTTTTAAAACTTTGGGTTCCAGATTTTTTCCCTTTGGGCCTCCTCACCACCCCCACTGGGAAGATAAGCAATTCAATATAGGTTGTCCATGTGTAGCTACCCAAATCATTGCCATAATTGTTATATTGTGAAAGACCAATTATACTTTCCTCCATCCTATCTCACCCCTCACTTATTCTATTTTTACCTTTGACCTCATCCCTTTTCAAAAATGTTTGCTTCTAACTACTCTCTCCCCTAATCTGACTCCCTTCTATCATCCCCTATTTTATCCCCTACTCCTTATTTTCCTGTAGGGTAGGATACTCAAATGAATGTGTATGTTATTCCCTCCTTAAGCTAAATTCAAGGAGAGTAAGGTTGCCCCATTCCCTTTCCCCTTCCTGCTCTTCCCCTCCATTGTAACAATTTTCTCTTGCCTCTTTCATATGAGACAATTTATCCTAATATATCTCTCCCTTTCTCCTTCTCCCAATAAATTCCTCTCTCATCTCTTAATTTTATGTATATATATATATATATACATACACACAAACCCTCTTATACATACCTATATATGTATGTATACATATATATTTTCCCTTCAACTATCCCTCATGCTGAGAAAAGTCTCATGAGATACCATTATTGTTTTTTCCATGTGGGAATGTAAAGAGTTCAACTTTAATAAGTTCCTTATGATTTCTTTTGCCTGTTCATTACCTTCTCTTACTTCTCTTGATTCTTGTATTTGAAAGTCAAATTTTCTGTTCAGTTATGTTGTTTTTTTCATTAAGAATGCTTGAAAGTCCTTGAAAGTCCTCTGTTTCATTGAACAACCATACTTTCCCCTGAAGCATTATACTCAGTTTTGCTGAGTAGTTGACTCTTGGTTTTAATCCTAGCTCCTTTGGCCTCCAGAATATCGTATTCCAAGCCCTTTTGATCCCTTAATGTAGAAGCTGCTAGGTCTTGTGTTATCCTGTTTGTGTTTCCACAGTACTCAAATTACTTCTTCCTGACTGCTTGTGGTATTTTCCCCCTGACCTAGGAACTCTAGAATTTGGCTATAATATTCCTAGGAGTTTTCTTTTTGGGATATTTTTAAAGAGGCAAACAATGAATTCTTTCCATTTCTATTTTGCCCTGTGGTTCTAGAATATCAAGGCAATTTTGCTTGATAATTTCTTGAAAGATGGCGTGTAGGTTGTTTTTTTTTTTTGACACTGTCTTTCAGGTAGTCCAATAATTTAGAAATTATCTCGCCTTGATCTTTTTTCCGTGTCAGCAGTTTTTTTTTCCAATGAGATATTTCCCACTGCCTTCTATTTTTTTTTTTAAATTTGTTTGGATCTGTTCTCTGGTATCTTTATTTCCCATAAAGTCACTAGCTTCCAGTTGCTCCAATCTAATTGTGAAGAAGTTATTCTCTTCAGTGAATTTTCGAAGTTCTTTTCCCATCTGGCAAATTCATCTTTCTAGGTCATTCTTCTCATTGGCTTTTTAGGCCTTTATTGCCATTTGAGTTAGTCTTTTTTATGGACGGGTCATTTTTTTTTGAGGGGGGAGGTCAGGGCAACTGGGGCCAAGTGACTTGTCCAAGGTCACATAGCTAGCAAGTTTTAAGTGCCTGAGGCTAGATTTGAACTTCCTAATTCCTTCCTAAATCTTCGTAACTCCAGGGCCAGTGCTCCATTCACTGTGCCTCCTAAGTGCCCCTGAATTACTCTGTTTTTAAGGTGGTATTTTCTTCTTTGTATTTTTGGGTCTCCTTTAGCAGGCTGTTGAGTTGTTTTTCATGATTTTCTTGCATCATCCTCATTTTTCTTCCCAATTTTTCTTCTACTTCTCTTACTTGATTTTCAGCATCTTTCTTGAGCTCCTCCATGGCCTGTAACCAATTCATGTTTTCTTGGCGGATTTTGTTGCAGGAGTTCTTACTTCACTATTTTCCTCCCACTCCATGCCTTGATCCTTTTTGTCACCAAAAAAGGATTCTGTGGTCTGTTTGTGCTTCCTGTGCTTGCTTTACTTCATATTTGAGCTCTTTTCCACAGTAGAACTCTGCTTCCATAATGGAAAGAGCTTTGTACCAAAAAAGCAGCTGCCAGAGCTATTAGGAGGGTGCCATCTCTACAGCCCAGTAGAACTTCCTTTCACAAGTTCTGGCTCACTGGTCACACACCCCATGACCACCACCCAAGACTGTGATCCAGATCCAAGCAGGTTAAAGTAAAAGTGATTCACCCTCTGAATGGTCACTTGGTCCCCCTACAATCTGCAGGACAGTAGTTCCTGGGGCATCCACAAGGTGCAGCCACCATGTCTCTGCTGCTTTTCACCCCAGAGGCAAGAGCCAGATCATGTTCTTCTGTCCACCCCTGTTCCAACAGAGTTCCACATTGCTCTTTTACTTTGGCATTTATGGGTTGAGCAGTCTGGAAGCCACCGCAGATGCTGGTTATTCACTCTCCTAAAGTCCACTCTTGGTTGGTCTGCTGGGTGGAGCCACCCTGGAACTGGAAATGTGTGTCTCCCACAGAGCTGTGCTAGGTTCCCAGCATGCTGTGCTAGACCTTTTCTGTTGACCTCCAAGGTTGTCTTCAGCAGGAGATGTGTTTTGTCCTGTCACTTTGTGGGTTCTGTAGCTTTATAATTTGTTTAGAGTCATTTTTTACAGGTATTGGAATTGTTTGGTGCAGGAGCCCATGACAAGTTTGTGCGTCTACTCAGCCATCTTGGCTCTGCCCCATGAATATGTTCTTTAAAAGTACTAAGAGTAATAGACTTTAAAAATGTTTAAAATTAATGATTATAAATACAGATTTGATTAGATTTAAATCAAAATCTTCCTTACTGAAATAAGAACAGTGGCTGAGGGAGCTCTCCTTATCAGTACCATTCCAACCTAACAGGAAAATATATTTGTTATTTAACATTAAACAATTTGTTGTATTTACCTCAATTTACTGTGCTGTAAACTGTTTTAATTAAATGCAGTTGCTTCATACTTGGTAATTTTACATGTAGCTTTGAATGTGATCAGTATACAATGCCAATGGTGATAAAATGAATGATTTTCTGAGTAAGGTAATTTGGAAGAGCATCCAACTAACATAAGGTCACCTGATTGGTTATTAATTGGTTTTGTTTCAAGTTTTAAAATAAATGATGTTGTTTTTTGATGCTGCTGTATTTCTACATTTTCTTATATTGTGAAAATTGATAAATAATTGTATCTATATATTGTTAGAAAAACAATTTCTCCTACAATCTAGATGTCATTAGATTAAGAATTGTACTGTCAGGGAAAAAATGAATGGTTTAGGAAGCAGTTTGATCATTCTATCTGACCATGTGTTGATATGTTTCAAAGAATTGTAATTTATGAAATCATAAACTTCCAAGTTTTGTCTATATTTAAAAAGAAGTTTCAGTTAAAATTATTTGACTGTCACTTATGAAAATTATGAGATTGTCATCTAAGCTATTTGGAGTTAATGATTTAGTCAAGTATTTGAGAAAATACGTTTGTGAAAGGATAAATTGTAATTATACAAAGAAAAGACCTTGTAAAATCTCCTTTGTAAGTCTTATGAACCCTGTGCAAAAATTTTCTGTGTTGTGAAAGTCTTTCTGAGTAAATGGGAATCCTTTAATAAAATAGGGATGTGAGCTTGAAATCTGCTTCCTTTAAGGATATATCTATCTCTATATATGAGTGTACATTAATCTGGAGTTTTTGAACTACCATATTCGCTGTCTATGTGAGATTCCAGAATGTAACTATTTTCTTAATTTCTAATGCTATATTTAAAGACAAAAGGAAGAAAAGATACTGAATAAATTTTTAAAGACTTGGTAGACTTTGTAATTGTAACAAGGCTAATTTAATTGGGTATATTCTTGGATGATCAAAACTAAATCTCCTCTCCATTATAAACACCTTTTTGACTAGATAATTCAGGTTGCTAGGAATTTTTTTTTTGTTTAATAGGAATTTAGTACTTTAAGATTTTATTTATGACATTTTATACCCACTTAGTTTTGATGAATTATTGGTAATAATAATGTCCAAACCTACTATGAACCTTTAAGTGTCATTCCTGGGTTTGTTGTGTGCTTGGACCAGCCTTAAACGGATGCTTTCAGAGACACAGAGTCAGCAGCTCAATGGAAACAGTGTCAGAGATCTAACGCTAGTGACTAATACTGTAATGAACTGTAAGTGTGAAGGATCTCGTTGTTTTGATATGAATTCATTCCATGGTGTAAAACAAGAGTTAAAATTAGTATTTGAATCCACTGTCAATTCAGTTCTTGAAGAATCTTGTTCTTTAAGATTGAGTATGATTAAATAGGGCTAAACTGTTTTTGAGATCAAAACCAGGGCCCTCGTTTGTTTCATTTTAAGGAATAGGATTTCAGTACATTAAATTAGTGAAGAGTAGTAACTTATGAGCTATCTTGTGAAATTTGATTTTACTTACATTTTTTATCAATCTGAAAAAAGGACATATGTAGAAATGTATTCAAATTGCTTAATGTTTACCTTAAAGATGCTCCCATTGATTAAGGTATTCTAAGAGCAATAGTATTTTTCTGTGATGAATCAAAGTACTGTAACTTATGAAATCATAAACTTCCAAGTTTTGTCTATATTTAAAAAGAAGTTTCAGGTAAAATTATTTCACTATCACTTATGAAATTATGAGATTGTCATCTAAGCTATTTGGAGTTAATGTTTTAGTCAAGTATTTGAGAAAATATGTTTGTCAAAGGGAAAATGGTACTTATACAAAGAAAAGACCTTGTAAAATCTCCTTTGTAAGTCTTTTCAATCCTGTGCAAAAGCTTTCTGTGTTGTGAAATGTGGTTACCAATGTGGGGTTATAGTCACATATATGATCCTTGAGAGCTGAAACTACCTGAAACCTGATTACTGAAACTTACTATTCAAGACTTTATGGAACTGTTAATTGATGTTATTCTGAGTCTGACTCTAGGTATGGTCATCAAGGAATGCTATTCAGTCAATGATCTATAATTGTAGCAAACCTATGGGGTTTATGAACTGCATCTCTGAATTGCAAAAGGTGTTCTCAAGGAAAATGTTAGGGGAACAACTATTTGCATAAGCTGAGGTAGGATTCTCCTGATTCAATTTTCTCAATACGACTTTAAGCCTGACTCAATGCAGTTGACCATCTACGTAAATTTTTTCCTGGAATTGACAAGAAGTTAGGGAAACATTGTTTCCTTCCTAGAGTTATGTCCCTATTCTTTTATAGCAAATTTTTGTAATCAAAGTTTAGAAGTACAATATTAAATGTATTTAATAATGGATTGATGCAGGAGCATCTGAGTTACTACAGTACAATGCAAGTATAAGATTGAGCTACTTGGTCTAGAATTTTAGTCCAAACAACTAAGTAATTAAGTATTTAGCCTTGCTATCTGTTACCATTTATATATTCCTGTGTAGCTTAGTCTCCTTTAATATCTCATAATGATGTGGGGAAAATTCAGCCAAAGAATTGTTAAATCAGGATGTAATTCCATTATTTTATCAGTTCTGTTGCAATTAGTTGTCCTGGAAGGAAAATAACTTGTGGCCTATCTTGTAAATGCCTTAAAAGAAGCATTTTTAATTTGAACATAGCTAGAAGTTAGAATTATGAAATTGTAAATAACTTACTTGATTTGAATTGTTTTGAAGCTGAACCATCCCTCAACCTTTTATTACAATTGTAGTTAATCTAGCAACTTTTCAATAAATTCATTTATATATTGGGGTAAAACTTCTTATAAAAGGTATTCTTTATTAATAATTTTAGTAGAATCTCATTCTCTTAATGGGGAAATGAATAAGGTGAAGTATAAAAACTGGGTACTATTTTTTGTTTTTATCCAAATTTCCTCAATATATCAACATGGCAGTTGGTTAAGGTTCCAAATTTGATTATTATAATAATAGAGAAATAAGGGTTGAGTTAAAACTTTCATTATTTGACCTAGTTATTGGCAAAGTAATATAAAATTGTGTTAAGATCAATTTTGTAGATTTTAACAAAGAAAGAGGATCTCTACAAGAAATCTTAAGAAGTCTACTGGAAACTGTTTAAACCACTCTCAGACTGGAAAACTATTAGATGGAATCCCCAGACAGCTAAATGAGAAGAGACTTTTGAGCCTTAAATGGATAATATTTTCTTGTTCACGTTTTCCCTTCCTGTATTTTATCTGTATTACTTACTGTAAAGCCAATCAGCAGTAGATTCCTGAGAGAATGCTACTGTGAACAGCCTTTAAGATTTTGATTACACAGTATTAGTGAACACTCTGTTTATTCCATTACAAAATCAGATTCAGTACAATGTTCACAGTTTCAAGAGTTTGCAATATTATATACCATCTTCAGAACAAGGAAAGTCTCAATATTATATCTTATTACAGAAAGGAACAAGGAACAAGAGAAGAATGAGCTGGTTTCCCTAAAGGAGAAACCAGCTTCACATTTTAAGATTCAATCAATCAGTTAACAAAAGG
>CM053600.1:17579973-17602761 GCA_028646575.1 Pseudocheirus occidentalis | reverse complement strand
TTATTCTCTTCAGAATGCTTTTGAGATTCTTTTTCTATCTGGCAAATTCGACTTTTTAAGTCATTCTTTTCCTCATTGGCTTTCTGTGCCTCTTTTGCCATTTGAGTTAATCTATTTTTTAAAGTGTTGTTTTCTTCAGTCAGGTTGTTGACTCTCTTTTCATGATTTTCTTGCATCATTCTCATTTCTCTTCCCAATTTTTCCTCCACTTCTCTTATTTGTTTTTCAAAGTCCTTTTTCAGATTCTCTATAGCTTCTAGGAATTCTTCATGTGTCTTGGAAGCATTTGGTGTGGGAGTTCTGACTCTGTTCTCTTCTTCCTGTTCCAGGCTTTGATCCTTTTTGTCCACAAAAAAGGATTTTAAAGCTTTATTGCTTTTCTTATTTTCTTCCTTTTCCTCATGTTGGCCAGTCAATTAATTGGTTGTTTTTTTGTTTTTTCTTTTTTTAGCTTTGTGAAACTCTGCTTCCAGGGGGCAAAGCTCTATTCCAAATCGCTGGGATTTTCCCAGCTTCTGGAGCTACTGGGAGGGGGGGAGGTGTTGTACCCCCCCCCAGCTTTGGCTTGCTGAAAGCACTCCCCAGGACCACTACCCAAGACCACAATCCAGATCCAGGCTGCTCAACACAAGAGCACTTGGCCCTAATCAATTGACTTAGCCCCCTGCGTGAACCACAGTCCAGGGGCTCTGACGCATTTCCTGCCCTTCCCCACCTGCTTCTTTGCTCTGGGGGTAGATTGGCCAGACTGCTTTTCCTCCCCCAAATTTAGCTTGAAAGCTTAACTCACTTTCACTAACCTCTAATCCTGGCTTAGTAGATGTCAATATCCCTTCAGGTGCTTTAGATCTTCTCTGAAGTAGACTCACACTGTGACTTGGGAGGCCCGGCTCCTCCTGACCACCCTGGAGCCTGGCCACATGGCGGCTTCAGTCTGGGCTGGTCTTGGCTCCTGGCCTACAGGCCTGTGGAAAGAAACCCTCCTGCCAGGCTGCCTTTCTGTAATCCCTCTTTTTCACAGCTTACTAGAAGTGGAGTTGCTGGAGGCTGTAGATCTTCTCTCTTTTAGACTGGCTGCAGCCGTGCTTGGCTCGGCTCCTCCTAACTCCCTTGGGACCTGGCCTCAGTTTGATTTCAGGCTGCAGAGATGATCCCCTGCTGCCGAGCTTCCTTCTGTGAGAGATGTGTTTTCTGTATTTTTGTGAGTTTGAGAGTCCTAGAATTTTTCTAGAGTCATATTTTATGGGTGTTTATGGTGACTGTGTGGGAGCTTCAGGAGCTTGCTGCTTCTAAGCTGCCACCTTGGCTCTGTCCCCAGGAGTCCCCAACTATGTACTTTTAATTACATAACATAAAGAAACTTAGTGAATAAGCTCTGACTCATAATTCTGAAGCATGAGAATTAAAGAACTTGTAACCTATTGTCCAGTGGTTTGCCCTTTAAGTATATAGACAAGAAAAAATTTTGGGCCTTTTCCTAACTATGAGAAAATTTTCCCTCAAATTTTCCTCATACAGATTGACCTTACTAGACCATAGAACATGCCTAAGATAAATAGTTCTATCAAACTTGAGTAATTATGAAGAGCTTTTTTTTACCACAATGATTTTGGAGAATAGATTGAAAGCAGTGACATTAATATCAAGAAAAGCCATTGTGTTTTGAAACAGTATTTGTCAATAGAAATGGAAATGAATTTCCACTGTGTTGTGTTAAGATGGATGTTACAGATTTGCATAAGTTATTTTTCACTGTATGATCTATTTTTTTTACACTGCTAAGATTTGTTGTTTTAGGAGACAATAAGAAATGTAGCAAACAACATGGACAGATTGATAATGTTCAGTTCAATTACACACACATATACACTCAGACAAGCATGTGTATATTTAAGAAATGATCAGATCATAATAGGGCTAATCTTGTCATTTCCACAGACTTAAAAAACAATTCTGTAAAAAAGAGTTTGATTGCGTAGATATATATCATTGGCAAAAAAAACAAAAACAAAATCTAAAAAAAAACCCTAAAATTATTGAATTGACCAAACTCTAGACTGCACTTGTGAAAACATGTAAACTAAAATTTCTTTTACTAGATAACCTAGAACCTTTGAAGATATAAAAATATTTTTAATGTCAAAATGATGGCAAATATCAGGAAACTAAACAAGATCTTAATAATCAGGGAACTTGTGAACCAAAGTGCTTTATCTTCACACTTGAAAATACAAATTATAGGGGGCAGCTAGATGGTGCATTCAATAGACCACCAGCCCTGGAGTCAGGAGGACCTGAGTTCACATCTGGCCTGAGACACTTCACACTTACTAGCTGTGTGACCTTGGGCAAGTCATTGAACCCTAATTTCCCTGCCCTCCCCCCTCCAAAAAAAGCAAAAAAAAAAGCAAATTATAGTAAAAAGTCTTATTTACTAAAAAAAAATAAGATCAACAGGTTCCAAAAAGACAGAGAACATGCAACATCTCACTTGAGTTTATGGCTCAGGAAATTTTCTGGTTCATATATTTTAAATCTTTCCATTGACAAACGTAATTAACTAATGAAAAAGATATTTCAAAAAGGGAAATCAGTCGGATAGAAATTTTAGCTATTGAATGATGAAAATTTTGTTTTCAAATATATATACCAATGGAGAAATAAAAAAAACAGTAATGTGCTCACTATTTGCTAGACAGCACTATGTAAAATGCTAGGGATATGTACACAAAAACAAGGACAATGAGGGCCCTTGTGAATCTTACATTCTTATTGAATTCAACCAAAAATCAATCCATATTTTGGTTTATATATATATATATATATATATATATATATATATATATATAGAGAGAGAGAGAGAGAGAGAGAGAGAGAGAGAGAGAGAGAGAGAGAGAGAGCTATATTCAGGAATAATGAGTTCAGCCATACGTAATGGGAATGGGAATTTGAAGATCTTCCCTCCCCCTTAACTGACCAAGGGGGGAGTTTGAAGAACTCTCCTGCTGTAAAGATAAACTCTGCACCCCGACAGTCTGAAGGTAGTCACATGGAGCCTGTAATGGAGGGGATTTGCTGAAGGGAAGCAGAGTCCACAGGTAGGTGGTGCAGAGCTAGCCAGATTCCTGAGTGGGGAGGATACTCATTAAGGAGATAGAGATCTTTATGAGTAAATATTGATTTTGTATTAGGTTCTGGGAAGGCTGAAGGATGCTGTGGCTCTCAGAGTTATTATGGCTTTTAAATAAGTTTGACTATGATGGGATTGGCTTTCTGGTTTGGGGATTGGGTTTTTTGTTATCTAAATGAATGTTTGAATTCTGTTCTCTACCTCTAGAATTTGGCATATCTTGCAATCAAACGTCCTGGGATACTTATAGTCACAGTCTTAATCATGATTGTGGGCACCGTAAATATTGCATTGGTGCTACACCATGTTCTTGATAATATATTTTAGAATATGCTAAAATTGTTGTTGGGTCTTAATAACGAGTGAGGTTTCTTTGTAAAAGCAATCAGAATTCACTTAGAAGAAAAGTAGTTTGTGGTTTAATAGATTTGACTTGATAGGTTTTAAAGATGTCATAAATAATTATCGTGTTAGAGTAAAACAATTGCAGAGAGGGGCAGCTAGGTGGTGCAGTGAATAGAGCATGGGCTTTGGAGTCAGTAGATCCTGAGTTCAAATTCAATTTCAGACACTTAACACTTACTAGCAGTGTGACCTTGGGCAAGTAACTTAACCCCAATTGCCCTGCTTTTCCCCTCCAAGAAAAGAAAGAAAACTATTTCAGATAAACTTGGATTTACAAAACTTATATAGTACTAATTACTTTGGGGGAAAAAAATCTAAGATTTTTAAGCTCCTATTTTGCTTTTGTTTTCTTAAGCCACTGCTACAAAAATTAACTATTTCAAATCAAGATGAGAAATATTAACCAAAACCAATAAATATTGCCTTCTTACAGTTAACACATTTTTTCAGACTTTTTTTTTTACTTTCAGAAGGGCTAGAGGGCATGGAGACAAGGCTACTGAACAAAATGGATACCAGGTGAATCTTTCAGTTTGAAAGAGAAACAATTTCTTTGAAATGTATTTTTTTCAATCACACCAAAACAATGAGACAAGGAACAAAGGATCTGTAGTAAGAACATCCCAGAAAAATTATCTTGCTATGAAGCACAAATGTATATACAAATATATCCTTTCTTGTCCACTTTTCTTCTTAGTTGAAGCTAATTTTTATATTCTAGAGGGTTTTTGTTTTGTTTTGTTTTCTGTTTGTGTTTGTGTTTTGCTTTAGTACAAATAAAGTAATTGGGATAAGATCTTGGAGTAAAATACAATAAAAATTGAAATGACCAGGACTGATCAAATGGATTATAAAAATTAATTAAAACTAACCAACTTTGGAAATATTCCATATGAGGCAGAGACATAAAGGACAAACCTAAAGGGCACAATTGTCATTTAAATTATCACCATGCTACATAAATCTTTATTACACAAAGAAAAACGCATTTATTTAAGAATAACCCATCCATTTATATTATCTCTCTAGACCATATTCCTAGATTTATATCTTACTTCCTTCAAAGATTTTTAGTTTTTCATAATGTAGCACTTCCTGAGGCAGATTATTTTCTGTAACCATTAGACAGCTCTAATTATTAGGATGTTTCCCTGTAACAACCACAACACCAACAATAACATTCGTATATGTGCTGGGATCTGTGCTAAGAACTTCACAATTATTATTTCATTTTGTCCTCACAACTCTGGCAGCTAAGTGCTATTATTATCCCTATTTTAGCAATAAGGAAACTAAGACAATCAGAGGTTTAAAAACATTTCTTCAAAATGTAGCATAGTCCCTAATAATTACCTTCCTTTAGAATCCCGAATCTTTATAGTAAAGTTCTTCTGGGGACCACAGACCATAGGTTTGACTATGAATTCACTGAAGTCAGACTACAAAGGATGAAATATGTTGTAAGGGAATAATGCAGAGGTAACATATTAACACCTCATTACCTGAGATTATGTCTTATAACTTCATCAAAGCAATTGGGATTGGTGATTGGTACTAAATTCCTTATTCCAGATACATCATGACATTTATGTATCATGATTTATTCAAACATTTCTTCATCATCAAGTACATAGTCTCTAGTTACATATACCCAGCCAAGTAGCTAACAAAAGTTAACTGAATGCTACAAATCAAGATGAAATCTATTAACTAATTCACCTGGCCTTAACTTGGTGCAGAACCTGTGTAAAGCCAAGCACAAGCAGCTTTCCAGAAAAATACTACTATGAACAGCTTTCAGTTTTCTGATTACACTGTATAGTGGACACTCTATTCACTAACAAATCAGAGCAAATCATTCACAGACAATCAAGGTACAGCATTCACAATGTTACAACTGATCACAGAAAATCAAAATACAGCATTCACAACAACTTATCCCTAAAATGGCCACATAGTTTTTATTATAGTGGTCACATAATTTTGAACAAAGTACAATCATTTAGTCAATCAATTACTTAGTAACTCAAGGATTCAGTCATCCTTAAGAAGGCTTGACTAAATTACAAATCAGTCACTATTTAGTCATCATTCACTATTCAGTCATCAAAAAATACACAGGCCATCCACCCCTTGGTCACAAATGAATCATAATCTTCTCAATTAATACACAGTATCCAAGAAAAGTCTTCTTTCAGCTTAACTCAGGCAGGCTCTCAGATTCCCTGGATCCCCTTCTATATAGGCATGTGTATATGTGTGTGTGTGTATATATATTCCCTGGATTCATTAAACTGTTACCTGGGTTCAAAGGCAGACAGCTCCCAGCTCTTTGTCCAGCTCTCCATGCAGTTCTTGTTCTACGCTGAAGCTCACAGCATTTAGTCCACCTTAAATCCTTCACAGTCTCTGTTTCTGGGAAGGTAAGGCTTAACAAAGCCAGAAACAGGCAAAGTACCAACACCACAGTCATGATTCCTCAGTCTTCTGCAGTTCTGGCTGGTCCTTGGGAACCCTCAGCAGCTCTGGCTGTCCCTCATACTCATCAGAAGTTTCAGCTGGTTCCCAGAGTCAAAATTACATCATCCAGGTTCTCAAAATAAAAGTCATTCTCCCCAGGCTGGTCCTCTCTTCCTCTGCCTCCAGAACTTGTCTCCAAGAAGATCTGAATTCTACCTAGGGTTTCTCCTTATATACCTATAAACTCCTCCCTGTTCTGCCCCTTCCTGTTACATCAGCAATTTCCATCAGCAATTTCCTTCAGCAAGATGGGTTCATACCTTTTATTTCTTAACAGAGGCTTGATCTAATTAATTTCACACTAGGTGCTAAGTACCTATTAGCTTTGCCAATACAAAGGGATCAAATTACATTACTATTACCTCTGGCTCCAGGAAACTATGTGACTTGTACTTAAGGATTCCTTTTGAAACCTATTAAATCCTTTATTTAAGGCTACATCACCAAATAACTTTAGAGACTGCCCAGCCAAACCCCTCAGAAACTATGTACGGAGTGTGATAACAGACCTTCCCCAGAACCTCAAATCCTCCTTGCCTGGCATATATAGTTAGGGGTGGAATAAAAAAAACAGATAAAATAGGCAAAGTCTTCAGCTTCAGACCATATTTTACTTTTATTATATGCATATTTCCCAACCACAAAAATCTCTGATCCTTTGAGATGAAATACAACCAGCACAAATCTCACTGTTAGCCAGACTAAAAAACATAATTTGGAATCATAAATGAATAATGTTGAAGAGACTACAAAAAAAATCAGCTGCTATTTTTACTTCTAATATGCCTTAAGAGATTTTTTTAAAAAGTCATGAATCTTCATTAATTGCTACCATTGCTCCAGTCCTGATTCACATTTGAATTCAAATGCTATATTACAATGTAAGAAAGGTTAAATTTTGTTGTGTTAAATTGTCATAAGTTATTTAGAAAAGTTTTATACACTATCACTATTGCTAGTGCAACTTGCTTTAATAATCTTTCTTTGAGGTAAATAAATGCCCATAATACCCCCATTTTTCTTACTTGGTCTATTCATCAATATTAAAAAGATAAAAAGAAATACCTTTGTTCAATTTTATGTTTAGTTCTTTTTTAAAATATGATGTCTTATTCTGAAAAATGATTTAATCTCTGATTCTAAGAAATTCATGGACTTGGACTTTTTGTCCCCCTTTACAATTACTGTGAATGAATTCCATTTCATTTGGATTCAACAGTCAGATTTCATGTGATATTTAAAAGTTATTTCATCTTTAAAAGAAGCATCTCAGAGAAAGCTATCTAATTTTTAAGTTATATTGCCCTCATAGGAAATAGGAAGGGAAGGGGCATGAGGAAGGAAGAGGAAAAAGACAATGAAAGACGGATAAACAGAGGAAGACATAGATACAGGGTCAGAGTAGTTTGTGAATCTCTTCTTCTTTTCAGGAAAGATAGTCTTTCTTGATAGACTTGATAGACTGGAAATCAAAAGTCCTAAGTTCAAATCTCTGTGCTATCACTCATATGCCATGATTGTGTTAAAGTCTTTGAACTCGAATTTCAGTGCACCAATTTGTAGAGTGGATGAACGTATAGGCATGTGTATATGTGTGTGTGTGTGTGTGTATGTATATATATATATCTGTAATTATATAAATATGAATATGTGTCAAATATGCACATATATATCCTCACTTCATTGTAGCCTTCTGGGGCTGGGGGTGGAGGGAGGAAGGGGAAAAAAACAAACAAAATAAAAAGTTCAGAGCATAGAACAAAAAAAATCTTACAAGGAAGCAAAGAAAAGATGGACAGCTCACAATAGAATGCATAGTATTTATTATATAGGCTTTCTTGAAATAGAGATTTATGGCTGTATATTTTCAATCTCTCTCATGTTCTGCTGTCCTCATGACAATGGATTTTTTCTGCTATTTTGTATTACTTCAGTTTTAATATTTGTTTGTTTCTTTTTTTCTTTTAAGTTTAAAATAAAGAAAAAATACCAAAAATATTCCATAGAAATCTGGAACTCTCAATAACAGGAAAGCTGAAATTCAATAAACATCTTTTAAACATCTAATAAAAATCAAGAGTAGTGCTAGGTAGAATATATATAAATATGTGTATATCCATGCATGCATTTGCACATATGTGTAAATATGTGTGTATACACGCACATGTTGGCATGTATATACATGTGTGTGCATGTGTATATGCATTCGTGTGTATATATGTTAGATATGAATATCTTATATGCACAGACACACATGTGTGTTTATACATACAGCATATGTGCAGTGAACACGTGTATCACCTATGTGTATGGTGTGTATATATACATGTGCGCACACATATACATATTGTGTGTATGTGAATGATATGATACACATTTATATTGAGAAAGAGAGAGAAGATAGGATAGGATATGGAACCTACCCTCTGAATTAACCATGAGTTCACAGAAAAATAATTAATATATATTAATATAAAATGAATACAAACTATAATGCTAGGCAATCCATGACAAAACACGTTATTATGGGTATGGGGCAGAAGAATCAGAGAAGACTTCCTGAAGATAGTGGATTTTGAGGATGGATAAGAATTTAAAAGGTAGCTAGGTGGCCTAGTGGCTAATGTACTGGGCCTAGAATCAGGAAGACCTGAATTAAAATCTGGCATCAGATAGTTACTAGCTGTATAATCCTGGGCAATTCATTTAACCTCCACGGGATTTGAATAGAATCGTAAGACTTTACTCCAAGACTGATAACCTCCAATAATTGGGTCAAGGACCCCATCTTCCCTTGCCTCTTTGCTCTGACCCCTAACACACTATAAAAGCAAAAAACAAACAACAAAACACCCTTACAAATGCAGTTTAATTTCTCAGAAATGTAACCCTTCTCTCCTTCCCTGGAACTGCTCCACTTCAAGGTCTACTCTAACCAGGAACTGGTTGGTATTTGTCATGAGCAGCAGAGTGCTGCCCTGAAGCTACATATAAAAATCTTCTCCACAGAGACTCAGGGCAGATGACTTCAATATTGGTTGGCCAAATAAGGTTCTATGCTTCACTCTGAAGCAACTAATACTTACCAGCTTATCCCAACTATTTCTTATCAATATCATGACAAAAATTAGGTTGCCCAGAGAAGTTTGTCAGCATTGGAAGGCAGTTTCATGATGGCATGCTTGGATGGGTTCTAGAAAATGGAAGATATTCTCACTGTTTTCCCAGGCAGCAACAGAAGAATAAAGCAGGACAGTATACTTGCTTCTGTTTTTTTTAGCCTGATGTTTACAGCAATGTTATCAGATGCCTTCAATAGGGACAAAAATGGTGTCAAGGCAACATTTCACATTAATAGAAAATTACTTAATCTGAAAAGGCTACAAGCCAAGAGTGAAGTGGAGAGAGAGTTGGGGTGCAACTTTTTCTTTGCAGATGATTGTGCACTCAGTGCAACCTCTGGGACTAAGATTCAATAAAGTATGGATCAGTTCTCTGTTTCTTGTGCTAATTTTGGGCTAACAATTAACACCAAGAAAACAGTTTCTCCACCAGCCATCATCACACATCCATATATGAAACCTTGGGTGATAGTAAATGCAGAATTTTAAAATTATGTGGATAAGTTCACTTGCCTTGTAAGTATGCTTTCCAGTGATGTACACAGAGATGATATGGTTAACCCACACATTTCCATAGCTAGCTCAGTGTTTGGGAGGCTCCTAAGTAAAGTGTGGGAAAGAAGTGGTATTAGGCTGCCTACCAGATTGGAAGTCTATAGAGTTATTATGATAACCTAGTCATTGTATGTCTATAAAATCGAGACAATATGCCAGCATCATGCCTGGAAAGTGAATCACTATCATATGAATTATCTTAAAGATTCCAAAGATCACTTGGCAAAATAAGGTACTGGGCACTGAAGTCCTTGCTGAAGTTGAACTGCTAGGCATTCAAATTCTACTGCAGAGAGCACAACTCTGATGGGTTGGCCACATTGAATGCTAACCATATTTTTTCTAAAGGACTGTTTTACAGAGAATTAATACAAGACAAATGTTCTTACTGAGATCAGAACAAGCAACACAAGGATAACTCTTAAGGTCTCTCTGAAGAGCTTTGAAATCTACTGTGAGAAATGTGAGACACAAGTACAGAATGACCCAGCATTTTCTTCTCTTATTGTTATAGTTAATATTTCTAGTACTATGCTGAATAATAATGATGATAATGAACATCCTTGCTTCACTCCCTATCTTTTAAAGAAGGCTTCTTGCTTATCCTCCTTACACACAATGCTTGCTGATAGGTTTAGATAGATATTGCTTATCATTTTAAGGAATGCTCCCTTCATTTGTCTGCTCTGTAGTGTTTTTAACAGGATTAATTGCATTTTGTCAAAAACATTTCCAGAATATGTTGAGATACTCACATGATTCTGTTCGTTTTGTTTGGATACGGTCAATTATGCTTATAGTTCTCCTAATATTTAACCAACTCTGCCTTCCTGGCATAAATCCCACCTAGTCGCAGTATCTACTTACTGTGATATATAGCTGTAATCACCTTGGTAGAATTTTGTTCCAAATTTTTACATTGATATGCAATGGGGAAACTGTTCTATGCATTTCTTTGTTTTAGCTCTTCCTACTTGGGGGGTCAGCACCATAAATATGCTATAAAAGGAGTTTGGGTAGGACTCCTTTATCTATTTTTCCAAATAGCTTATATGATATTTGAATTAATTGTTCTTTAAATGTTTGATATTTGTGGCCCTGGAGATTTTAACTAGATAATTCCTTCATGGCTTTTTAAATTTTGTTTTCTAAAATGGGGATATTTAGGCATTCTATTTCCTGATCTGTTAATCTAATTAATTTATATATTTTTTTGTAAATTCAGTTCTTTTTCTGATGAGATATCTTACAATTTCTTCTATTTTTTCATTCTTTTGATTTAGTTTCATTATTTCTTGATGTCTCCTGGAGCCATTCACTTCAGCTTGCCCAAATCTAAAGTTTCAAAAATTATTTCCTTCATTGAGATTTATACTTCCTTTTCCATTTGACCAATTCTATTTTTTCATGAGTTCTTTTCTTCAGTGGATTTTTATACCACCATTCCCCAATTGATGGGCATCCCATTAATTTCCAATTTTTTGCCACCACAAGAGCCTCAATAAATATTTTTGTGCATGTGGTTCTTCCTCCCACTTCTATGATCTCTTTGGGGTACAACCCCAGAAGTGTTATTACTAGGTCAAAGGGTATGTAATTATTTATAGCCCTTTGGGCATAGTTCCAAATTGCTGTCCAGAATGGTTGTATCAGTTCACAGCTCTACCAACAATGCATTAGTGTTCCAATTCTTTCACATCCTCTCCAGTATTTGTCATTTTCCTGTTTTGCCATTTTAGCCAATCTGACAGGTGAGATGTGGTACCTCAAAATTGTTTTGATTTGAATTTCTCAAATCAATAGTAATTTAGAGCAGTTTTCATATGCTTATAAATATCTTTAATTTCTGCCTCTGAAAATTGCCTGTTCATATCCTTTGCCCATTCATCAACTGGGGAATGACATGTATTCTTATAGATTTTATGGAATTCCCTGTATATTTTAGAAATGAGGCTTTCATCAGAGATACTGGTTGTAAAAATTCGTTCCCAGATTCCTACTTCCTTTTTAATCTTGGTTACATAGGCTTTGTACAGAAACTTTTCAATTTAATGCAATCCAGGTTATCCATTTTGCATTTTATACTGCTCTCCAACTTTTCTTTGGTGATAAAGTATTCCCTACTCCATAAATCTGACACGTAAACTATTCCTTGCTTCCCCATATTACTTCCAGTATCAGCCTCTATAGCTAGGTCATGCACCCACTTAGACTTGACTTTGGTGTACAGCGTTAGATGTTGGCCTATGCCCAGTTTCTGCCATATTATGTTCCAATTTTCCCAGCAGTTTTTGTCAAATAGTGAGTTCTTACGCCAAAAACTGGGGTCTTTGGGATTATCAAACAGTATATTACTATAATTGTTGACTATTCAGTCTTTTATACCCAATCTGTTCCATTGATAGCTTGCCCAATTCTAATGTTTAAAAAATTATTTCCTTCATTGAGATTTGTACTTACTTTTCCATTTTACCAATTCTATTTTTTCACGAGTTCTTTTCTTCAGTGGATTTTTATACATTTTTCCCCATTAGACTGATTCTGTTTTTTAAGGAATTCTTCTCTTTGGTGGATTTTTGAGTCTCTTTTACCATTCTGCATTGTTTGGGTCTTGAATGTCTGTGTCACCATGACTCTTTAGATTGATACTGTTTTTGTTAGTATAATCTTCTAAATTTTCTCCTTTATTTCAGACATTTGTTAGGTTTTGGCTTTGTGCCATCCTGGATGTTACAGCTGGGCCATTCTTGGTGCTATATTGTGTGCCCTTATCTCCTGTTATTAAATTGAGTATTGTATTATTCCAGGATCTCAGGAACAGCTCAGGCTAGGGATCTGTAAGGTTTCAGCACTCACAAGGTGAGGGGGAAAAACAATCCAGGGAAGTATATGATTGCTATCTGGCCTGGCCTCAGTTCTTTACCTGAGTTTGCATCTAATACACTTGTGGGATTGGTCCTAGATGGAGCTCCAGGAAACTGCCCCTGTATAGGGGCACCAACAGTCAACTGCAAAGTTTCTCATGCTCAGAGTGACAGAACTTCATGATCTTCTTTTGACTGGATTCCATGCCATGGTTATTCTGTTATAGGCTTCAGACAGGGCTACAGGCCAGATCAAGGATCTGTCCTCACTCCTGGGGGTAGAACCACTCTTAGTTGTTTCTCATTATGTGATCTAGGTCTCACAATCAATCCTTTCCCTAGATCAGCACATAGGTATAGCTTTTTTCCTAAGTCCACACTGGATCTTTAACCCAGAAGTGAATAGTGTACAGCAGTGCTGCCAATTAGCACCTGTTCTTGCACCCCATACAAGGTCAGGCTCCTCTGTACTGTCTATGTAATGTCTTTTTGTCCTGCTTTAGGGTTGTAAGCTGGACCTTCTTAATAGAAACACTGGACTTATACCCCTAGCTAGATTCTATTCCCAATGTCTACAGACCTGTCTGTCTGTCACCATAATCTGACATGGGAACTTACTTGTGATTTCTTGTTGGATTTTTTTTTAAATCAGCACTTTATCTGTTGTATTTTCTAGCTCTTTTTGGAGTAATTGTGGAGGAGAGGTCAGCCTTACTAATTCCTCCTACTCAACCATGTTAGCTCATTCTCTAATTTATACTTTCCCAGCTACATTTAATGACTGGAGATAATTGTCTGCAATTTTTACTATGGGCCTTTGCTATGAACATACCACTTCAGGCCCTTAAATGACACACATGTAAAGTATGTAAAGAACTGGGCACTAAGAAAAGAAGGTACTAAGTATTGTTTTTTTGTTGTTTTCTCTTTTCACTTGGAGTAGTTACATTCTTATTTGTCAATGGTTGTGATACCTCAGGTGGCTCACACTTTGAATGTCTTATTTGCAGAATGCAAATCAATTGTGATGATGTATACACCTTTTTTTTGCTCCTAGAGTAGAACTAAAGGAACACCTCCATCAGACTCATAGGTGGCTAGCTACTGGCTCTCTGAAAGACTCCCTTGTTTCCCCTTTTTTCAAAAAGTAGTTTATACCCAGTCACACTAATGAATTGTTGGTGTAGCTATGAATTATTATAACTCTTCTGGAAGGCAGCTTGGGATTATGTAAGCAGTTGCATGACTCTACATTATAGAATTTGAAGTAGCCATGTGCTGTGAATCAGAGATTCCACTGAAAAGTATATACCTCAAAGAAATTACTGGGGATAAAAGGATGAATCTATGTACACCAAAGAATTAATAACATCTCTCTCTTTTATATTTCTCGGATTACTATATCAATGCTCTAATCACAAAGAAAGACGCATAATTTGAGAGATGTTGAGAGAATAATTTGATTTATCAAACATTTATCACCTGCTATCTATGAGACAGTTTAGGCACTAAGGCTAAAAAGAAGTGAAATATTTTCAGAACATATATTACACATCAGGATATAATATTACCACCCAATAAATAGAAGACAAGATGTGAACACAGGAATGTATGCATATAGATCCATATAACCACATATAATTTATAAAATCATAGGTATACCCAAAATATATTGCATAATATTTTCTATATAGGACAAAGATCTTATGATTGATTTTGACAAAAGTTGTCAGTTTTGTAACTACAAACAAAACCGCTTATTTGTTTTGACTGACTTGACAAGTCATCAACTGAAGATGATCTATCAAAATTGTCAAAACACTTTGAGTATGTTGACAAAGCCACAACTCTATGGTTTTCATGTTCTGGGAACATCTCATTCTATTTTATCCAGGAAGATTCAAAGTTTCTTCTACTCTTCTATTATAAGGAAAGTAATATATATATATATACACATATACACACACACACACAATAGAGAACTAATCTTGATACGTGCAAATATGATCAATGTCATTTTGGTGTATTTTAAAAAATTACACATTGATCCACATACATTTGAAATATAATTTACAGATTAAATGTATTAAATATTTTGAAAATCATTTCAACATTATGCTTTATTATATTTAGTTTTTTTCCTGTGTTTTACTCCTTTTTATCCTCAACACAAACCTTTTTACAGTAGTTCAGCAAAGTTTATACAATTAATATTACATTTATTTGTTACATATTTTACATTGGTATTAGTCTGGAATATATCACCAATGTAAAAAAGTTGCAGCAATATGAAAATATGACACCCTAGTTATTAATTATATAGAACAGGGTATAATTTGAGTATCATTGGAAACAGGAAATTAGGGCGTACTACCAGATTAATGAACACCTAAAGAAAAGTGGGATATTGACAGTGATGTCAGGTGGTTTTCAATCATTACTAAGTTACTGTTACATGTTTTCATTTATGATAACTTTCAATGCGTTTGTTGAAAGGCAGAGATTCAGCTAGTCATCAGAATGTGTATTAAAGACATAATATTATTCATATTTCTAGAATGGTACTAACTTTTCCTTTTGCACCTGTAGACCTGAAAGTTTGGTTAAAGGAGTCAAATATACTAGATGAGATAGATAAATAGATAGATGGATAGATAGATAGATAGATAGATAGATAGATAGATAGATAGATAGGTAGGTAGGTAGGTAGATGACAGATAGATATAGAGAAACAGGTAAAGATAATATATAGATATAGATAGATGTATGTGTATATGCATATATGTGTATATTTGTATATACAAGTATATGCATATATTTGTAATACATTCTTATATGTGTATGTATACATGCATACGTGTATAAACCTATGCACATGTGCAAATACGTATGTACACAATACACATGTATGTTGTGTACACACACATGAATATGCATGCACATATACACATACATACATATATATATTAATTTCCTTAAAGCTAGCCAAATACATACATGTGTGGAGCCAGATAAAATCTGAATGTCTGAACAAAAATATGAGAAAGCTTAAATACAATTTAGAAGCATTCCAATTCAGGGTGACTGTGTCACTCAAATTTATTATCTTCATAAATGGTATGAAGAATCATGGTATGAGAAAGGAATTTTTCCTATTGAATACGTTGACAAAGTCTCAGTTGAAATTATGACTTAGTATATCTGTGTTTTCTTTGCCAATTAACATGTCTTAACAAAATATATGCCCAAAAAGTATTAAGATAAGAAAATGTCCCATTACTCAAGGTTGTATCTCAGGAGAAGGGTCTGATACTTAATGGTCTCATAAAGTCAGTCCCACCTGGTCTTGTTGACACACGAAGAGGTATTCTCTGAGTTTATTCAGAGAACAAAGAAGCTGTTAGGTTGAGGTTCTTCTGGTTGAATAGTTCAGCCTCTGGTCCTTATTGAGGTTACTACATTGATATTAAATGATTATAAAACAAATCAGTAGTGTCTTCATATGGTTGTCTAGTAGGTAAAATGACTGAGCTTTTAGAAAATCATTTAAATGATCTTTGAATATAATAAAACAGCTGTTAGATGAGGCTGTCACTTATATGTAGACAGACACCGAATTGACCATCTTAATCTGCAAATTTGTGAAATATATTAATGACAAATAACTACGTAATAGATTTTGTCAACCAAATAGGGTGACTAATAAATTTGTTGAGATAAAAATCCTGATAGAGTACTACTTTGGGTTTTATATTAATATCAAGGTCTGTCCTACATATTCATATAGTTTGCATTTTATAATGTTACATTACTTATATTCTCTCCCAATAAGCTACTGAAACTGCCAAAGTGAAATTGGCAATAATTAAGTTCATAGGATTTCTAAGATTGATGAAATCATCCTGTTATTTTCCAAATTAATCAAGACATCTCAATCTGTTAAGAGGAATGAGGGAGGAGAGGGGAGATGCTTGAGGAAAGATACCATTGAAAAAGAGATCAAGGGAAAATTTTATGAAAATAAGGATCATTAATGGAATATAGTAATGTCTGGCTTACAACTCTACAGAAAGAAAGTGGATAGGATAAGACAAAAAGATAAAGTATGTAAAGTCTCTAAATCTTCGGATTATAGACTGGTGACTAAAAACAAATCTAGAGGTTATCTAGTTCAGTATCTTCATTTTTATTTGATCAGCTGAGGTACAAAGGTGTTAAATATTTTACTCAATATCACATAATAATATGAAGAACCAAGATATTTGCCCATGTTCTATTATTCTCACTCCTACATCCACTAAGTGCTTACTTCAAGATAACTGTTAAATGCTTTTATAAATACAATTCTTCTAAACTTCATCCATCTCCAGGCTATACTCCTGACTCTTCAGATAATTAATTTTTTCCCTAGGATTTTCACATTCAAAGTACTCTTCTATTTTCAATTTCTCCCTCTGTTTTGGTGCTTCCTACCAAGTCATCCATGTTGAGAAAGAAAATCAAGCCATCTATGTCATAATTCCTCTCCAGACAGCACTCAAAAATCTCTAGAGTTAGGCTACTATCTCCCAGAATATCTTCACACTGAAAGTTTATTCCACTGCCTGAATTTCTCAGAATGCAAGTACTGTCTGTCTGGCATGTTCCTCTGATTGACTACTTCCTACTAACACTTTCCTTGTCCCCACCCCAGCATTTTGTTTTGTTGTTTTTTTTTTCATTTTATTTCACATTTGTGTTCACATTGTATTTGTTTTTCCCATATTGGTATTGTGCCTTATGAATAATAAGGTATTAATAAGGGGAAGGAAATACAAGATTATTACAATATGTGTTATGTGCCAGTAATTATGCCAAATAAATTTTTTATATTACTTTATTGATACTCACAAAAACCTGTGAGGTGAGTACTATTATCACCACCACTTTATACTTGATGAAAAAGGTGCAAAAAAGATATTAGGTGACTGCCCCCGATGTCATACCTAATAAGTGCCTGAGGTCAAATTTGAACTATTGTCTTACTGATTCCAAGTCAGAAGGTCTGACCACTAAACCAATAGTTAACTACCTCTAATAAATGCTTGTTGATTAGAAATGTTTAAAATTTATTAATATTATTCCATGTTTTCTTATATAGTTGACATTATTCTAATTGATAATAAATGGTGTTTTACTGTTAGAGTGCATTTCTAATGTTTTATACTGATTTCTTATGTCCTCTTTTTTATTGCTCTCTGGAAGCAATGTTTCTTAAAATGGCACATTACCAGAATTAATTGGAAGAATTACTGTAGAGTACAAATAATATCAGAAAAAAATTGTATTTAGTTATTTCCATGGATGTAAATTTCATATAATAATGTGACTGGAGCTGTCTTAGAAAATACCAGATTTGGAAGATGGTGAAAGATTTGTTAAATAGGATTAGGGCAATAATAATAGATGACTTCAATTATCTACACACAAGTTGGCAGGAGTACTTATTTGGAAAGGAGGCAGAGACTAGATAAATAATTCCTTTCAAAATACAGTATGCTATTTTAGAACCTACAATTTTAATACGTCTAAAGAGCTATGGTTTAATCAGTATGATGATTTCTATTTACAATGAACACCTCTACATCTTTCTTCATGATATTCATGAGTAGTGGTGACCAAAAAGTGGAGAGGGGGATAATCATATGTTTAATCAACATTCTGAAAATTTAGCAAAGCTATTCTTTCAGTGAAACACAGACACTCCATCATTTAGGATAATGTTAATGCCTTTATGGTGTTGGTAGTACCCATCAGAATTTGTGCTCAACCCTAATAAAACATGAACATTAATCTAATTGGCTGTAAATAATGGAAGAAAACATGATAGAAAGGTCTGAAAAACCATGTAACAAAATGAATTAAACATTTAACTGGTTCAAAACTGAAATGTAGGTAAACAGTGGTAGCTTGCCATTGTAATATTGAATCTATTCTTTATAAGAGTAATACTAAGGCATCTGAATTTATCCTACAATTTGGAAAGATCTTACTCTTTTCACCTGAATTTGTAGTCATTCAATGGCCTGAGAAAGTGTTAAATTAGTGCTATAACTTTTCATATGAATAAAAATAAGTTCCTGAAGTAACTCATTCTTTCAAAATGATATCGGTATAATTAGACAAAGATAGAGAAGCTTATGAAACAAAGATATAAATCTATTAAGCTGTGAGGTTAAAGTCAGGAACTTCTTTTGTTTATATTATAAGAAAGAGGATATCAGTACAGTCATTAATATTAGTGGACAGTTATAATTTATGAGCTATCTTGTGTCCCCTTTACTGGAAATCTCATTTAATTTATGTTTTTATTTACCAAGGGATTAGTGTCTGTATGTGGAGCTTTTCCTGAAATGTATGCAAACAAAATAAGATTTACCTTAAAGATCTTCCTATCATTTGTTAGTTTTTTGGTAATTAACTTTTGTTTATTTTTAGTTTACGTCATTGATTTCCACAAGATTTTGAGTTGCAAATTTTCTCACTGTCTTTCCCCTTCCCACCTCCCCAAAACAGCAATCTCACTGTATACTCCCTCCCTGAGTCTGCTCTCTCCTATATCCTCCCCCATCACCTCTCTGACTTTCTGGTAGAGCAAGATGGATATCCCTATCCCAGTGCCTGTATATATTATTTCCCAGTTGCATGTAAATAATAATAATTATTATTATTGTATACATATTTTTTAACATATGATTTTAGAACTTTAAATTCTAGATTCTTTCCCTTCCTCTCTTGTTGCCCACTCCCATTGGAAACACAAGCAATTCAATACAGGTTGTACATATATAGTTACAAAGAACATCTCCACAATGGGCATATCGTGTAACACTGATGATTTTTCCCTCCTTTATATCCGGACCTCTCCTTGTTCTCTTCTCTACTTTGTCCCTGTCCCTTTACAGAAGTGTGTGCTTCTAACAACTCTCCCCATCAACCTGCCATTCCCTCCATCATTTCCCTTCTCATACCCTCCCCCCCTACTCTCCTTCAGGCCAAGATACCCATTTTAGAGTGTATGTCAATACTTCCCTAAGCCAAATTCAATGACAGTAAGTTTGACCGATTCACTTTTCCCTTACTCCTCTTCCCCTTCATTGTAACAGTTACCCCTTGCCTCTTCTATGTGAAATGATTGACCCCATTTGGTTTTTCTCTGTCTCCTCTCATTCTGTTGCTCTCCCAGCTCTTAATTTCACATATTAAAATATCATCCCTTCCTATTCAATTGATCCTGTGCCCTCTGTCTATATACACATATATACACATATTCCGATATGTACTCATTTGCATATATACCCTTCTACATATACATATGTGTATATATGTATGTAAATGTGTGTATGTGCACGTGTATTTGTGTGTGTGTGTGTATACACACACATTTATATTCCCTTCACCTCTCCTCATACTGAAAAAAGTTTCATAAGTTACAGTTCTCATTTTTCCATGTCGGCATGTAAATAGTTCAACTTTGATAAGTTCCTTATGCTTTCTTTTCCATGTTTACCTTCTCATACTTCTTCTGTTTGAATGTCAAAATTTCTATTCATTTCCTCAATAATGCTTAATAATCCTTGACCTCATTTAATGACCATATTTTCCCCTGAAACATAATACTCAGTTTTGCTGGGTATGTGATTCTTGGCTTTAATCCTAGCTCTCTTAAACTCCAAAATGTCATATTCCAGGCCCTTCAGTCCTTTAATGTTGAAGCTGTTAGATCCTGGGTTATCCTAATTGTGTTTCCATAGTATTCAGATTGTTTCTTCTTGGCAACTTGTAATATTTGCTCCTTGATTTGGGAACTCTAGAACCTGGCTATAACATTCCTAGGAGTTTTCTTTTTGGAATCTTTTTCAAGAGGTGAATAGTGAATTCTTTCAAGTTCTATTTTGCCCTCTGGTTCTAAAATATCTGGGCAATTTTCCTCGATAATTTCTTGAAGGAATCTTTCTAGTTTACTTTTCTGATCATGGCTTTCAGGTAGTCCAATAATTTGTAAATTGTCTCTCCTGGATCTATTTTCCAGGTCAGTGGTTTTTTTCAATGAGATATTTCACATTGCCTTCTATTTTTTCATTTGTTTGGATCTGTTTAATAGTATCTTGATGTCTCATAAAGTCATTTGCTTCCATTTGCTCCACTCTAATTCTGAAGGAATTACTCTCTTCAGTAAGCTTTTGAGATTCTTTTTCCATCTGGCAAATTGAACTTTTTAAGGCATTCTTCTCCTCATTGGCTTTTGGGGCCTCTTTTGCCATTTGAGTTAGTATATTTTTAAGGTGTCATTTTTTCTCCAGTCAGGTTGTTGACTCTCTTATGTTTTTCTTGCATCATTGTCATTTGTTTCCCCAATTTTTTCCTCAACTTCTCTTGTTTGTTTTTCAAAATCCTTCTTAAGCTCCTCTATGGATTGCAACCGGTCTACATTTTTCTTGAAAGCTTTTGTTGTGGGAGTTCTGACTGTTCTGTCTTTCTCCCATTCCATGCTTTGATTCTTTTTATCCCTAAAACAGGAATCTAAAGATGCATTGCTGAGCTTTTTTTGCTTCCTTTGCCTGCTCACGTTGCCAGCCAGTTACTTGACTTTTGGGCCCCATAGAACTCTGCTTTCAGAGGGGAGAGTTCTGTCACAAATTGCTGTGGTTTTTGCTCCTGTGGGAGCTTTTAGGACGCTGCCACTGTCTCTGCAACCCCCTCCAGCTGTGACTCACTGAAAATGCACCTCAAGAAAACCACCCAAATCTGCAATTTTGATCCAGGCAGCTCAAGGAAAGAGCACTTAGCTTCTGAATGATTGCTTGGCCCCCTCTGCAATCTGCAGGCAGGGAGCTTTTGGAGCAGCCATGTTGAGGCAGCTGTAGGGCTGCCACTTCTGCCTCTTCTAGCTTTGGAGGCAGAAGCCAGATACTCTCCCCCAAATTTGTCCTATTCCATTGACCTTTTCACTGTGTCTTTGGCTCTTATGGATTGGTAATTCTGGCAACTGCCACAGCTGCAGGTGATCCACTCCCCTGAAAGCTCCAAGAAGGCCCTCTCCTGGACAGCCTGGGGCTAAAACTACATGGGGCTGGGCTCTGTTTCCAGTCTTCTGCGATTAGCCCTTTCTGTCCCTCTGCTGGGCTGCCTTCAGCAGGAACCTGGTTTCTCTATCATTTTATGAGTTCTGGAGCTCTAATTTTTTTAGCGCCATATTTTATAGGTATTTGAGGTGGTTAGGGTGGGATCCATGGAATTCTCCTGTTTTTACATTGCCATCTTTGATGTTCCAATTGTTTACAAGAATTATGAAGGTAGTACTCTATATGTCTAGTTGAAGATAGTTAATAACTGAATGTGTTTTAGTATAGACAATGTTTTATATAAATTGTTCTGTGTATAATTTGGGATTATTGCATTTATAAATCCCATCTCAAGTCTTGTTTGTTTGTTATCGAACATCTTAAAGCAAAATCATTTGTGTAATGTTGAATCTAGGGATAAAAAAGCGTGTACTTACCTTGAGAAACAGTTATATGAAGATAAGTTGTGATTTTCCATGATGAATCTCTTACTGTTACTAATGTGAGATTTTAGCCAATACTTCATGTGTAGGATATGCAGAAATCCTTGGTAAATAAAGAAAGCTAAAAAAATATTCTTTGATCTGCATACAGATGCCATTAGTTCTTTTTCTGGAGGTTAATATTTTTATCATTGTAATGTTAATGAAATCAGAAGATCTTCCATGCCCCTTTTTATTGGCACCTACTGAGGGCACTTGGCACCTCAAGGGCTTAGCTCCTTGCTTCCAGTTGACTCCTTGGGAGTAATTCACACCTTAGCAGGGGGGGGAGCTGAACAGGGAGGGGCTCATTGCAGCAGGCTGGGAGCTGAAGCCAGCCCAGCCCAAAACTGAAGCCTGGCCCCAGGGTGGTTAGGAGAAGCCACAGCTGGAGTTGAAAGGAGAGTGAATTGGAAGCACCTGGGGCAATCTCCTCATTTATCGAGCCAGAAGAAATAAAGCTAAAAGACAGACACCACCGGGAGTTTGCACCTTTTTCCTGAGATCCTGCTTCTACAGCTTCTACTGAGAACTTCCAAAGACCAGGCTGAGAAACTGTCTTGAGTCTGAGAGGGATCCCTGCTTGAGGGATCCTGTTCTATTTGT
>CM053600.1:17558602-17579873 GCA_028646575.1 Pseudocheirus occidentalis | reverse complement strand
CAATTTCTTATCTTACTGTTACTGTGTACAATATTCTCCTGATTCTGCTTGCTTCACTTTGCATTAGTTCATAAGTCTTTCCAGGTTTTTATGAAAATACTCTGCTCATCATTTCTTATAGCAAAATAGTATTTCATATCAATTATATACCACAACTTGTTTAGCCATTCCCCAATGCCCCATTCAGAACATTCCCTCAATTTCTGATTCTTTGCCACAACCAAAAAGAAGCTTCTATAAATGTTGCTGTATATATAGGTGCTTTCTCTTTTTATTTTTTTCTTTGAGATAGAAACATGGTAGTGGTATTTCTTGGTCAAAGTGTATGCGCAGTTTTATAACCCTTTGGCCATAGTTCTAAATTGCTCTTCAGAATGGTTGAAGCAGATCACAATTTCACTAACAGTGCATTATTGCCCAAATTTCCCACAGCAACTCTGATATTTGTCGTTTTCCTTTTCTGTTATATTAGCCAATCTTACAGGTATGAGCTGTTACCTCTGAGTTGCTGTAGAGGATTTTTTTTCATATGACAATAGATTTGTTTCCTTCATCTGAAAATTGACTTTTCATATGCTTTGATCATTTTTCAGTTGGGGAATGACTTATATTCTTTAAAACCTGACTCAGTTTTCTTTGTATTTGAGAAATGATGTCTTTATCAGGGAAACTTGATATAATATTTCCCTAGGCTTCTGCTTTCCCCATAACCTTGTCTACAAAGGAGTTTTTTTGTGCAAAAACTTTTTAATTTAATACAACCAAAATCCATTTTACATCCAATAATGCTCTATATCTCTTCTTAGATCATACATTCTTTACTTATCCATACTATGCCATACTTATCCATAGTTCTAAAAGTTAAACTGTACAACACTTCTTTAATTTGCTTATGATATAACACTTTACATCTAAATCATGTTCTAATTTGGATCTTTTCTCTGTACACAGTATGAGATGTTTGTCCATGCATAGTTTGTGCCAAACTGCTTTACAGTTTTTCCAGCATTTTATGTGGAATAGTGGGTTCTTATCCCAAAATCTTAGATCTTTGGGTTTATCAAATATAGGTCACTGTGGCCATTAAGTACTGTTCATTGTGTGCCTAACTTATTCCACTAATGTACCCCATTATTTCTTAGCCCTTACCAGATTATCTTGATGATTACCACTTTGAAATAGAGTTCGAATTTGGGTATAACTATGCCATCTTCCTTCAACTTTACTTATGTATTTATTATTCATTGATTCCCTTAATGTTCTTGACCTTTTGTTCTTCCAAATAAAATTTATGTATTTTTTTCCAAGCTCTATCAAGTAATTTTTGGTAGTTTGATTCACATGACACTAAATAAATAAATTTATTTGGATAGGATTGTCATTTTTATTATTTTGGTTCAGCCTGCAAAAGAGCAATTAATATTTTGTCCAGTTTTTTTTTTTTTTTACGTCTGCCTTTACTTGTGTGAAAAGCATTTTGTAGTTGTTTTCATATAGTTTCTGGGTTTGTATCGGCAGGTAGAATTTCTAGTATTTAAATTTTTCTACAATTATTTTAAATGATATTACAATTTCCATATCTTGCTGGTGGACCTTCTTAGTAGTGTAAAAATACAGAGGATTTATGAGGGTTTATTTTATATCCTGAAACTTGGTTATTTCAACTAAGTAATCAACTAAAAAGTTGATTCTCTGGGTTTCTCCAAGTCTACCATCAAACCATATGCAAAGAATGATAGCTTTGTTTCCTCACTGTCAATTCCAATTCTTTCAATATAGTTTTGATCCCAATATTATAGTTCAATATTGAATAACAATTGTAATAATGGGCATCTGTGGTTCACCCCTGATCTTATTGGGTAGACTTCTAAGCTGCCCCCATTTCGGTGGTGGTGTTAGATAGATACTACTTATGATCTTAAAGAAAGTTACATTTTTTCCTATTATTTCTTCTGTTGTTAACAGGAATGAGTGTTGTTTTTTGTCAAAAGTTTTTTGGGTTATTTTGCAGCTGTTGAGATATTTGTGTGATTACTGTTGGTTATTGATGTAGTCAATTATGCTGATTGTTTTCCTAATGCAGAACTAACCCTGCATTTTTGGTATAAATCCTCTCTGGTCTTAGTGTATGATCTTCATGATGAATTACTGTAATCTCCCTCCTTGTATTTTATTTATTTATTTTTATACCAATATTTCTAAGGGAAATTAGTCAACGGTACTCTTTGTTTTTGCTCTTCCTGGTTTAGATATCAGCATCATATTAATGCTGTGAAAGAAATTTATAAAACTCCTTTGCCTATTATTGTAAGTAACTATTATAGTATTGGAATTAATTGTTCTTCAAATATTTAGTAGAATTCCATTGTGAATCCATCTGGTCCTGGGGATTTTTTGGGAGGCAGCTCATTGATGTCTTGTTCACTTCTTTTTCTAAGATTTGATTAAGTACTCTATTTTATCTTCTGCTATTCTAGACAATTGATATTTTGGAAACAGTCATCCATTTTACTTAGATTGTCAGATTTATTTGATTTTCAGGATTTACAATTTGTTAAGTGGTAATTTTAATTTTGTTGTTTTTCTGGATTTTAGTTGTATGCCTTCAGATATTTTCTGAGTCATTTATTTTTCTGATGATATATTTCAGGTTTTCTGCTTTTTTCCCATTCTCTATATTGTTTTATTGTTTCTTGATATCTCAATGGGTCATTAGCTTCCACTTTAATGTTGTTTGTTGTCATTGAACTGTATTTCTTTGTCCATCTGTGAACTTCTCCTTTCAGTCCTTTTCAAGGACTCCTTGGTAGACTTTTGTGATTCTTTTGCCATTGGCCTGTTCTGCTTTTTAAAGTGATATTTTCTTTCTTTTAATTTTCCCTTCTTAATCAAGTTGTTGACTTTTCCCCAGCAATTTTTTTGCATCACCCTCATTTCTTTTCCCAATTTTTCCTTTACTACTCCTATTTGATTTTTAGAAAATCTTTCTAGATCTGCTAGAGTCTGAAACCAAATCACATTTTTAGTTGAGGCTTTGTACATAGTTGCCTTGATTTTGCCATCTTCTTTTGAGTTCTATGGTTAGGTTCTTTTTTATTATTTGCTTGTTTTCAAGCTCATTTCTTCACTTTAAATCTTACCTTAAAATTGAACTCTGTTCCATGTATGGATTGGACACTATTCTAAATTTCAGATACTTTTTTAGTACCACTATTTTCAGAGATAACTCTAAGGTTCTCCTAGCTTTCAATTCTTTAGAGGTGGCAAGATCTAAAGAGAATTGTGGTCGCTTTTCTCTTAGCTTGTTTTTTTTTGTTGAGTGACTACAACCCCCTTTTATACTCTCATGCTATGACAATGGTCCTATTCCTGGTAGTGCTCCTCCTTGCCCTTGGACTGCAACCCAGCACTGTGCATGGACAATGCAACAGAGTTCTGCTCCAAGTGCCAGTATATGGTAACTTGTGATGTCCTTTTGACTATCAGACTATCTGTCATTTATCTGCCCTTCTGTCCTTCTGTAGACTGAGAACTCCAGCAACTGCTGCTGTCACTGTCTCAGTCACCCTCAAGGCCTGGTACTGACTCTAGGAATGGTTTTGCTGATGAAGTTCCAACCTTACTGCAGTTAAACAGACTTACCTGTCAATCTTCCAAGTTGTCTTGGGATGGACAATCCCTTCACCAGTTCTTTTTGTTGGTTCTGCCACTGCAGAATTCATTTTAAGGAATTAATTTAAAGTTGTCTGAATGGTAATTCAGGAGAATATAATCAAATGCCTGCCTTTAATTTGAGATCTTAGTTATGCTTTTTGACATCTATTATTGAAAATATTTTCTCTCCTAAGACCACCAATATCAACTCATCTCTACTCTCTTAAAAGGAGTCTTCACCTCATTCTTTACAAGAAAAAGGAACCACTCACTGGCTATTCCTCTTCTCCTCCCATCATAGATAGTAACATGTCTTGGTATTATATTTTGGTTTCTATGTACCAATCTCTCATGAAGATTTGGAATTCTCTTCCACAAAACCAACCATTGTAGCTCTATTATCATTCTCTTCAAAAGATTTTTACTGCAATTATACATTCTGTGGTTTATTTCTTTATATATCCCTATGTAAATTACTTCTCTGGTAACTGCCTTAAAGTATGCTGAAGTATCTTCCATCCTTTAAAGAAACCATCATTTGATTCTACCATCTCCTCAAGCTATCCTCATATATTTGCTTTTTTTCATGGTCAAACTCTTTGAAAGTACAACATTTCTAGACATTGATTTCATTTACACTCCTCTCATTCACTCTTCAGTCCTTTGTAATCTGACTTCTGACCTAATTATTCAAGTGAAGCTATTCTTTCTGAAGTTACTAATGATCTCTTAATTGTTAAATTCTTAGACCTCTTTTTCAGTTCCTATTTTTCTTGATCTTTCTGGTGTATTTGGCATTTTAGCAGCTTTCCCTACCGTGTGCCTTCTCCTTATGGGGTTTTCACAAAACTGATAACTTGTAGTTCTCCTATCCTTTTGAGTATTCTTTTCTTATTCTCTTACGTATCTGTGTACCCATAAGGCTCTCTCCTGATCCCTATTCCATTCCATCTTATACCATTTTTCAAGGATCTCATCAGTTTACATGGGTTTGATTTTTATCTCTATTAAGATTATTTGAAGATCCAAGTCTCCAGAACTGTCTCTGTTTTATATGACTCCTTGACTAGTAAACATTTCCAAATCAGTCTGCTACAGGCATTTTAAATGCTTCATGTCTTATATAATGTTCATTGTCTTCATTCCTCCCCCTCAATTTTCTGTATTTTCCCCTCTAAAATAATTTATTTATTTTTATATTAACATTATTATTATTGTTATTATCATTAACTACATGCAACTGGGAATTAAGATATACAGGCACTAGGGTAGGGAGACCCATCCTGCCCTACCACAAAGTCGGAGGAGTGATGGGAGAGGACATAGGAGAGAGCAGATTGGGGGAGGGGCTATACAGTGGGATTGCTGTTTGGTGTTTGTGGGTAGGGGAAATATGGGGAGTAAATTTGTAACTCAAAATCTCATGGAAATGAGTCACGTAAAGAAAATAAATAAATATTTTTTAAAAGAAGAATTTATTTCTTTTAAGAGTACACCAATCTGTCCTTTTAATCAAGCTCATGTGGTCATTCTGGACCTTACTCTGTCTTCCTATCACCTATCACCTGCTTTCAATTCCATCTTCCATATCACTAATCAATCTGGCTCCATTGGCACTCAGTACTTGACATGTACCATAGATCTTTGGATAATACATATCCTTCAGGGCATCATAAAAGTGCTTTGGGTTGTTACTATCAGCATAAAACTGAATTTCACCAGTCTTACTGAGCAAAGAATTCTGCATCTTTATAAGCTTCACTTATACATTCCTTTTGTTAGAATTCAACACTTCTTTTTTGGTGATAGATGAACCCTGTGGAATTCTCACTTTTCATTTATCAACTTCTGGATTTCCCCATCATTTTTATCAAACCAAACTTGATGTTTGAAAGTGATCTGACTCATATGAAGAAATGAAGTGCTGCAATGTTGCCAACTCCTTTTCTGTTCTGTTGTTGCCAGCTGTGTCATAGTTCAAGTTTATCTCCAAGTTACCAACAAACTTTTGCTAGAGAAGAGCTCTGATCTGTTGACATTAGTTCTTCTGGTGATTAAAAGATATTGTTTTTTGTAGAATATGAATATTTAGCTTACAGAGCATAAGTCTATGATCAATCCAGCACTCTGTACCACACATTATCTTTTTTATTCTTACATCCTACCTGTTTCTTCTACTTACAATCACATAGCTTATTAAATATCAGTATTTTCTCTGAGTGTGCATCGATGAAGTATTATTGCATTTAAGTAAATAGAAGATAGCGTTGGTGATGCCAAAGTCTTCAGAACTAAGTGACCATTGTTGCTGCTATTTCTAACTTCTTTCCTCCCAAGGACTCCTTTCTATGTCTTGTAGTCTAAAGGTACTGCAGCATTAAAGTCACTCAGAAGTATAAGCTTTTCTTGTTTTGGCACATGTTAAAAAATCTCCAGGTCTTCATAAAATTTTTCTTTGACCTCATCAGGGTTTGTCATGGTGGGAGTGTAGGCACTGATGATGGCATTTTCCTGCAAGTGGTAATAGCATTTTCATGAGTCTACTGTTCATTCCTTTTTGTAGGCATACAAGCTTTATGAGTTTTGATTGCAAAATGTGCACCAGCTTCATAGTCATCCCCTTCACTGTGGCCACTCCAGAAAAACATATCCATGAAACTCCAACTTCAATAAGCTGTTCTTCATTTCCTAGCCTTATCTCACTCAGGGCTGTTATTTGGATGTAATATCTGCTGAGATCTCTCACAAGAGCTGTTCATCTTTCTGGTTATAATACCAGTGCAATATTCACAGAACTGATGGCAACTATGAATATGCTGGTGTAATTCTGAATCACAAAATATAACATACACCATGTAGAAGACAGAAGTAAAACATTTATTCAGACACCAGAAAGCCAAATTTTAACACCAGAAACCCAAATTCATCATAGTAACAAAGAAATCTATACACAACACTACAGAGAGCAACACCATCCTAAAGCCTTCTCTCTTGTGTTGCATCACAAGACAACCTCTTCTTTGCCTGCATCCTCTCCTCCCTCTTTTCCAACTGTTCTGATTCCCAGCTTCCTCTCACTTCTCTTCCATCCTTCCTGCTCCACCCATCCAGCAAGCTCCTCCCAACACAGGCTCCATGTGATTACATTTGGCGTATTAAAAGGCATGGAAGATCTTAAAATTTCCTTTATAATTACACAGGTCTACTGGATTTTGCACTGTCTATAAATAACTGCACATTCATGTGCCTTTGGTGACATGAACCATCTTTGCAGAAGTTTTTTGTACCTGTGGGGATTGGGGGAGTGTTTTCTCCACAGGATGGGATCCTTATCTGCTGCAGTAATCAGAGCAGGGTTGGGTATGAGTAAGCAGTCATTTTATTTTTTCTTGGTGCAATATTTTTTTAATAAATATATTTTTTTAGCTTTCAACATTCACTTCCACAAGATTTTGAATTACAGATTTTCTCCCCATCTATCCCCTAGCCCTTATCACAATATAGCAAACATAATAAACATTTTTCCCCTAATCTGTTCTCTCTTATCTCCTCTCCCTTACCCCCTTACTTTCTTGTAGGGCAAGATTGATTTCTATAACCCAGTGCCTGTATATCTTATTTCCCAGTTGCATGTAAAAATAATATTTTAATGTTTGTTTTTAAAACTTTGAATTCCAGATTCATTCCCTTCTTCTCTCCTCACCCACCCCCACTGGGAAGATCAGCAATTCAACATAGGTTTTACATGTGCAGTTATACAAAATATTTCCATAGTTGTCATATTGTGAAAGACTATATTTCCCTCCATCCTATCTCGCCCCATTTTGTCTATTTTTTTCCTTTGATCCTGCCACTTTTTGAAAGTGATTGCTTCTAACTACCCTCTCTTCTACCCTCCCTTCTATCATGCCCCCTCTTATCTTCTTCCCTCCAACTTTCATGTAGGGTAAAATACCCAATTGAATGTGTATGTTATTCTCCCCTTAAGCAAAATCCAATAAGAATAAATTGACTGATACCCTTTTACCTCCCTCTACTTCCCCGCCATTGTAACAGTTTTCTCTTGCCTCTTTTTTGTGAGATAATCTTCCCTATTCTATGTCTCCCTTTTTCCTCCAAATTATATTCCTCTCTCACCTCTTAATTTTATTTTTAGGCGTCATCCCTTCATATTCAACAAACTGTGCCCTCTGTCTATGTATATATGTATACACATAAAAACATAAATATATATGCATACATACATACATAATACATATACACACATAACTTCCTATACATGTATATGTATGTATACTCATATATACATACATATTCCCTTCAACTATCCTCATCCTGAGAAAAAGTCTCATGAGTTACAATTATTTTTCCATGTAGGAATGTAAAGAGTTCAACTTTAATAAGTTCCTCATGATTTCTTTTTCCTGTTTACCTTTTTGTGCTTCTCTTGCTGTTTGTATCTGAAAGTCAAATTTTCTCTTCAGCTCTGTTTTTTTTCATCAAGAATGCTTGTATGTCCTCTATTTCATTGAATGTCCATATTTTCCACCGAAGTATTATACACGGTATTGCTGGGTAGGTGATTCCTGGTTTTAATCTCAGATCCTTTGACCAACAAAACATCATATTCCAAGCCCTGCAAACCCTTAACATAGAAACTTTTAGATCTTGTGTTATCCTGGTCTTGTTTCCACAATACTCGAACTTTTTCTTCCTGACAGCTTCTAATATTTTCTCTTTGACCTGGGAACTCTGGAATTTGGCTATAATATTCCTGGGAGTTTTCTTTTTGGGATCTGTTTGAAGAGGCACTTGATGAGTTATTTTAATTTCTGTTTTTCGCTCTGGTTCTAGAATATCAGAGCAATTTTCCTTGATAATTTCTTGAAAGATGATATCTAGCCTCTTTTTTTTATCATAGCTTTCAGGTCGTACAATAATTTTTAAATTATCTCTCCTTGATCTACTGTCCATATCAGTGGTTTTCCAATGAGATATTTCACTATGCCTTCTTACTTTTTTTCATTCATTTGGATCTATTTTGTAGAATCTTGATTTCTGACGAATTCATTAACTTCCATTTGCTCCAATCTAATTTTAAAGGTATTATTTTCTTCAGTGAGCTTTTGAATTTCCTTTCCCATATGATCAGCTCTGCTTTTAAGGCATTCTTCTCTTCATTTGGTTTTTTTTAACCTTTTTTTATCATTCGACCTAGACTATTTTTTAAGGAGTAATTTTCTTTACCACTTGTTTGCATCTCCTTTTGCAAGCTGTTGACTCATTTTCCATGATTTTCTTACATCATTCTCATTTCTCTTCCAAATCTTTTCCTTTGCTTCTCTTACTTAATTTTTAGAATCCTACTTGAGCTCCTCCGTGGCTTCTGACCAATTCGTATTTTTCTTGGAGGTTTTTGATGCAGGTGTTTTGACTTTGTTTTCTTCTTCTGGTTCTTTGTTTTGATTGTATTTGCACCAAAAACTGATTCTCTGGTTTAATTTTGCTTCTTCTGTTTGCTGATCTTGCCAGAAAATTACTTGACTTTTGAGATCTTTACCACATTAGAACTCTGCTTCCAGAGTGGAGAGTGGACAGTCCCAAATTGCTCAGATTTTGCACAGCTGTTGTTAGAGTTCCTTCTCAGGTACCTGCCTGAGAACTGAGAGGAAGACTTTCTCTCCATAACCTCATTAAACTCTGCTACAGCAGCCCTCCTCACCCCAGTGCTGCCATGCATGGCTGCAACTCAGATCCTAGAAGGGCAATGCAGAAGAATCCTGCCTGAGTACCTGCAGAGATATTCCTGCAAATGCCCTCCAGATAATCACTTGGTCCCCTAAGATCTGTAGGCCAAAATCTGTAAGCATCAGTGGCTGCAGTTGCAGCCACCATCATTTCTGCTGCTCCAGGAGCAGGTTCTGGACTTCATCCTTGTCTCACCCTGTATCAGCAGGGTTCTCCACTGATCTTTTACTTTCTCTTCAGAGTTTATAGGTTGAGAATTCTGGAAACCTCCAGGCCTGCCACGGAAGTCTACTCTGACCAGCCTGTGTCACATGGTCTGGACTGTCCTGGGTCTTGTCTTCAAGGCTCATTTGTGACTCTGCTAAGCATCCAGTTTGGTCCAATAAACCCTGCCTGTCAGCCTGTCAGGCTGCCTTCAGTAGGATATTTGTTTCTTTCTGTCACTTTGTGGGTTCTGTAACTCTAAAATTTGTTTACAGTCATTTTTACAGGTATTGGAGATGGTTGGAGCAGGAAATCAAGCAAGTTCCTGCTTTTACTCAGCCATCTTGGCTCCTCTCAAGTAGTCACTTTTTAGGGCACCTTTTATAGTCCCTTCTTCACACTAGGCAGGGAGCAGTGAAATCTATAAAAAGACTTCTCAGATACTTAAGGGCTACTGAATCTCATGGCTATCTCCAGCAAAAAGATGACACTATGATTTAGGACATTTATGTCCAGGGTCGTGACCAAAGCACTCTGTGTATCTTCACTTTTTACTTCATTAGTTGACTGTCTCCACAGGACTTTGAGATAAGTAAAAATGGCAAAATTTTTTGGAAGTTACCTTTTGATTCATATATAAATTGGATTTAAGTGGACAGAGTTGGATGAATTCCTCGGGTTCACTCTCTCTTCCAGAGTCATCACATTCCAGTGGGAGGACAAAGGCAAGATGACTGGTGATGGCTCAAGATGCAGGGGATGATCTTGGTGTCTTTAATGTCTAATCAAGCTCTAAGCATTCCATAGTGTCTTCTTCAGCTGTCTTTCATGACCATTGGAACAAATATTTCTTATCTACCCATTTCAAAAGGGAAGTCTTCACATGTTTACAATAAACACATCCTCAACTTACTTATAGATTTGAGACCTGTTAACTTCAATCTGTTTTAGCCTGTCTGCAGAAAAAGTTTTCTAGGGTGTGGCTACAATGCATGCTAAAGTTTCTTAGAGCCACCAGTGAACATTAAGTGGATCAGGTGGCACCAAAGTTAGGAAGCAGCCTAAAAAGTGCTCAACAGCCCTTCACACCAGAGGTACAAGTCTTCCTGAACATACCCTACACCCCAACCCTTGTACTACATCTTACTTTAAGCCTTTCCCAATCCTACTTTCTTGAGAAACTGATTTGGCTTACACAGTAAGAGTTACTACAAAAACTCTAGCCTTTGAGTCAATAAGGTAATTATTGATTACATACTCAGAAAGGTTGTTAAAAATTACCAAAAGAAACCTACCACTTCAAGTATTTTCATAGGAGGTCCTTATTTAATAATAAATCCAACCAACATGGAAGGCAAATATCTGAAACACAGTATAAATAAATAAATTAAGGTATGTTAATATAATGTAATGTTCTAATGACATTAAGACAATCAACTATGATAGGTTCAATGACATCTGGAATATATGATCTTTTATAAGATAACACAAAGAAGAAAGAAAAAAGCTGAACCGAAAGAATACATTACATTAAGTGAACAAATGAAAATAAAATTGAACAGAATGGCACAAAGAAAGAATTCTAAATGGAACTTAAAGGAAATACTTGAAAAGTTGTTGAATTTTATATACTTAAATACTTTGTGTTAATAGTTGTTAACTGAGTTACAGATTTATGCTAGTATTTAATTTTTAAGTTTTCTTATTTTTGTAGAAAATTATCAAATCTATTATTGTTTCAATAAATTTATTAGAATTATATTAGTTTTAAAATGTCCAAATAATTTATGTGTATATTTACCACCTGTAAAGCCAATCAGCAGTAGATTCCTGAGAGAATGCTACTGTGAACAGATTTTAAGATTCGGATTACACAGTATTAGTGAACACTCTGTTTATTCCATTACAAATCTTTATTCAGTACAATGTTCACAGTTTCAACAATTCACAATATTATATACAATCTTCAGAACAAGGAAAGTCTCAATATTATATCTTATCACAGAAAGGAACAAGGAACAAGAGAAGAATCAGCTGGTTTCCCTAAGGGACATACCAGCTTCACATTTTAAGATTCAATCAACAGTTCACAAAAGGAATGATCTAGTTTCCTTAAGAGGGAGTTGAATCAATCAACAATTCACAATATACTGATCTTCCACTCCTGGGGTAACCATTAACTTCAGTTTCCAAATAAAGTTCTTAGACAACCACACAATCCTTCCACCCCTTGATTTCCAACAAACCTCAGTTTAGTCCAAGGGGAGGCCTTTTCTTCACTTTGACTCTGGGTGGTCTCTCTGATTCCCTGGATCCGTTCCCTGGTCCCAGCTCCCTCCTGAATCTGCCAGACAGTCACCTAGATTCAGGAGCTGAAAGCTTACAGGTTCTAATCCAGTCCTCAGGGATGAATAGCTCCCAGGTCCTTGTCCAGTCCTCAAGGCAATCCCTGGCACACACTGAAGTTCACTGGAGTCAGCACACCTCAAACCCTTCAGGACTTCTCTTGCCTGGAACTCAAGGATCAGCCAGGCTACCAATAAACCAAGTCCAAATCTAAAATCTGTCTGTTTCTCCAAAATTCTCCTGCTTATAAGCACTGGCCTTTTCTCAAGTGAACAGGGGAGTATCTCAGCCAATGGCATTCTTCCACATCAACAGGGGAATTCACACCTTTTCTCCAGGGGGGGGGATATTCACACCTTTTCATCAATAGACAGAGTTCTATACTTAGCCCTAAGTTACTAGGATCTACTTAACCCTAAGTATATCAAACAAATTGATTACCATTACACCACCCTACTCTCCAAGTCCCAAATCCTGGAAGCTCTACTTAAAAGAAGTTAATATGTGAATGTAAATAAGTTAAATATGTAAGTATTGGCTATTTTATCCCCTTTACCACTTCTCCCCAAATATCATAAACACTTTAGCTTATTTACCAGATTAAATTTATTAGTTTAGTTATGGACCCACATCTTTGTTCTGTAGGAAGCCTAATGAAAAACTAAAATATATGATGGTGAATTCTGTACTATAGAAAGGGCAAAATGTAAGTTGTACCAATAAGAAATCAGACTGTATTTGTTTGATTTGTAGTGGAATATAAAAGATCATATGCTACAAGGAATTTTCCCCAGAGTAGTTTATCTTTTGAAAATGTTAAAAAAAATTACAGATTTTTTCCAGATAAAAAAATTACCATTAACAAGCTGTCAAAATATTTGAGAAAACTAGACAGAGATTTCAAATATCCTATTGACCTCTCTTTCCCAGAGCAAACTTTTATCCACTCTTTGACTACAGATATCTATCTTCACCTTGATATTTTACTGCCAAGTGAAAATGAACTTTTAAAAGATAAAATTCTATACCATTCTCCACAAATATTCCCCTCTGGACATATATTTAATTCCTGCTGGAATTTATCTTGCCTATTCTTCCATCAGAGAATCTGTGAATAATCTTTGTCCTTCTATTCTCTGTTATTTCTACAGTCAAATAAATTAGGATCAAATATAGCCTTTGAGTCCATTCATACTTAATGAACTCTTTAAAGTATTTTAGAGAAAATAGCATTGTTTATATACAATTGATTTGTATTTTTAAAGTAAATAATTATTTTCTGCTCATTAATGCACTTTTCCCAAAGACAACGTGTTGTCACTCCTTTCTTAATTAGAATTTGCCAGTGTCCCATTATGACCATAAACAACCACCTTTTTGTCTCAGTCATTATTCTCCTTTTCTGGAGCATATGACATTGTCAGTCACACACCCTGTGTCTCCCTACCCCCTTCCCCATCTCCTTCAGTGTTAGGTAGACTTTATCAGATGATATTTCATCTTATAATATCTACTATGAAGTAGGAGATCATGAAACTAATACCCTGATTCTCTCAGTTTAGGCTTCTAAAGAGTGTTTAGCAATTCAAGCTCTCTTCTGGGGTCCTTGCCAGGAAATTTGGTATGGGGAGCTATTGGAGCATTGCATTTTTCTTTTCTTTCAATCAAACTGACTTGATATTTTTTCTGCCTTAAGCCTCTCTTCCCTATCTGAGAACCAACCTCATTTTTCCCAGATCCTTAAGAAAAAAGATTGAACTGGGGGAGAGAGAAGGAGGAAATAGCGGGTATTCTTCATAATTTCTCTTTATGAGATTTTCTGAAAGGTCTGGATCAGAAGTCAATTAAAAGTGCCTTCACAGTAGATAGGAAACAGTCAAATGACATTTGCATCTTTTCTTAAAGGAGCATGGGAAAGGCTCATCCATCACATATCTCAAAGGACAGGCTACACTCATTCTAAAAGATAAAGACTATCTTTTCCTCTGTCTCCAGCTATGTATATGACCAAATCTCTGATATTTTTTTTTGCTTTATCCTCTTCTTACTCCTTTTGCACTCTATATGAGGATATTTTGAAAGTAAAGAAAGATATTTAACAATTTGCTTTGCTGAAGGCACAAAACTAATAAATTTTTTGGGGGGAAGAGATATTTAGATGCCTTTACTTGCATTATTCCTTATATCCAAAAGCAAATGTAAAATCAATCCAAAATCATGGATTCAATTCCAGTTCACATAGTGATGAACTTCGTGGAGCAGGAAGAGAATGAGAAATTCTCTGACAAGATTCTGCAAAATATGTCAACCTATTCCTTTTGTCTTAGGAGCAGTACACTAGTGTGCACAATGTACACTAGTGTCCCCTCACCCCCATACCCCTACCACCCCCACTCCTGCAATGGTATTGAAACCTGTTTTGAGGCTTAATTAAAACAGGAGACTAAGCTTTTAACCACTGACGTAGCTACCTGGTGACCAAACTAAAAAACCCATCACATGAGAAGTCAAAGGCTTCTCCTTGATGTTTGATTTCTACTTCTGATAGACTTCATAGCTAACATAATCAGAGTATCTGCATTCAAATGAATTAATGTATCATTATTGAATATCTTTTCTATACTATGATTATATGAAATCCTTTTAAAATTTCTTTTCTCTCATTTGATTCAATCCTGACTCTTAATCAGGAGGCCAAGCTGAGTCAAATCTGGCCTGAAATACTTGCCCTTCATTGGCAGGATTCAATTCATCAATCTCCATTTACTAAGTGACTGCTATCTATCAGGCACTGTGCTATGTGCTGGGCTTACAAAAAAAAGAGACCAAAATAACAGTCCCTGACCTCAAAGAGCTATACAAAAAAGTTACATGCAATATAAGTAAGGAGTAATAGAGGAAAGACACTAGAATTAGCAGGGATTGGGGAAGGCTTCCCATAAAATATGAGAATCAGTATTATGTCATGATCCAGGTGGAAGAAGGACAATGGAGAGACAGAAGAAACCAGGGTAATCAGAGGTCCTGATACCTAAGTTCAGTATGCTGCAGCTCCATTATTTTGGTGATATTTCTGGCTACATACTTAAAGGCAGACTCCTTAAAATAGTACTATTAGAAAAATAACTATTTGTGGGCATTCAGTAAGCAGATGCACACACACACACACACACACACACACACACACACACACACACACACACACACACACACACATATATATATATATATATATATATATATATGAATGTGCTCTGCATCACTGAAAAGCATTTCCTAGAGATGATAGATGGCATAAACTGTTGCTTGCTGAATTTGTATAATTTATATGTTTATGGGTGATAGTTATTTCCAGGCCCCCAACTGTATAGTAAAATAGAGACTGATATCACTTGGTCTCTGAAAAAAGGGACTGTGCTTGGTGAAGAGTGAAATCCCAGTTATAGTGGACATTGGTTTTAGTCTCAGCAAGCAATGGAAATTAGCATGGACCCCAATGGCAGTAGCATTTACTATTTTTCTAGAACTAGTGACAACAGAGAAGACATTAATGTGGGTTCCAGGAGAGGTGGGATTCTGAAGCCTGTTGCTCTAATTGCTCTCATAAATGACTACTCGGTGCACTACCTGTTGTTCTAAATCAAGACATAGATTAAGTGCTCCAATGAATATGCCCAAATTTTTACATACTTAAGGGAAAAAGTGAGGGCCCTAAGAGCCAAGTATTTCTTTTCAGTTCCTATCTTACTCCTTCCAAATCTCCCACAGTCTTCTTCTTCCAAATATCATTGGAAGATCACTACAGGGTATATGTGCCAAAGAAGTTAGCATTCATTACAATAATGGAGGGTAAATGGTTTCTACAAGGTATTAAACCCTAGATAGGAAAAGATAAATGGTTAAAAAAATCAGTCTATGAGATGCAAATGAGATTACAGGCTAGGAGTATTCATAAATGAAATTGACAGAATAGTCAAAAAAATGGATCATCTACTTTGCAATTTTATTTTTAATGACATAGTAACTACTATGTTTGGACAGCAACATCACATTACTTGACGTAATCTAGTTGTAATCTGTAATTATTACAAGAAATATGATCTTATGAGCAGTGGTGGGACCAAAGCATGTACATTGTGAGAAAAATTTGTGCTAGAGACAACAATATCATGAAAATATTAAGGAATCATTTTATAAGACATCTCATGGAGGAATATATAACAAAAGGATTTTAAAAATCATGGAACATGCTATTATTTTTAAATAGTGAGAGAGAAACCATCATTATTGCCAATCCATTCTCCTACATGTTCATCTTTGTGGTTTATGATAATTACCTACACTCCATTGAGCATATACTTGATAAAATATCAGATGGGAATAAGCAAGGTTTTGAAAATTATTTTCTACAACACACCATACTTTTACACTTGAAAAGCACAGATAATTCAAGATTCTACTCTGCTTGTTGATTTTTTAAGTCCTCTATATTCTCTGCCTCTACTTCCTCTCCTCTCCTCTCACTTCTAAATAATCCATAATCTGGCTTCCAACCTCATCATTTCATCATTCAATCAAACCTGCTCTTGATAAAATTACTGATGATTTCTTAATGACTAAACTGAATGACCTTTTTTCAGTCCTTATCCTTCTTGACCTCTCAGTGACATTTTAGACAAATGAACACCCTTCTCCTGTATATGACCTAGAAATGACTTTCTGACATTTCATGACAAATCAATAAAATTAATTTTTCCTACCTGTATGACTACCCCTCAGGTTACTTTTCTGTATCTATTTATGTCACATTTATTAATTTTGAGTGTCCTCTTTGCAGCTAGCTGATACTTGGATTTTAGATTTAGTGTAAAACCAATCAAAATACAAAAAAAAAGAATACTATACAAAGTTAGAAAAAATAATAGCAAAATTCATTTGGAAGAACAAAATATTTAAAATATCAAGGGGGAAAATAAAAATAAATAAAAAGGAACAATGATGCTTCCTAAGTATCAAACTGTACTAAAACTGGTAACCATAAAAATTATTTTTTAAAGATTAAAAATAGGAAAAATCAAACTTATAAAACATATTAATCAAGTTAATAAGCATTTTTAAGTGCTTACTAATTCCTATGCACTGTGCTAAGTACTGAGAATATAAAGAAGGTTAAAAAAACAGTTCTTGCCCTCAAAAAGCCCAAATTCTAATGGAAGAGACAACATGCAAATGACTATGTACATACAGAATAGGGTAGATTGGAGACAAGACATTAGTAGTAAAGGAAGGAGAGAGTAGGAAAGGCGTCTTACAAATGGAAGGATTTGAGCTCTATTTTGAAGAAAGTCAAGAGGCAGAGACAAAGAGAGAAGGCATTTCAGATATGGGGAATGAACATGATAGAAATTAGGAGATGGATTGTCACATGTGAACCACAGCAAAGAGGCTACATTTACAAGGAGAGAGTAAAGAATAAGACAGGTGGCGAGTTGGTAAAGAATCTTGTTGTGAAGAACTTAAAAAAAACTAATCAGAGAACATCTTATTTGATTTGAGAAGTGATAAGAAGTCGTTAGAGTTTGGGTAATAGGTGAGGTTGTTAGATGTGTTTTTGTTTTTATTCAGTTGTTTCAGTCATGTTCAATTATTTATGATCTCATTTGGGATTTCTCTTGGCAAAGATACTGGAGTAGTTGTTCATTTCCTTATCCAGCTCACTATGGATGAGGAAACTGAGGCAAACAAAGGTAAATGACTTTCTCAGGGTCACATATCTATTATGTGTCTGAGGCCACATTTTAACTCAGGTCTTTCTGACTCCAGGTCTGACAGTCCTATTCCACCTAGCTGTCCCAGTTAAACATGTACATTAGGAGTATCATTTTGACAATTGAGTGGAGAACTGATTAGAGAAGGAAAATATTCGAATTAGGGAGACCAGTCAAAATGCTAGACTAGATAAGGGAGAAGAAGAAATCATTCAAACCTTTAAAATGGCGTTTGATAAATTATAAAAACATAAATTGCCTAAAAATGAGCTCTCTACTTGATAAGAATTGCTAGCAAAAAATGAATAGTTTAGCAAAAATTGAGTTTAAATTAACTGCTTATACCATATGCAACAATAAATTCGAAACATAACTTGAATGATAAAGATAATATGAGGTACCAAATCAAATGCCTTTCATAGCTATGATGAAGTGCTGAATCCTCAATAATTAATGTAAAGAGTTGGTTTTAAAATAAAATAAATGCTGTTGATGACACAAAATTAAAAAAAAAACCCTTTTACAGGAACAAAATTAATTCAAAAAAGGTAGTCAGGATGGAGAAACTTTGTATCAGATACTTCTAATAAGGGTTTGCTTGATAAACTATATGTACAAAAAAGTAACAAACAAAGAGGGTGTCTCAAAAGCTATTTCCTGACAGTAAAGGTCATGGATGTGAATAAACAATTCTCAAAACAAGAATTGTGAACCATGAATCATTTTGTGAAAGAATACCTATCATTAATATTTAGAAAAATAACAATCAAAAATCACCATGAACTGAAATCCATACATCAGGCAAATAGGTAAAAATGAGGAAAAGGATATAAACAATCAAATAGTAACATAAGGAGAAGATACAGGAAAATGTATGCATTAATTCATTGTTAGAAGAGCTGAAAATTTGGCAACCACTGTATGCATGGAAAGAAATTTAGAATTATTTCTTTTTGAGTGAGAAAATACTCATGACCTTGGATGTTAATACCCCATTGCCAGATTTATAAGCTAAGGAAGTCAACAACAAAAAGAAACATCCTAATATACCAAAATATTTTTGCAACATATTTTTGTAGCAGCAAAAAGCTGGAAATAAATCAGCTGTCCATCAATTGTGAACTGACTGGATAGATTTTGTTACATTGAAGTAATGAAATATAACTGTGTTGTATATAGAAGCATTGAAGAAATATAAACACGTGTAAAGTAAACAGAAAGAGGAAAATAATCTATATAACATATATATATAGGATATTTATATAGGATATATATAGGATATGTGTCTGTATGTATGTGTGTATGTATGTATGTATGTGTGTATATATATATATATATGTATATATATATGTATATTGGGGGGGGGCAAGAACAATAATCTGGTTGTATAGAATGGTTGTAACCAATGAAGCAAACAATGGGAAAATATGTATACACACGCTATACACAGTAATTGGAGAGAACAGTGACAAAATTAGAAACAAGCATGTCAAATATTAATAATTGGTCTTAGGGAAGAGAATGAAAAAGTATCTTTATCCACTTCTTTGCGAAGGTGGGGAATTATTACAGTTGAACAATATAACACTTTTTCCCTATATGTTAGCTAGCTTTACTTAATTGTTCCTCTTCCTCTTTTAATTTATTTAAGGAAGGAGGAAAGGATGAGTAATGTATTGCCAAATGTGAGTGATGTAAAATCAAAACAAACAATTTTATTTTAATCAAAAGATACAGCATAACAGTGTTTATATGTACAATATTTACAATGACTAATTTATCTCCATCCCTATTACAGTGCCCTCAATAAAACAGACAACAAATAATGGCAAAATTAAAAAAACACCTCTGTAGCTATTGAGGTTCCCTTTCTCACAATGTAGAGAAATAGTACAGAATGTACAGAAATAGTTACCACAGGTACAGTACGGTTAAATTTCACTTAAAACAATAGTTCACAAGAGCCTACCAAGTGTGTATCTTTTCCGTTCATCATATGGAATACAAAAACAAAGGTATTTAATGCCATCCTATAGCAAAAAAAAAAAACTATTCATAATTTATAAGAATACAAGTCATTCCCCAATCGATATATGGGCAAAGGATATAAACAGGCAATTTTCAGAGGTAGAAATTAAAGATATCTTTAAGCATATGGAAAAAGTGCTCTAAATCACTATTGATTCCAGAAATGCAAATCAAAACAACTTTGAGGTACAACATCTCAGATTGGCTAAGTCAGATTGGCTAAGATGACTAAACTGGAAAATGGCAAGTGCTGGAGAGGATATGGAAAAATTGGAACTCTAATACATTGTTGGTGGAGCTATGAATGGATACAACCATTCTGGAGGGCAATCTGGAACTATACCTAAAGGGGTATAAATAATTGCATACTTTTTGACAAAGTAATACCACTTTTGGGGTTGTATCCCAAAGAGATCATAGAAGTGGGAAAAGGACCCATATGTACAAAAATATTTATTGCAGCTCTCTTTGTGGTCGCAAAAACCTGGAAATTTAGGGGATGCCCATCAATTGGGGAATGACTGAACAAGTTGTGGTATATGAATGTAATGGAATACTATTGTGCTATAAGAAATGGGAAGGAGATGGACTTCATAATTACCTGGAGAGGCTTAAACAAATCAATGCTAAGTGAGAAGAGCAGAACCAGGAAAAAATTTGTAACACAGATACATCATATGTGTGATGACCAACCTTGATAAACTGGACTCGTCTCAGCAACTCACAGTTAAAAGACAATTTTGTAAGTCTCAGAATGGAAGGAGGTATCTACACTCAGAGAAAGATCTAGAAAGACCAGAGTTTAAATGGAGAAAGAAACAATACACGCTATTGTTCTTTTCCATGTTTGGTTTTCTTTCTTTTCTTTCTTTTTTTCCCATTGTTTGCTCCATTGGTTACACGGATTCTATACAACCAGACTACTGTACAATGTGAAAGTGTTTGCAGATCCTATACATGATTGTACGCCACCATGGGGTGGGGGGGAGAAGGGAGAGGAGAAAATCTGAAACTCAAGTGATTCTGGAATGGAATCTTGTAAACTAAAAGTAAATAAACAAATCAATAAATTAAAAAAAACTTCACAATAAAATATTTAGTTAATATTACTAGGGCAAACTCTTTTCCAATTATATATGCCATCAATAGGGCTAGAAAGCATGTATGAGAAACATTCTACAGTCTTTGTGAAGCTGATTTTCTTTCACAAGAGAATTATCAACACATGTTCCTTTTTTCCCCCAAATAAGAAGCATTTATCTTTTCTCTATTCCACCCCAGTCAGCTTGTCAATGAGTTTTTTATCAAGTGACTGCTATGTGACCTGCCCTGTGCTAACTCACTGCCTACCTCTAATTTAATAAGAAAAGAAGAAGAAAACAAACATGCATAGTCTGGCAAAGCAGAATCCCCTCTTTGGCCTTCTATAAAAATGTACATCACATTCTGCAACATGAGTATATAATTTCTCTATCAGCATGTGGGTAGTGTATTATCTTTGGCTCTCAGGAACTATATTTATT
>CM053600.1:17535522-17558102 GCA_028646575.1 Pseudocheirus occidentalis | reverse complement strand
AAAAAAAAAAAGACTTGCTGACACTCTACTTACATTGATTTAAATTCAGTGCTTGTATAATGCATTAAATGTAACCAAAGGAGGGAAATTATGCCCTATAAATAACTTGTCAAACACCATAGTATAAAGCATCACTCAGCAGTCTCCATGCAAACTGCTGAATCAACACAATAGTTTCCAAGGGATATATTTACTTTACAGGAAAGAAATGTGTTCATAAGGCACTAAAATATTAGGAATTAGTCCCTTTGTAGAAATAATACATGATACAACTCTAGTTACAACTGTAGTTTTTGTTCTTTTTCCCAAATATTGGTGGGGTGAAGGGGCATAAAACCAAGTACACTTATTTCATACACGTAATAGGCACTCAAGACACTAAGGACATAGTGCTTGGCCTATGAGATACAAATAATTTTATTCATATAAAATTCATGACCTTGTAAAAAGCTTACACTTTAATAGAGTGATCTGGTGTATATATAGACAAAGAACTATTGTTGAAAATAACATGTGATGTGTATAGCAGATAGAAATGTAAAACAAAATACTATGTAGAGAGTAAAAAATTAATACCAAATGGGGGAAGAAAGAGAGAAGACATCATGTAGCAAATTGCTTTGGAGTTGGATATTAAGGAATGAGTAGGAATTATGCAGGTGAACAGAGAAATAAGGATATTCTAACCATGTAGAAGAGTATGAACAAAAACATGTATTTGCAGATCAAGTGGTTCACTGAATTAATTTGTTGGTTCAACACCAAAAATAGTTAATACTTTCAACATATAAATGCATATAAATGTGTTTGTGATGTAGAAAGTTCTCTCTAAAACATTCCTATCCTGTTGCTTCATGTAGACTATCTTCTATTTCCACAGTAGAGATGGCAGAATAGCAGAAAAAGGGATATAGAATGTTAAGAATCAAAGTTTTTACACATCTATACCTGTTTACTTTCATTTCTCCAAATAATATAAGATGCCCTTTCAGTTAATAAAAAGGAGAAAAATACTACCAGATGAAGTGATTAATTTTCAATTCCTAACTAAAAATTAAATTAGAAGAAAAAAATTTAATTTGCACCAAAATGGAATTATGGTGCATGGCTTGAAGAAGCAAGTAAAGGATTTGGCCAAATCACTATTATTGTGAATCCCCAAACAACTAGAAATGTGTAGTGTTAAAGCATTGTTATTGGAATGGGAAGATCTTTCCTATCCATGTGACCTGCTTGAGTCCCATGGAAGCCTGAATCACATGAAACCTGTGGTGGGAGGAGTTTGCTGAACAGGTGGAACGGGAAGGGTGGAACAGAGCCCAGAGTAGATAGAGCTGAGGGAGAGAGAGGAAGCAGGTAGTGAGCTGTGACTGTTTATTTGTGGGAAGGCCCTAGCAGGGAGAAACCTTGGGGATGGAAGTGGCCAATGCATGGTTATAGTGTATAGATTTATTTATTGCTATGATGGATTTGGCTTTCTGGTTATGGGACTTGGCTTTCTGATGTTGGAATAAATGTTTTGACTCTGTCTTCCGTGTGGACAGTCTGTTATATTTTGCAATTAAGAATTATGCTAGCATATTCAAAGCCATCACAGGAGCTATGAATATCACTTTGGTGCTATAAAATGTCATTTCATAGCATCACGTCTTACAATGCTCATGTAAAGAAACCACCATGATTATAATTTGAGTTTTTGATGACATATATCTTCTCGAGGATAAGGAGATATAATTAATTCTATAAAGAAATTTCATATTCTTTCTTTCTGGCTTGAATGCAAAAGTTTGAATAAGGGGAAAAGAAGACGGTGAGGAAAATATGTTTTGAGGTAAGACATGAAAGATTCCAAAAATCTGAAGAACATACAAAAGTTTCACACAAATACACACATACATATAGATATATAGGATATATATGTATACATGTATATGTATACAATATTCTTACATAGGATTAGTTGCTGTTCTCAAAGACAACCAAAATGACATCAATATCTTGGGGTGAAGGTGCATCCAACTGTGGCCATCAGGTCAGTATGAGCTTGGAAGTCTTAACTACAGGTCGGGCAGAAATAGTCCGTATGGATGATTGGAGTAGAGATGTCACAAAATTTGTGCATCTCAGATTCCTTTGGAGCAACTGTAATTTGTTTTCCTCATATTGCCTTCTCTGATGTGGGCATGGCATGCTGGGTGTTTTTGTGCCAGTGTTCCCATGTCTCCCAATATATACCAAAATTCTTCACAGAAGTCTTGAGTGTATCTTTATATCTCCTCTTCAGACCTGTCTTGTATGAGTTCTCCATAAAACAATTTTTTTGAACAAATGCGAGTTTGACATTAGAACAACATGGTCAGCCTGTTACAGTTAAGCTCTCTGTAGTAGAGTTTAAATGGTTGGCTGTTCAGCTAGAGAAAGGACCTCAGCGTCTAAAATCTTCTTAAGACAATTCAAATTGAAGTTGGAGAGAGAGAGAGAGAGACAGAAAAAGAGAGAGAGAGAGGATATATACATATATTCAGAATATTGTGCAGTACTGTTCAATATATATGCTCACATATTTGCATATATACCTACTTATGTATACATACATATATGTTATATATGTGTGTGTATGTAGATATATAGAGAGATAGCGATAGAGTCAGAGACGGAGATGGAGAGAGAGATAGAAATAGAAATAGAGATAAAGATAGGGATAGAGACAGAGGCAGAGACAGAGACAGAGACAGAGACAGAGATAGAGATAGAGATAGAGATAGAGATAGAGATAGAGATAGAGATAGAGATAGAGATACACACATACTTTCTTCAAAAAGCGATCCAGAAGGTAACGGACATAGAAAGAACTGAATAATGACACCAAATGATATATTCCAGTAAATAGGAAATTATTGCTTACTGAGGTCATTCTTTCTGAATAAGCTACAAAAAGAGCTGGATTATGTGCAAAAGCATTGTCAAACCATTAACTTGTTAGATTAAATGTTAAAATAAAACAATATCTAATTAAAAGACAGTAGCCAAATAAGTAGATAAGGAATGCATTTGAAGTGACTCCACTATGGTATACTTAATATTGACAATCAAAAATAGAAATTGAAAATGGAATAGAAATTTTCTAAAGCATAACAAATGTAAATAATTTGCAACAAATATTAAAGGATCCTCAAAACTATCTCAACTAAAAAGCATTAGACATATTCAGTAAGTAGAGAAATGTAGAACCAAGTTTAGAAAATAAATTCACTTTGAAAAATCTTAAAAAGGAGATATTATGCATCTTAAAGGAAGATTATGCTCTAGCAACAATGCAATATTTACAATGACTGTGGTGGCTGTGGATATGCCAGCATAATTCTGAATCACAAAACACAGCAGACTCTCCACATGTATGACAGAACCAAAACAATTTCCCTATACCAGAAAGCTGAATCCCCAAACCAGAAAGGCAAATTCACCATAGCAACCAAGAAACCTAAACACAATGATCATGCAGAGGCCATTGCTATCCCTAATCCTTCCCCCTGCTAGGGCCTTCCCACAAACCAACACCTTCTCATTCATAGCTTGCTACCTGCTTCCTCCCTCTCCTTCAGCTCTAACTGCTCTGACAAACTTCCTCTGGGCTCTGCACCACTTGTTCAGCAAGCTCCTCCCACCATAGTTATGTGACTTAGGCTTCCATGTGACTCAATCAGGTTATATGGGCCAATTCATGAATAGGAAGTATCTTCCTATTTATATTACCATTGTGTTCAGCTCCAACACCTTTTGTATCCATTACAGAGGTTAATGTGAGTTTAGGGGTAACTGATATCAACAGAACTGTACAACAATAAAACAGGAATAATGCAAAACAAGCACATAAACAATATCTTTTTATGGGTTTTGAACACAAGCACCCCATCATTTCTCCTTCAAATGAAAAGGGTCCCAAATCTCTTGGGGTAAGGGATGAAGGTCTCCTCTTCCATAGCTACTTCCTGTTGAAATTGGATGTAGAGCTATCCCTGCCTCCAGAGGTCCCATTCAAGAGGTTCCATTCTTTAGCTGATATCTGGAGCTTGGTCAATGCCTTGTGCAGAGGTGACACATCACAGTTTTGGACAGGGGTTGACAGCTGGCTTAAGCAAGCAGACATCTGCAGATGGAGGGGGCTGACTCAGACTTCCATGTGACTCAAATAGGTAACATGGGCCTATTAATGGATGGGAAAGATCTTCCTATTTACATTACCATTACATATGCACACTATTGTTTTATAACACAGAGAATTTTGAAAAAAAATCTTCTTTATTTAGATTTGTACTTGTACACCCTGGTCATGGGAGATCGTGTTTCCTAAACTTCTTTTCCTCCCCCCACCTCTTCTGTATTCATGTTCCCCTCCTTTTCCATTCTTTTTTAGAACAAGTACCAAGACAGAATAGAGCCATTCCCAAGATTTCCATAGAATTAAACTTCCTTTATGATCGCTTATGATGTAAGGACTCAGAGGTGGCAAATGTACTTTCTTGCCATATTAGAATGCAAGTAATTTATACTCTTTTCGTATTTTATTATTATTAGCTAATGTTTACCATTTTATATTTTTCTTCATTCCTGTGCTTGAACTTCTGATCTTTTTATTAGTATTGATTAAAAGACTAGTTTACCCCCTTGTAGAGTTATACTCAGTTTTGCTGGGGAAAATTTTCTATTACCAGGGATATGGTATGCCAAGTTTCCTCTCTAGTTGTAGCTGCTACATCATGTATGATCCTGACTATAGATTCTCAGAATTTGTATTACTTCATTCTTCCTGCCTTCAGGATAGAGAGAGAGAGAGAGAGAGAGAGAGAGAGAAAGATGATAGATAGATAGATAGATAGATAGATAGATAGATAGATAAATAGATAGATAGATAGATAGATAGACAGAGATAGATAGATAGATAGATGATAGATAGATAGATAGATAGATAGATAGATAGACAGAGATAGATAGATAGATATAGATATCTAACTATATCTATCTATATCATCTATCTATATTTATATCTACATATATCTTATCTATATCTATCTATAGATCTATAGATAGAGATAGAGATATATAAAGCCTGTGAAGTTCTGAATTTTATTCATAATGTTCCTGTGGTCATTTTCTAGGGGTTTTTTTGGGGGGAGGGGGTGATAATAGGTGTACAACAATAGAGAAGAAGGTACCAGAAGACAGAAACAAGAAAGAAAGGAAAGGCAGTAAGTAAAGGGAAAGTAAGAACCACGGCAATAAGAAATTCACAATAATGAAAAGACCAGAACAAAGAAGGTGGTCAGGGGGATAAGAAGAACAATTCCTCAGCAGTTAAGATATTATATCTCTGAGGTTGAATGTGCAACAGACATAAGGCAACAATAAATAAGACACTGTGACATCGAAATAAACTCTCCAAAACACAGGAGCTACTGGGGCAGTTAACAAGCCCACGGTATCATCTGGTATAGTCTGTTCTCTAGCAAATAGACAAGTGATTTTTTTTCCAACCGCCCGAGCCATCCTAATTAGCCTACTGCTTACCAAAGATTTATGAAATAGGTAGCGTCAAAGATTACTAGAGTATAGAAACATGATATGGATAATTACAATAGTAAGCCCAGTTAATGAAACACTTAAATCATTTTTAAAAGGTACTACTAACTTATTAGTCATACTGAGAAGACAAAAATGACTGAGCTTATCATATCAAGTCCCAAATCATCCACCCAGTCAAAGTTAAGCAGTCTTGGGCCATAGAGTTTAAGACAAAACACAAAATAAAGGCTACTTCAGAAGCCCTCATATAATAAAAGAAAATGGAATTATGAAGAGGAAAAGTGAACTTTTAAAAGTGAGTGGGAGGAAGAATTTGATTCAGAGAAAGAAATGGAAAAGTTTTAATGCCTCATATATAAATGTTCCATTTTCTCATACAAGGTTAGCAACCTAAGCCACTGCTGTGATACAATTTACAGTATTTCTCAGATGCATTTCTTAGAGAAATAGCTAAATAAAAATGGACTAGCCTCTGCAAAGTCACAAATTGTTACACACACACACACACACACAGAAACAAAACCAAAAAAATGAAACAAAACAAAAAACCCAGTTGTCAAAAATTGGAGTAAAAAAAATCATATAAAAATAGAAATGATCCTGGAAGGAAAAGTCTGCTAAATACTGGAGATATAGATAAGCTCCTCAAGGAATTTACATTCCAATGGGTGAGACATGTATACATACAAGATACATATGGAGGAAATGGAAGGTAACCTGATATAGGAAGGGATTAGCAAGTGGGAGTACCACAAAAGGCTTCCCCAAGATGAATTTTGATCTGAGTCTTGAAAGAAAAAAAGGAAATTAAGAGGCAGAGATGAATGAGCAGAACATTGAAATTGTGGGGGACAGTCAGTATATAGATTCAGAAACTAGAGCGCCATGGGTGAGGAAGAGAAAGTTGCCCAGGGAAGGCAGATGATAGAGTAGACAGATGGGTACAAATCATGTCTAGAACAGGGCCTGATTGTAAAGGGCTAAAAGTATTTTACATTTGATTAAGGTGTTAAGAAGAAGTCACTGGATTTTGTTGGGGAGCTGGATGATAATGTCAAAACTACACTTTAGGAAAACCATACTGGCAATTTAGTAAAGGATGAATTAGAAGGGAAAGAGACTTGAGGAAGGGAGATTAATCAGATGGCCAGTATAATAGTCTATGTGCAAAGTGATGAGAGTCTGTCCTAGGTTGGTATTCGTGTGAGTTTAAGAAGAAAACAAATTGTATGAAAGATGTTACAAAGGAAAAAATAAGATTTAACAAGAAAATGATCGAAACCATTGTTAGTGTCTATATGAGGCTTAATTCATCTACCTCATAGAGTTACATACCTGTATAACAGGCTTATTATGAAGAAAGTATATTGCAAGTCTTAAAGTGTATTTATGATCTCATCATCTGGATATTCTTTCCAACAATGCAAACTTGTTGTGCCTATTAGTATTATGAAACTCTTAAGTCCTTTTAAATATTGACTCCAGAGGGCCCATCTGATGTGCCAGGAACTTTCCTTATTTTCTTCTGACCTTTCAAGGAAACTTGTGGGCACATGGAATTATCTGTCATTCTTGTTACTGAATAACCTATCTTCATTTTTATTCACATGTTTCCTTGATGAAATCCTTTTTTTCTTTGCTTTTTGAAGAGGGCAAGGCAGGGCAGTTGGGGTTAAGTGACTTGCCCAAGGTCACATGGCTAGTAAGTGTTAAGTGTCTGAGCTCAAATCTGAACTGAGGTCCTCCTGACCCCAGGGCCAATGCTCTATTCACGGCACCACCTTGCCATCCCTTGATGACATTCTTTACAGTTTTTCTTTAGAGAGCCATATTTGCTAAGTTTTGCAGACTGTTCATACCTAATACTCACTTTTCCATTGTTCTGTCACAGTGATACTGATTTCAAGTAAACTGGAAACAACAACACTGGTGGAACATTGGTATCAAAATACAGGTCTTTGTTTCTGTTAGAACTTTGGGATCATTAATGGAGTTCTATAATTTCCTAAAGTCAATGCAGTCAGCTTACTTACTTCTCTTTAATTTTAATCCCAATTTATTATCTATTTGCTGTTTCAGTTTTAAATTTGTATGTGAATAGGTAAACCTATATGTTGACTATCCATTTTAATCACAGTAATATTAATGTCATCCATTTTGTTTTGTTTTCTTTGAGGACAGTTAAGCCAAAATCTTTTGAGTGGGTATATCCTGGTGACTCTGGGGTGTTCCGGGACTTGTTTCAACTAGTATTGCTATCACAGAACAGGACAATTCTCAGAACCACATTTTCTGTGGAGAATCCCTTTTCAAATTGAAATGTCTGCTAGATAGCCTTCATACCAGAAGTGAACATTTTTGTCAAGAATATTCCTCCCAGTTTGATTCTTCATCGAATCTTAAGGATGAGACAATCCTCAACCAAGGTTAGCAATGTTGCTTTTTATTTGAAAAATAAAATCTCTAGAAGCGATAGAGTCAAGAAGGTAGATTACAGGCAAGCAAGCTGAACTCTCTCAACACTCCCCTACAAACAACTCTGAAGTAATGTCTCAAACCAAATTTTGGAGTGATGGAGCAAAAGAAAAAAAAAAGAACAGGATGAGACATTTTTCTGACCTATGATAACTTGGAAGGTCAGCAGGAGAGAAGTTTGTCTGGAGCCCACAAGTGAGGCAATAGCAACAGAAACCACAGCAGCAGCAGAAGCAGAAGCACTGGAAGCTTTCAACTCTCAGAAGAGAAGGGAGTCAGAAATAGATTACAGGGGACCTTTTATTGTCACTGGGTATATAACTCATGCTGATGGGTAACTGTATTACTTATATGCATTTCTGCACTGCAGTTCCAGGGGGAGGAGAACAATGGTGGTTGGTCACAAGGGAGCAGAGGCCTAGGTTTCAAAGAAAAGAGTCCTAGTACTTATGGCTGCAGGAGAACAGGGGGGCCTTCATGGATAAATACCAGAGCACAGAGCAGGACAGCAGTGACCATAATTCTCCCAGGATGACCTTGGAAGCACCAAAAACTTACAGACCATCAAAATGAGCTCTGAAAACAGCAGCACAAAAAAGCCTGAAGTTGACACAATGGAGGTTAATAATTCCATGAGATATCGAGAAAATTAGAGTCAAAAGAATGAAACAATAAAACAAAATATGAAATATTTCATTAGAAAAAACATCTGACATCAAATGATGGGACAGAGAAGGCCCTATCTGTAGAAAAAATATTTTTAGCAGTTCTTTTTGTGGTGGACAAGACTTGAAAACCAAAGGGATGCACATCAATCGGGGAACAGCTAAACAAGCCACATTTGGTTGTAAAGGGACCTTATTGTCCTATAAGAAATGACAACTAATATGGTTTCAGAAAAACCTGGAAAGACTTACGTGAACTGATGCAAAATGATCTTATCAGAATGAGAATGCTATGCACAGTAACAGCAATATTACTCAATTAAGAACTGGGAATGACCTAGCTATTCTCAGAAATGCAACGATTTAAGAAAATCCCAAAGGACAAATGAAGAAGTATACTACCTGCTACTAGAGAAGACCTGATATTTGTTGAATATAGAAAGAAACATTCTATTTTTCACCTTCTTTCACTTTTTCCTTTTATTCAAATCCTCGTGTACAGAGTGACTTATATGGGAATGTTTTACCTAATTGCACAAGTATAACCTGTATCTGATTGCTTACCATCTCAGGGAAGGGGAAGGGATAGATTTTGGAACTCAAAAGTTTTTTTTTTTAATGCTGTTTCATTTTCAACATTTTGTTTTAAACTCGAACATCAGAACAGGAATACAGAACAGAAAAAAAACAAAAACCTATCATAAACTTAAAGATTAGAACTTAAATACAAGGTTAGAAAAAAACATGCCATGTGCATAGCTGAACAGAAGAGAGAATTCAAAATATGTAACAATAAATTTTCACTTCAAGGGAGCCCATATGCTAAATAATGCTCATTTTATTGAGAATTGCCCATCTTTTTTTTTGCTTCCTTATGAATTTTCTTTTGTTCTCTGCTGTGTACTTTTTTGCTTTGTTCTTTTTTTCCCCTCCTCTCAACACTCCCCCACCACTGAAGGCCCCAATAAAGTTTTGAAACGTTTCTCTATAGTTATATATATATATATTTTTTCCTTTATCTGGGTGTTCTGAAATTTGGCTATAATATATCGTATACTCACTCTATTCCATTGATCAACCTCTCTATTTCTTACTTTTGAAATGTTTGGATAATTACAGCTTTGAACTACAGTTTCTCCAGATGAATTTTGTCATTCTTTTCTAGCTCTATAATGCAGCCCTTTCTTAGCATGATATGTTAGTTATGGTACTGAAAAAAATAATTTAGGTATATTATAATTTCATTATATTTGTTCAGCCTATCCATGAATAATTATTTCTTCAAATATTTATATTTGTCTTTATGTAGAATGTAGTTCATGTGGTTTTGGTGAGTGTCTTGACAAGTAGATTCCCAAGTCTTTTATACAGTTTATAGTTATTTTAAGTCAATTATCTATTTTGTGTCAGTATTTGGAATAATTAGACAAAGAAATAGGCACAACAAAAGTTCAATTTTTAGAATTTTATTTAATGACTTTTTTCTTTGTGATGAAAACATAAAAGGTTTACCAATATATCATGAGAAATGCTTTAAGATTTATATGAAGTTTGTACTTCACATTAATTTTTCACATAATTTGCTCCACTTCAAGTAATCTTTGTTTTATTTTGATTTTGTTTTACTTTTAATACTTGTAACTGGGAGTGATGAATAATATTTCAACTAGCTTGATATGCCACATTTTTATCCAATGAGAATCACGAAAGGAAAGGGGTTATTTTGGGTCAGTATTTGAGTTCTTTTCACACACAGCTCTAAATAAAGAAGACTTAACAATTCCTCTTCTAAATAAAGACTAGTCTACTTACAGCTATATTTTTTGCAAGTGTTTCTTTTTTTGCTCTATGACAATTTGCTTTCTTCCCCCTGTATCTTAAGTGAACAAAGAGAAAGGAATGACAGTGGTACAAAGACTTTGGTTGCAGACATCTTGTTGAAACTCTTTTCAGCAGTGGGTGAGTTGTTTGAACAGTGGAAGGACTTGAACTAGATCTGGATGAAATTTCTTTTCATGGATTTAATGAGAAACTTTGAGAATTTACAAGTCTTCATAAGTAGCAATGAGCTTAATTATGGTGGGTGAGCTTCTTTCTGGTAGATAGTAGCATAGAACTCCACTGAGTTTAAAGTATTTTCAAGTTTGCAAGAACCAGAGATTTTTCTTTTTTTCCTCTTTATTTTCTTTTTTGATCCTTTATGTTTATATATTCAACCTCTCTGAAGAGGCAAAGATTCAGGATACCTTGATGGCTTCTTTTTGGATATTTGTTTCAAAGACTTTATTAAATGTAGTTTTATTACATTATGATTAGTTTAAAAAGCAATTAATATTTTATCTTTTTTCTATTTGATTGTGAGGTTTTTATGCCATAATGTATGGTTACCTTTTACGAATGGGCCTTGCACAGCTAAGAAATAGATATACTCTCATGCTCATAACAATTCAGGGACAAAAAGAATGGAATAGTTGAATGGTATCGTAGGGTTCTCCTTTTGTATAGTCATGTGTTGCATTATTTCCATCACTAATTAATGATTTATCAACTGCTCAGTGGAGCTTTCTAAATGATATAATGCCAATTTCCATCTTTTTTTAGATTTTGAGAAGGCCAGTTTATGCAGGTCTAGGGTATTAAAATGTGGTGGGAGAAAATCAGGATATAAAAATGCCTGACTTGGTTGTTCTGAGAAAGGTTCTTCAAAGTCATCTATTACATCTGGTTTCAAGTTCAGGTCCATGGTTTTAAGGAAAGTGAGCAACCCATCATTTACATTTTCATCCTCTGATAAATCAATTTTGTTAATTATATTTTCTTCCATGTGATTGTTCCTACATTTAGTATTCCAAGTTGAAAAGAATAAACTTTCCTCATTTTTGCATTCTGGAGCTGAAGATGAGTTACTCTGAGGTTCATTCTGTTCATTTACAAAAGTCTCCATCAGCATTAGGTGAGTGGAGATTTAAGGACATATGTCTTTGAGGTCCAGGATAAAAACCAGCTTGTCTGCCAACTGAGGAACTACCTGGTAGTGAATGGTTCAGAGTGAACCTTAGACTATTGCTACTCACATTAAAGCCAGTTTCCATGGGAGATTTTTGTAAATCCCTATTCTGTATAAATAATGCTTCATTAGGAGGATAGCCGCAGTACTGAAACTTCTCTTTTTTCCTATACCTCTTTTTTGTGAAATCTCTGACAAACAAAATCCTTTCAGTTGTTGTAGTGGAATTTTCAAATTAATCGTTTTCAGCTTGCCACCTGCTGTGCTCTTCCTTGTGAGCAGGAGGTTTTTATTTTCAAGAGTGAAGACATCTGATTCAAAATTCCAGTGATTTACATTTTCATGAGGGATGAAGGTCACAGGGAGATAAGTTCGAGAAGTCCCACTGAATGAATTTGTTTTTTTCCCATTTTGCTGAAGTGTTGTTCAGTCACCAGAGTCCTGGGCCCATTTGCCTTCTCTTACTTTCTCAGCTACTGCACTACCTTCTCAAGTATGGTTCCCTTCCAGCAAACCCAGTGAGGTTTTGGAGCACATGCCCTTCTCTGCCATCTTGATGGGGTAGTGGAAAGTGCAAGGAGAGCCTCACTAAAGACGGACTTAGGGAGTCTGGCTCACACTGCTGGGAGCAGGAAGAGGCTGGGTCACAAAAGTTGGGGAGGTGACCCAGGCCCTCCAGCTGTGGAGGTTGTCAGGCAGAGGTGCTGCAAGAAGGCAAGGTAGAGGAGGGTCCCAGGGGTCAGACAATTTCTCCTGGCTACCTCCTCTGGGACTGTGATGCTCAGATCCTCCTAGCATAAGAAGCATTGATGTAGCCATCAGCCCTCCCATGGTTACTAGTGCAGCTTGGGTGGCTGGAGCAGTAGGCTGGAGGCAAACTTAGTTACTTTTTAAGGAATTTCCTTCTCTGTCTCTTTGGGCAAAGTTTTGTTTCTAATATGCAGAAATGTTGGTGATTTGGAAAGGCTTATTTTCTAACCTGCAACTTTATTCCCTCTAAAATCCTCTAAGAAAATAGTCCTATTATCTGCAAAGAGTGATAGTTTTGTTCCCTCTTTGGCAATGGTTGTTTCCTCAATTCTTTTTCTTGTCTTATAGCTGGTATTTCCAGTACAGTCTTGTTGAACAGTAATATGGTAGTGTATATCCTTGGTTTACTGCAGGTCTAATTGCAAAGATATTGAACTTTTATCCATTACAGATTATGCAGACTCTTAGTTTTAAATAAAGGCAAGTAATAATTTTTAAGGAAAGCTACACTTTTTCCTTTGCTTTCTAGTTGTTGTTTTAACAATAATGGGTTCTTTATTTTGTTAAATAATTTGTATGCCTCTTTAAAATCGTATTTTTGCTGGTTAAGATACATACATACATATATATATGTATATATCTATATATATCTATATATATATATTTAAACTTATTTGATGTGAGTATAATTTTACTACTTTTGAACAAACCCCAAATTCCTATTATAAATTCAGCATGATCACAGTTTATGAACTTTGTTATATATTGCTATAGATATTAAATGTGTCAAGTATCTGAGACCACATTTGAGCTCAGGTTCTTCTGACTACAGAGCTGGTTCTCTATCCACTGTGTCACCTAATTGCCCCCATTAATACTATTTAGGAATATTTGCCTGTAGCTTTATTTTTTTTTCTGTTTTGACTCTCCATGGTTTAGGTATCATGACTATATTTGCATCATATAATAAATATCATCAGTACACTTCTTTTCCCATATTTCCCAAATATTGTATGTAGTATTGGAATTAAATGTTCTTTGAGTGTTTGATAAAACTCTCTTGAAAATCTATCTGGTTCTGTTTCCTCCCCACCATCTTAATAAAGGAGATATTTTGTGGCTTGCTCTAGATAACTTTTTCTTAGGTTTATTTAAGAACTCTTTTCCTATTCTGTTAATCTAAACAATTTCTATTGTAATGATTCATCCATTCCATTTAGATGATCAGTTTTATTGGCATATAGTTGGGTGAAATAGCTTTAAATAATTGATTTTATCTCTTATTTGTTGGTTTAAAATTTACCTTTCTCATTTTTGATAATGGTTATTTGGCTTATTTTAAATTTTATTTTAAACTAATCATCTAATGGCCTGTCTTTTCCAAAAAAAATCCAGCTTCTAATTTTATATATAATTTAATAACTTTTTTTTCAAATTTGTTCATCTTGCCTTTGATTTTTAGAATTTTTTTTGCTATTTAATTGTAATTTTTATGTTGTGGCTTTTCAGGGTATTGTTGTTGTTACATGCCCAATTTGTTGATCTGTTAGTTTTAGTTTTCTCTTTTCTTGATAAAAGTATGTAGAGTTATAAGTTTTTCTCCAAGTATTGCTTTGACTGCATTCCACAAATTAGAAATGTTTTCTCATTGTTAATGAAAATATTGATTTTATGATTTGCTTTTTGACCCACCAATTCTTTAGGATTAAGTCATTTAGTTTCCAATTTTTTTATCTTTGTTTCAAAGACTTTATTAACTGTGATTTTATTACATTTTGATTAGTTTAAAAAGCAATTAATATTTCATCTTCTCAATTGTGAGGTTTTATGCCATGACACATGGTTAATTTTTGTGAATGTACCTTGCACAGCTAAGAAATAGTTGTCCTCCTATCTTCATTCACTATTCTCTCAAAGTCTACATTATCTATATTTTCAGAAATTTATATTGAGGCCCTTTATATCTTTTTTAAATTTGTTTTTGGTTTTATTTTTCCAGGTACAAAATGGGTAAATTAAGGTTGTCCATTATTATAGTTTTACTTCTAACTCTGTGGTGTTTAACTTTATGAAAAGAGATGCTCTGCAAGTTGGTACATATCTATTTAACATTGATACTAATCAATTGTCTTTGATACCTTTTAGGAAAAAGTAATTTCCATGTTTACTTCTTTTCCTTAGGTCTATTTTTGTTGTTACTTTGTTGAAATCATGATTCTTACCTTTATCTATTTACTACAGCAAGAGAATCATAGATTCTATTCTCCCTTCCCCTTTGTTCCAAAACTTTTCATCTCTGTTTCAAGTATGTTCTGCTCTCTTCTGTTTTATGGAGTTTGTCCCATTCATATTCTTACTAATGAATGCTGTATATTTCTCTCCATTTATTCTTAGCACAGTGTTTGGTACGTAGTAGGTATTTAATAAATGTTTATTGATTGATTCATACTTTTCTTCCTCTTTCCCCTCCTTGTTCTTTAACAGTTTGTTTTGCTTCTGACAAAACCCTTCCATAATCTACACTTTTTTTTACTTTACTCCCTAACATATATATTTTTATCTTATATGTATATACATACATATATATTTGTGCGTTTTCTCATATGTAAGATTTTTCTTCATTCTCTTTATTCCTTCATTTCCCAATGTGTTTTTCCCCCATCCTTTCTATCCTTCCTTTAAGATGATCAAAGCATGAGGCCCTTTGCCTAATTAGACTCCTTCTTTAATTCTCGATAATTGATGATAGAATTCAGAGGGACTACATGTCTAATCTCCCCTTACAAAAATGTAAAGGTTCAAAGTATATGAACAGCAGTTTTCAGGTGAAGAAATTAACGCTGTCTAGAGTCATATGAAAAAATGTTCTAAATCACTATTAGAGAAGCGTGAATTAAAACAACTCTGAAGTGCCCAGTCACAACTAATAGATTGGCTAATATGGGAAAGCAAGAAAATTATAAATGTTAGAGATGTGGGGAAATTGGAACATAATGCATAGTTGGTGGAGTTGTGAACTGATCCAAAAATTCTGGAGAGCAATTTGGAACTATGCCTAAGGGGCCATAGAACTGTACATATCCTTCGATCCACCAATACTACTACCAGGTCTGAATCCTAACAAAGTCACAAAAAAAGGAAAAGAACCTACATGTACAAAAATATTTATAGCAACTCCTTTTTTTGTGGTGACCAAGAGAAGGAAATTGAGGGGATGCCTTTCAATTGAGATTTGACTGAACAAATTGTGGTATATGAATGCAATGGAATACTATTATTTCATAAGAAATGTTGAGCAGGTAGATCTCAGAAAATCCTGAAATGACTTGCATGAACTGATGCTGAATGAAATTAGCAGAACCAGGAGAACATTATACACAGTGACAGCCACACTGTGCAATGACCTTCTTCGTTAGATTTAGTTCTTCTCAGTAATATAATCCAATTCCAAAAAACTCATGTTGGAAAATGCTACCCACATCCAGAGAAATAATTGGAGAATCTGAATGAAAATGAGAGCATACTATTTTCTCTCTTTTTTCCACTTTGTTGTTTTTCTCTCTTTTTCTCTGATTTTTCTTTTAAACATGGCTAATATGGAAATATGTTTATTGATTGTACATGTATATCAGATTGCATGCTGTCTTGGGGTGGGGGGAGGAATGGGAGAAAAATTTGGAATTTAAAATCTTATAACAGTGAGTGTTGAAAAAATAAATTTAAAAAAGACAAATTTAAAAATGTCAAAAGTTTAACCTTGTTTAGCCCCTTATGATTTCTCACTTATATTTATATTTTTATGCTTCTCTTCATTTTTCTGTTTCTGTGTCAGATTTTCTAGTCACCTCTTGTCTCTTCATTGGTCATACTTTGAAGTTCTCTCATTACATAACCATTTTTTTCTTGTTGTAAAACCATGACTAATTTTACAGCATAGATTATTCTTTGTTGTAAGACTACATCTTTTGTCTTCTGGAACATATCCTAGGTTCTCTGTTCCTTTATTGTTATGGTGGCTACATCATGTATTTTCGTGACTGGTTACTTGATACTTGAATTCTTTCTTTCTGGATGCTTGCAGTATTTTCTCCCTTGACTTGGGAGTTATGAATTTAGATAGTGATATGACTCCAAGTTTTCATTTGGGTGTTTCTTTCAGGAAGTGATAGTCATTTTGAATTATTTTTTCCAAGTCTTTCCATGTTTTTTAAGGATCATTGACCTCATCATTTCCTACCACAGTAATATTTGATCACAATCATAAACCACAACTTGCTGAGCCATTCCCCAATTAGTGGGCATTCCTAAAATTTCCAAGTTTTTGCTGTCACAAAGAGCAAATACCCAAATTATCTATCAAAAAAAAAATGAAGAAAGATGCTATCTGCAACCAGAAGGGGAGAAAGATAAATCAAAGTATGCATAGAAAAATTTTACACATGCATACCTATGTGTTTCAAATGGTGGCCATCTCTGGGATGAGTGAGGGAAGAAAAGAGAAAAAAAATTACATAATAACTTTGTTATGTTTTTAAAAGGAATAGCAAAGTGTAATAGGTTTACAATTTCATGTGCAATCATCTTTTTTATTATGCCATATTATGGAATACTTGTTTTATTCCACAAATTAAAAATATTTTAAAAGGAAGTGACCATCAGAAATTTTCAGATTCTATTTTGCCCTCTAGTTCTAAGGTATCTATCTGAGTAGTTTCATGGCTTATGAAGTAGAGTGACTTGGTTTTTTGTTTTTCTTATTCATGACCTTCAGGTAGTCCATTTATGAATAAATAACTTCTCCTCTATTTGTTTCCCCATTCACTTATTCTTTATAATGAGATTCTTCACATTTTTCAGTATTTTGGCTTATTTCTTGATTTTTCATGGAGACAGTTTCCATTTGGCCAATTCTAATTTTCATAAATTATTTTCTTGAATAAAGTATGTTCCGCTTTTTTGAAGTTGTCAATTAGCTTTTCATATCCTTCTTCCTTAGCCCTCACTTTTTTCCCATTTTTTATCTATTCTCATTTTGTTTTAAGCATAATTTGTGATGCTTTTTAAAACTCTGCTTTAATTCAACCAAAATTCTTTTTGAACCTTTATTCAAACTAAATTTTTCTTTTAGGTTTTAATTGTACATATTTTTTAATTATGCTGCTTTCACAACTTTTTAATTATGCTGCCTGCTAGGTTTTAGTGCTCCCAAAATTATTTGATCAGGCTCAGGGTCAAAGTTGACTGACCTGTGATCTGAGCTCTATAAATTTTTGACCTATTTTTCTGCGTGACTGGGAGCTTTAGTAAACCACTGCTAGAATCAGCCACTATTAGTCTGCTGAGAGGCTCTGCAGGTTTAGAATGACTGAACTAGTAACTCTGCTTTGGTCCGGTTATCCTGCCCTAGTTATTACATTATAGGCTTTCACCCTGAGCTGTAGGATTAATTGAGTCCCACAAAACTACAATTTTTTCCATGTCTTCTTTTTTCTTGCTCAGTTCAGGGATAGTGACCAAACTTATGACTTCTCTGTGTTGTTCTTCTATGATCCAGAAGTGGGTAGTGGGTGACAAGGCTGCCATGTGTCACTCTTTTCTATGAAATATCTAGTTCAGAGATACCCTGGGTATCAGAGATAGCTCTTCTGCCTCGGTACTTTTTTTTTTCTTACTCATGTCCATCCTTAACCCTTTTCCATTTCCTGACCGCTAGAATGCTCCCTGGAGAGACCGTGCTCCATATTCTAAAGACCTCTCTGTCCCTCTCCCTAAGCCATTTTGGACTGGAAAAATGATTATTTGTAACCAGTTTCATGGCTTTCTATATAAAAGAATTCAATCTAATGTGCATTGTTTTGTTTTTAATCTTGATAAAGTAGATAGAATGGGAAGCTGGTCCATACTCTTCTTCCAGCTCAACTCTGCCTTTCTCAAAAGCCTCTTAATTAGTTTTTCTCCCAGAAGTTTCCTCTGTGGTACAGTGAGGCAGGTAGGAGGTACATAGCAAAGGGTCTTGGAATGAGGAAGAGTCAAGTTTGAATTCCATCTCAGACACTGAATAGTTGTATGATCCTTATGTATAATAAGCCAGTTAACCTCTGTTTACTTCATGTTCTTCAAATGTAAAATGGAGATATAATAAAATCTAATTCCCAGGGTTGTAATATGATCAAATGAGATAAGTGTAAAGCTCTTAGCACAGTGCCTGGTATATACTAATCACTATATAGATATTTACTGTTATTATTGTTACTACTCTCTTTTTTAATGTACTTCAGTGTCTGATTACCTTAAAGCCTTGTGTGTGTGTGTGTGTGTGTATTCTAAGTACATATTTTTATTGTTCATTCATTTTAATCATTTATGATTCTTGGAGTTTTCTTGGCAAAGATATTTGAGTGATTTACCATTTCCCTTTTCCATGTCATTTTAAAGATGAAGAAACTAAGGCAAACATTTAAGTGATTTGTCCAATGTCACAGCTAATAAATGTGAGTCCAGATTTGAACTCAGGTATTCCTGACTCTTGAACCAGCACTTTATCTACTGACTTCATAAGTAAGTATTCCAAGTATAATATAATGCAATATGGTCAACAAACACAGACACACACACAGAAACACACACACACACACATATATGTGTGTGTCTGTGTGTGTCTGTGTATATATATGTATATATATATATATTTTTAAGACAAAAAAATTGCTGACACACATTTTTCAATGTGCTGTTTTAAACATTTACTAGCTGAGAGATCATGAGTGAATCACTAAACTTTTATGATCCTAACTTTCTTCATCTGAAAAAGCAGGGTTATAGTAGCATCTACCTCACAAAGTTATTGTGACAATTAAATAAGTTAATTTATGTATAGCATTTTTCTGAACTTAAAATGCTATAAAAATCAAAGCTGTTATTATATATGTTCTCATTAATAAGATTAAATATATTCCTATAAATGCTAGATAATTGAAATGTATTCATACAATTTAATCAAATCACTATGTTTCATTGCACTGTGCTTTAAGTGGTCATAGTTCTGCAAATTTGTTTGGGAGAAGTAATATTTCTCTGTGATTAAAAAGTTTTGATTAAACTTCAGTTTTACTTTTTAAAAATTAGTGATCAAATTAGAGAAATTTTGCATATGAAAAGTTTCATCTAGTCATTCCAAATTATTTCCATGCCACTTGATGGTGACGTTTTAATTTTATTTTACTTTTAATTTCTAAAATATATTAAACCTTTTATTCCTGCAGTATGCTATGCTAAGCACTGAGGATACAAGTTAAAAAATGACCTTTGCTCAACTAGCTTACAATCAAACTTCATCTTCAAAACTTCTAAGTGGAAAGATGTTTAAAGGTGAGAGCGTTTACTGTAAGAGCTCTTGTCTTTCCTTTATTATGATTCATCTTGTAATCAAAAGCATCCTGCTTCCTCCATATCCATAAATTTCAATGTCTTTTGCTTATTTGTGTATTATTATTTTTCTAGAGTATTATGTTTGGAGGAAGACATTTAGGACTGAAAAAGAATTACTTGATTACAATGAGATATAAAAATACTGTATAAGATGCATTCAAATATGTATTTTATATTATTTATAAATTTTTATATTTATATAAAACATATTACATGCATGAATGTACATATGCATATAAATCTATACATGTGCATATATTTCATCTATACTCTTTGATCTCCAAGTATGATGACTACTTATTGTCTATTACTTTGGCTGACTTCAGCAACCATTTAATTAATATATATATTATTTTTAATTTTCAGCACTGATAATAATACTACATAGGAAACTTATTATTGCCTTCTTGAAAATCAGTTGACTTTTTCAGATAAAACCACACAAGATTACAAAGCAATCTAATGACTGTCAAGTGTGAATGTATGCTTGCTCCAGAAAATTGTGGATGCCTTGTTAACCAGGAGCCTGATCTGAATGAATGAATCCATCTACCAGTTTAGGCAGCCTACCATTAGTACAAGTTATTACACAAAAATCTTCCCCATCAGGGTCATGGCATAATAAAACAACCAGAAAGTGTACTCCACTTATTGTGATAAAGGGTATGATAGAGAGAATGATAGTTTGCTAATTCCTATTTCAGACAGGACAGTTAATGTTATTTTTAGACTTGCTCAGAAAGGACTAGCTTCTATCTGCAAAGTACTTAATACTGCCAAATAGTTCAAAATCATAAACATCAATGGAGCTGACGTTAAAGAAGATGCATTACCATCTGATTAGTGGCAAAGCCCTTAGACTGTCAAACTTTCCATCCCACTTGCAGCTGAAACATTTTGTCTTTGTGGGCTCCTGTAGAATATAAGCTCCTGAAAAAGAGACTACCTTGTTGTTCTGCTTATGTTCGTGTGCTTAGCACAGAACTTTGCACTTAATAAATAATTAATAAAATAATAATTTTTCATTCATTTATTCATCCATCCATCCATCCATTAATTAATTAATTAATTCACTAATTCATTCATTCATGTATTCATTCATTGATTCTCTGGATTACAAAAGAGTGTCAAACATCTGGGTTCTTCACAGAATGTTAAAGATTCATTTCATATTTGAACACTGGGTCCCAAATCTCACAATAAAATTTAACCTCACTCCTCAGTCTAACATTTGGATGCTATTTTGGGGTAACGTCACATTAAATGTAGAAGAATTTATCAACCTGTAGCATGATAACTTAGCTTTCTAATCAGTGAACAGGATTTTTAAGATGTTCATTTTGATCTTCATCTTATTACCACCATCTAAGCTTCGTTTAGGGCAGCTAAGCAGTGCAATGGATAGAATCATGGGCCTAGAATCAGGAAGACTTAAGTTCAAATCTAACCTCAGATACTAGTTGCATGACAGTGGGAAAGTCACTTAGCTCTGTTTACCTCAGTTTCTCCTTTTGTAAAGTAAGGAGTAGGAAATGGCAAACGACCCAAATATTTTTGCCAGGAAAACCCCAAATGGGCTTGCCAAGAGTCAGATGCAACTGAAAAAATGACTTCCAAACTTCATCTAATTTAGGCAACCGTGACATAATGGATAGAAAGCTGTCCCAAAACCCAGGAAGCCAAAGTTCAAGTCCTATCTGTTATTTATATTGCTTATGTGACCTTGGGCAAGAACTTAACGTTCCTGTGTTTTAAACTATGACTGTCTAATATATAAATTGTTGAGAAGGGATGAATATGAATTTGTAGAAGATTATACCTCATCCAAGAATTTCCTATATGAATGGAATCACAGGGCTAATCCTTATATGTAACTATTATAACGATAATCTTGAAAGAACTAGAACACAAAGCACCAATTGCTTTTTGCTCTCAACATTCTATTTGAGGTTCATCTATTGGTGGAGTCCTTCACCAAAAGATAAAGGAATATTGGAATTTCTCTTGTCTTTTTTTTCTGTAATGTGGTGGCCAATCTATTCCACTGATTCCCAAGAAACATACTGACTGCTGACTCCTTTCACGAATCCCATTTATGATCTGGGACTTACCAATTGTCAGATCCTTTGCCTGAGTGATTTACCCAACCTAATTTATTCTTTTCATCATTCAAAGAGCTGCTACAAATTTAAATCTTCAAAAAGCATCCCCAAATCAGTTAGAAACACACAATTGGGGAGCAGAGCCAAGATGGCGGCTTAGAAGCAGCAAAGGACCACAGCTGCCACACAAACATGCTGAAAAACTCATAAAATGGGATGCTAAACAGATTTTCAAGCTCCAAAACTCTCCACAAGACAGAAAGCAGAAAGCACATCTGTTGCTACAGGCAGCGCAGCAGGCGGGGCTCTTCGCAGCAGTCTGGGACACACCGCTGAAACCCCAGCCGGCTCAGACCCTGGGGCATCTGGCAGGGAACGGGGATGCAGGAGAGCAGATCTGCTGCACTGGAGCCACAGTTACCACATTTATCAGGCCAGAAGACAAAAAGGCTAAGAGAAAGGTCAGTGGATTTTGCTAACTAGGGAGGAGAAGAGCGGGTCCTGCCAAACTGCTCCCAGGGCAAGGAGGCAGCGGGAGGCGGCTGTACCAGCAGGAACGGCTGAGAGCAGCAG
>CM053600.1:17491054-17510274 GCA_028646575.1 Pseudocheirus occidentalis | reverse complement strand
GTAGTTGATTCTTGGTTTTAATCCCAGTTCCCTTAATCTTCAAAATATCATATTCCAGGCCCTTTGATCCCTCAGTGTAGAAGCTGCCAGATCCTGGGTTATCATGATAGTGCTTCCACAGTATTCAAATGTTTTTTTCTTGGAAAACTGTAATATTTCCTCCTTTAACTGGGAATTTTGGAACTTGGAAACAACATTTCTAGGAGTTTTGGGGATCTTTTTGAAGACATGAGTGGTGAATTCTTTCAAATTCTATTTTGCCCTCTGATTCTAAAATATCAGGACAATTTTCTTTGAGGATTTCTTTTTTTTTTGGAGGGCAATTGGGCTTAAGTAACTTGCCCAAGGTTACATGGCTAGTTTTGGTGTTAAGTGTCTGAGGCCGGATTTGAACTCAGGTCCTCCTGACTCCAGGGCGGGTGCTCTATTCACTGTGCCACCTAGCCACCCCTCTTTGAGGATTACTTGAAGGATGCTTTCCAAATTCTTTTTCTGGTCATGGCTTTCAGGTAGATGAATAAATTTCAAATAGTCTCCCCTTGATCTATTTTCCAGGTCAGTGGTTTTTTCAAGGAGATATTTCACACTGTTTTCTTTTTTTTTATTTCTTTGTAACTCTTTAATTGCATCTTGGTTTCTCATCGAGTCATTAGCTTCTGCTTGCTCCACTCTAAATCTAAAGGAATGATTCTCTTCAGAATACCTTTGAGATTCTTTTTCCATCTGGGTAATTTGACTTTTTAAGGCATTCTTCTCCTCATTGGCTTTCTGGGCCTCCTTTGCCATTTGAGTTAATCTATTCTTTAACGTGTTGTTTTCTTCAGTCATGTTGTTGACTCTCTTTTCATGATTTTCTTGCATCAGTCTCATTTCTCTTCCCAATTTTTCCTCCACTTCTCTTATTTGGTTTTCAAAGTCCTTTTTCAGTTTATGGATATCTTCTAGACATTCTTCAGTTGTCTTGGAAGAATTTGGTGTAGGAGTTCTGAGTTCTGGGCTCTCTTCCTCCCATTCCTTGCTTTGACCCTTTTTATCCACAAAAAAGGATTCTAGAGTTTTATTGGTGTTTTTATTTTGATTCCTTTTCCTCATGTTGGCCAGTCAATTAATTGGTTGGTTTTTTTAGGTCTGCGAAACTTTACTTCCAAGGGGTGAAGCTCTATTACAAATCGCTGGGGTTTTCCCAACGGCTGGAGCTATTAGGGGGGTATTGCAAGTCCCCCCAGCTTTGACTTGTTGAAAGTGCACCCCAGGACCTCCACCCAAGACCACAATCTGTATCCAGGCTGCTCAACGCAAGAGCACTTGGCCCTGATCAATCAATTCTGCCCCCCTGCGGAGTCTGCAGGCCCGGGGCTCTGAAGCACACTGGTGGCAGCTGCTGCAGGTGCCAGCAGTTCCCTTCCTCCACTGATTCCTTGCCCTGGTGGTAGATTGGCCAAACTGCTTTACCATCCCCAAATTAATTTTCAAAGTTTCACTTTCACTAACCCTCTTGGATGAGTTTAAGATCCCCTCAGGCAAGTGCTTTAGATTTTCTTTGAAGTAGACTCAAGCTATGGTTTTGGAAGCTCTTCTCCTAGTGGCCACCCTGGGGACTTGCATGGCTGTGGCTGCAGTTTTGGGCTGGCCCGGTCTCTGCTCCTCTGCCATGCCAACTGCCCCTCTCCTGTCCCATTCCTCATGCCTTGGCAGTTGTGGAGGTGCTGGAGGCTGTAGAACCTCTACAGACTGGCTGCGCCGCTCGGATCAGCTCAGCCCAGCTCCTTCCCACCGCCCCGGGTCTGGCTTTGGTCTCGGCTTCAGGCTGTTCCAGTCTCTGCTCCTGGCCACCGCGATGAGCCCTTGCTACCAAGCTGCCTTCAGCGAGATATGTGCTATCTGTATTTTTTGTGAGTCTGAGAGTCCTAGACTGGGCTCATAATTTTACGGATGTTTGGGGTGGCAGTGTGGGAGTTGCGGGACATTGCTGCTTCTATGATGCCATTTTGGCTCTGCCCCTGTGGAATCCCCTCTATCTTATCTTGGCCCACCACTTGTCCTATTCTCTACTTTGTCCCTGTCCCTTTACAAAGGTGTGTGCTTCTAACTACCTGCCCCCAAACCTGCCCTCCCTTCCATCATCACCCGTCTCATCTCCTTTCCCCATACCCTCCAGTAGGGAAACATAGCCAATTGAGAGTGTATGTCATTCCTTCCCTACACAAATTCAATGAAAGTAAGTTTGGCCCATTCCCTTTTGCCTTTCTCTTCTTCCCCTCCATTGTAACAGCTGTCCCTTGCCTCTTCTGTTTGAGATAATGTACCCTATTCTGTCTCTCTATTTCCTCTCAGTACATTCTTCTCCCACCTCTTTTTAATTGTTTTTTTTCTTTTTTGGTATTGTTGCTGGGTGTTTTTAATGTGGTTTTAAATAATGTCTATTACTCCAAGGAAAAGTTGTAGGTCTTAAAGACCACACTTTAATGAATCTTAATGGTACTGCCATAGTTAGTGGTATATGGATATCATATATTTCAAGAATCATTAGAGCTCATAACAAGATAGAATCATAGTCACAGAAGAAAATGTAAAATATGGGTGCAAAGAAAAATAAACCCAAGACCTCTCAAGCTATTGCTATGAAACAGCTTAATTAATACTCACTAAATAAATAAAGACATTGTGTAGGTCCTGCCAGATGGAGGGATTGTTAATGATTCTTCTGTATTAGAGTTTTGGCTAGTTAAATTTGGAGGGACAGTGAAAGGCATTCTAAAAGAACAAAACATACAGATACACATACACACACACGCAGAGCCCCTTACTAACCATTGTGATGAACAAAAAGATGCTTCTCATGAGCAGATCAAAGTACTGAAGATTACAAAAAGGTAATTTTTACTACTTAAACTGACTGAAGGGTTTACATAAACTCTGCAATGACTGTACTAACTGATTAAATGTGCTAGTTTTCCTTTGTAACGAGGAAACCAGACAACAGATGTAGCACAACAAGTATCCAGTCAGTAGGACCTCTGCATCCTAGGGCTGCTTGACATAACAATGATCCTTTGTGAGTAAACTTTAGCTGAACTTGCTATGCAAATACTGAAACCAGTTTTGACCAGGTCATAGAAAAGAGAAGACATCTTGCTTCCTAACTTTTCCGAAGAGCAGCAAACGTCCTGTTTTCTGATTTGTGGTGTTGGAAAAGATATTATTTGAGGACTCACGCTACCCTGACATACAAATCTATTGTATTTCTCCCTGAACCTTCTGCTTAGCCATAAATAACTTAGAGGTCACAAGTTTTGGGGGTGGAGACAAGATGGCCCCGTAGAAGTGACAAAGTTTCACAGCTCCCACACAGTCACCTTAAATACCACAAAATATGACATTAAACAAATTGTAGGGCTCCTGAACTCACAAAAATACAGAAAACTCATCTCTCACTGAAGGCACCTCGGCAGGTGCGGCTCATCAATGCAGGCTGGGAGCTGAAGCTGGCGCAGCCCGAAAATGTGGCCAGATCCCAGGGAGGTTAGCAGGAGCCACAGGTTGAGTCTACCAGAGAGCAGGTTTGCAGCACCTGGGGCAATCTCCTCATTTATCAAGCCAGGAACAACAAGGGTTGGAGAAAGGACAGCAGAATTGAAGCTTTCAAGCTAAATTTGGGGGAGGAAAAGCAGTCCAGCCAAACTGCTCCCTGAGCAAGGAAGCGGCGCAAATGGGCAGGATTGACCATAAGGAGCAACTGACTCCCCTGGGCTGCTACAGAGCCCAGGTCTGCCTATTGCAGGGGGTGGGGGTGGGCTGAGATGATTGAGCAGGGACAAGGGCCCTTGTGTTGAGTGGCCTGGCTACTGATTGTGGTCTTGGGTGGTGGTTGTGGGGTGCACTTTCAGCAAGTAAAAGCTGTTGGGGGCTGCAGCACCCACTAATAGCTCTGGCAGCTGTGAAAACCCCAGCAATTTGGGTTAGAGCTTTCCCCCTCAGAAGCAGAGTTCCACAGAGCTAAAAAATCAAGCAATTAATTGACTGGCCAACATGAGGAAAAGGAAGTGAAATAGGAACAGCAATAAAACTCTAGAATCAATTTTTTTGCAGACAAAAAGGATCAAAGCATGGAATCGGAGGATGACAACACAGTCAGAACTCCCACAACAAATGCTTCCAAGAAACATGAAGATTGTCTATAAGCTGTAGATCAACTTTAAAAGGCCTTTGAAAAACAATTAAGAGCAGTGGAGGAAAAATTGGGAAAAGAAATGAGAATTATGTGAGAAAATCATGAAAACAGAGTCAACAATCTGACTGAAGAAAATAACACCTTAAAGAACAAATTAACTCAGATGGCAAAAGAGGCCCAGAATGCCAATGAGGAGAAGAATGCCTTAAAAATTTGAATTTGCCAGATGGAAAAAGAATCTCAAAAACGTTCTGAAGAGAATAATTCCTTCAGAATTAGAGTGGAGCAAGTGGAAGATAATGACTTTATGAGAAACCAAGATACTATTACAATGTTACAAACACATTTAAAAAAATAGAAAGCAATGTGAAAAAGGTCCTTAAAAAAACACTGACGTGGAAAACAGATCCAAGAGAGACAATTTAAAAATGATTGGTCTACCTGAAAGCCATGATCAAAAAAAGAACTTTGAAAGCATACTTCAAGACATTCTCAAGGAAAATTGCCCTGGTGTTTTAGAGACATTCGGCAAAATGGAACTTGAAAGAATTCACTGATCACCTCTTGAAAAAGATCCCCCAAAGAAAACTCCTAGAATTGTTATAGCTAAGTTCCAGAACCCCCATATTAAGGACATAACTTTACAAGCTGTCTTGAGAAAACAATTTTAATACTGTGGAAACACAATTAGGATAACCCAGAGTCTGGCAGATTCTGCACTGAGGGATAAAAGGGCCTGGAATATAACATTTCAGAGATCAAGGGATCTGGGATTAAAACAAAGAATCACCTACCCAGCAATATGTGGTATAATGTTCCAGGGAAAAATATGGTTATTCAGTGAGGTGGAGGACTTTCAAGTACTCTTGCTAAAAAAAAAAACATAACTGAACAGAAAATTTGACATTCAGAAACAAGAAGCATGAGAAGGTAAACATGGGAAAGAAATCATAAGGAACTTATCAAAGTTGAACTAATTACATGCCAATATGGAAAAAATGATAATGGTAACTTATGAAACTTTTCTTTGTATGAGAACAGGTGAAGAATATTTAATTGTATTTTCATATATATACATACATACACATATATATGTGTATATATATATAGTATGTATATATACATATAAATGTATACTTACACATGTCTACATAGAAGGCCATATATGCGTATGAATACATATCTGAGAATGTGTGTATATGTGTACATAGAGGGTACAGGGTCAATTGAATACAAGGAAATGATACTTTAATAGGTGAAATTCTGAGGTGGGAGAGGACTAGAATGAGAGGAAAAAGGGAGAGACAAAATGGGGTTAATCATCTCATACTGAAGAGGCAAGGGATAACTGTCACAAATTTACTTTGATTTGCTCTCATTGAATTTGGCTTGGGGAAGGAATGACAAACTCTAAACTGGGTATCATGCTACAGAGGACAGAAGGGGGTATGGGGATGAGAGGCAGGTTGATGGAGGGGAGGGCAGGGTCTGGGGGAGGGTTGCTGAAAGCACACACTTCAGTAAAGGGACAGGGACAGCGTAGAGAATAGAACAATTGTGGGGCAGCATAGGAAGGAGAGATATATGTTGAGTCTATCCCAATATGTCCATTGTGAAGATGTCCTGCATAATTACACATATACAGCCTGTATTTAATTGCTTGTCATTCCAGTGTGGGTGGGTGACAAGGGAGGAATGAAAAGAATCTAGAATTTAAAGCTCTACAATACAACTAGAAATTAAGATATACAGGTACTGGGGTAGGGAGACACTCCCTGTCCTACCAGAAAGTTAGAGTGGTGATGGAGCAGGGCATAAAACAAGCAGATTGAGGAATGTGCTTTATTGTGGGATTGCTGTTTTGGGGTTGGTGGTAGGGGAAAGACGGGGAGAAAATTTGTAACTCAAAAATCTCATGGAAATGAATGATATAAACAAGAAAATAAATTTTAAAAATTTGTATTAAAACAAATAAAGTTAAGGAAACTGAAAAAAAAGAAGTCATAAATATCTCAAATAAATGTCCTTCCCTTTTCCCAGTCCCTTTGAGTAACTAAGAACTTTGTCCCTTACTGTTCCAATTTGCAAGTTTCTTCTCAGGCAATAAATGTGATTGCAGACTTTATGAAACGTGACTGTCTCATTTCAGGTGCCCCTTTTGTACCTGAGTTTTCTTCTGTTTTAGTACTTCACAGGGATATTTATTTTAACAATAGAAGCCAAGGTAAGCTTATTTTATGTAGGCATTTCCATCACACCATGGAATGTCTACCCCAAATTTTGTGAGAGACCTTTCAAAATTTCCATAGCCTTCTAAATACTTATACTCGTTTTGAACATAATGGACTCTGATAAATAAAATGATATGCTAAATATCAACATTGTTCAGATATTAAATCCCCAAATTGAGATACAATAAAAACTTGCACAATGACATCTATCATGAATTAAACATGCTTCATTTGCATTGAGACTCTTCTGATTGAAATGCTATTTAAAAAATAAATACCTGTCCATTTGACAAAGATATTCACAATACCTAATGATACATAAGTGTGATTTCATCATACAAATTAAACAATTTCTCAGAATTGTGGAAAATCAAATACAAGTTATGTAAAATAAATTATTGCATCAAAAGAACACATATTGCATATTAGAACTTTTTAATTTATACAAATGCCAAGTTTGTAAAGATGAGATGAGGCAATATATTTAATTATTTTAGCTTTTCTTAATAAATTCACATGTCACTGTATATATAGTCATTTCCAGTGATTCAGCAACTTCTAGTACCTACTTAGTAGTAATATTCCTAGCTTAAAGATTATGAGTTATTCATTACATTCATCACTTAACTACAAGCTTTGTTTTTCTCTCCTGTTTTGTTAGGCTAATTAAAATTTTATAAGCATTATATGAGTATGCAAATATTTTCACAGTCCTTCCTATACTCTTTCATCATCTTTGCAATTTTTTTGCACATGAATAGAAATATCTTATATTGTTTTTGTTGTGGTTCTTATTCTTCTTGTTCCTGCTGTTAATTTCTCTGATTAGTAGTGAATTGGAGAATATTCTAAATAGTCTTTGAGAGTCTACATTTATGGACCTAAGAATAGAGTGAAAGCAGGAACTTACTTAAACTCATCCCCAATTACCTCAAAAACTTATAAAAATGACTCTAAACAAAATTAAAAGCTACAGAACCTACAAAATGGCAGAGTGAAATATGTCTTCTGGGGAACACAGCCTGGTAAATTGTCAGGAAAGATCTATCACACCAGACTGGGAGCAGAGCACAGTCCCACATAGGTTCTGCTGGAACAGACTGACAGCACAGGCTAACCAGAGCAGACCTCAAAGGCCTGAATCACAGGCAGCTGTGGCAGTTTCCAGACTTCTCAACCAATAATAAGCAAAAAGGAAGAAAAAGTCAGTGGGGAAACTCTGTTGGAACTGGGTGAGAGAAGACTGTGATACAGTCCCTGCCCCTGGAAAAGGTGTTGGCAGCTACAGTCATGGGGGCTGCTTCCAGAGATTAGGCTCCATGGCATGGGGACAAAGTGACTGAGCAGAAAGCAACTTCAAGAATTTCTTTGCTGGCACTGACTCAGGAATATTTTGCTTTTCCCTGTTTGCACCTGGGTCTCAGTCCTGGTGGGACAGTTCGGATGTGAGGAGTGCTGGCATAGCAGAGTTTGTTGAGAATGTGGAGAGGTAGCTATCCTAAGAGTTTTGATGTAGGAGCCTAGAACCTATGACAACAGCTATGCAAAATACCATAAGTTTGGGACACAACACTCTCTACTTTGGAAGTAGAGTTCTACTGTGGAAAAGAGTACAAGTCAAGTATTTGAATGACTAGATGAGGAAACAGAAGAAGAGAAGTCTGACTATAGAATTATTTTTTTTTGGTGACAAAGAGGAATAAAACATAGAACCAGAGGAAGTTAACAAAGTCAAAACTTGTGCATCAAAAACCACCAAGAAAAATATGAACTGTTTGCAGGCCATGGAGGAGCCCTAGAAGGATTTTGAAAATCAAGTAAGAGAAGTATAGAGAAAATTGGGAAGAGAAATGAGACTGTTGCAAGAAAATCATGGAAAAGCAAGTCAACAGCTTGTGAAAGGAAACACCCCAAAAATACTGAATAAAAGAACACTTTAAAAAATAAACTAAGTAAAATCACAAAAGAAGTCCAAAAGCCAATAAGGAAAAGAATGCCTTAAAAAGCAAAATTAGTCAGATGGAAAAGAACTTCAAAAGCTCTCTGAAGAAAAATAATCCCGTCAAAATTAGATAGGAGCAAATAGAAGCTAATGACTTTATGAGACATCAAGATATTATTAAACAAATCCAAAAGAATGAAAAAAACTGGTGGCAATGTGAAGTATCTCATTGGAAACACCACTGACATGGAAAATAGATGCAAGAGACATAATGTAAAAAATAAATATTGGACTAGCTGAAAGCCATGATAAAAAAAGAGCATAAATATCATCTTGCAAAAAATTATCAAGGAAAAATGCTCTGATATTCTAGAACAAGAGGGAAAATAGAAATTGAAAGAATTAACTGATCACCTCTCAAAAAAAGATCCCCAAAAGAAAACTCCTTGGAATACTATAAACAAATTCCAGAGTTCCCAGGTGAAGAAAAAAAAATATCACAAGCAGTCAGGAAGAAACAATTTGAGTATTGTGGAAATATAATCAGGATAACACAAGATCTAGCAGCTTCTACATTAAGGGATTAAAGTGCTTGGAATGTGATACTCTGGAGGTCACAAGAGTTAGGATTGAAAGAAAGAATCATCTACCCAGCAAAATTGAGAATAATACTTCAGGGGGAAAAATGGACATACAATGAAATAGAGGAATTTCAAGCATTGTTAATGAAAAGACCAGAGCTGAACAGAACATTTTTACTTTCAAATACAAGAAGCAAGAGACAAATGAAAAGGTAAACAGGAAAGAGAAATCATGAGTAACTTATTAAAGCTGAACTGTTTGCATTCCTACATGGAAGGGTGATATTTGTAACTCATGAGACTATTCTCAGTGCGAAGATAGTTGAATGGAATATATAAGTATGTATACACAGATGTGTGTGAATAGGTGTGTATAGGTATGTACATGTGAACATAGAGAGAGGACAATGGGTGAGTTGAATATAAAAGAATAACTTATAAAAAGCAAGATTAAGAGATGAGAGAGGAATATATTAGGAGAAAGGGAGAGATAGAATAGGGTAAATTATCTCACATTAAAGAGGCAAGAGAAAGCTATTAGAATGAAGGGAGGGGGGAATAGCAGGGATCTGAAAGGGGAATGAGTCAATTTGGCTCTTATTGGATATGGCTTAAGGAGAGAATAACATAGACCCTTAATCTTACCCTACAAGAAAGTAGGGGAGGAGGCAATAAGAGCAGGGATGATAGAAGGAAGGACGGATTGGGGAAGAGCTAGTCAGAAGCAAACACTTTTGAAAACGGAAAGGGTCAAAGGAGAAAATAGAATAAACAAAGGGAGGGATAGAATGGAGAGAAATATAGTAGTCTTTCACAACATGATGAAGGGACAATTCATGTCCCTATAGTGAGTAAGTTTATTTTGTCCCTAAGATGACCTGTCAAGGATATGTGCTGTGTAACTTAGCTGCTATTTATCACTCCCAGGTACTATCCATTCCTGGTGCTGGGGCATACTTGGAAGAAACTGGCTAATTCTCCCAAGCTTGCAATAAATCAACTCTTGCAGCAGCACACAGCCTTTCCATGGTGGGGGAAAATACAAAGAGTCAGGTGCCAAACTTCTTGGCACAGAGCCACCTTTAATAGGAAAGTCTATAAAATCCCCAAGCACCTTGTCCATATTGGAATCTCACCCAAAAGGAGGAGAAATCCTGCCTGGACCCCCCTTTTCCCTTTTGGGACTCGATGGCTGAGCTTTGGGATTCCCCAGCCTCTGAGATTCAAGCTGATGCTCCCCTGAAACTGGTGATGTTTTCCTCTTCTTTTCTCTGCTTACTTTATAATATATTCTTCCTGTTTCTGTGTGTATTGGGACTGTGCTTTCATTTTTCTAAGACTTCTATTATTTTATGTATACAATTAAAATAGATATTATTTTCTACTTGCACAGTGTGTCATTTGTAGGAATGAATAAGAACCAAAAATTCTACTCAGGACACATGACTGCCATGAAAATGTTTTTCAAAATGACACATGCATAACCTATGTTGAACTTCTTGTTTTCCTAGTGGTGTTGGGTGAGGATGGAAGAAGGGGAAGAATCTGAAATTCAAAGTCTTAAAAACAAATATTAAAAATTATTGTTACATGCAACTGGGAAATAACATATACACGCACTGACATATAGAAATCCAGCTTGCCCTACAAGAAATAATGGGGGAAGGGGAGAAGGACAGGAATATGGGATATATATGAGAGGGCAGACTGCAGGAAAGAATAGTCAGTCTGTTTGCTATTTTGGGGTGGGGGTAAGGAAGAAATGGGGAAAAACTTTGAAACTCAAAATCTTGTGGAAATGAATGTTAAAATTGAAAATGAGGCTGGTAGGAGCCAAGATGGTAGCATAGAAGCAGCAAGACTGAGCAGCTCCTACACAACAACCCTAAACACCCACAAAATAAGGCACCAAGCAAAGTCTAGGTCTCTCAGACTCACAAAAATACAGAAAACACATCTCTTGCTGAAGGCAGCTCTGAAGCAGGGGCTCATCACGGCGGGCCGGGAGCCAAGGCCAGCCCAGCCTGAAGCCAAGACCACAGCCAGGCCCAGGGCAGTGGGAAGGAGAGGAGCTGAGCCAAGCTGAAGCCGTGTCACAACCAATCTGCAGAAGAGAAGATCTACAGCCTCCAGCACCTCCACATCTACCAAGGTGTGTAAAACAGGGATTGAAGTGGGGCAGCTCGGAAGGAAGGGCTCATCTAGCAGGCCTGTAGTCCCAGAGCAAAGACCAGCCCAGCCCCAAACTGCAGCCATGGCCAGGCCAGGCCCCAGGGCAGCCAGGAGGAGGCGAGCCTCCCAAGCCACAGCGTGAGTCTACTTCAAAGAAGATCTAAAGAACCTGAAGGAATCTTCATATCCAGCAAACCAGGGTTAGAAACAGTCAGGGAAAGTGAAAGTGAAACTCTGAAACTTAATTTGGGGGAGGAAAAGCAGTTCAGACAATCTGCCCCGGGGCAAGGAAGCAATGGGGGAAGGGAACTGCTAGAACTGGCAGCCCCTACTGGGCTGTTTCAGAGCCACTGACCTGCAGATAGAAGAGGGGCTGAGTCAATTGATCAGGGCCCAGTGCTCTTCTGTTGAGCAGCCTGGATCCAGATCGTGGTCTAGGGTGGTGCTCCTGGGGTGCGCTTTCAGCAAACCAAAGTTGAGGGGTGCTGCAACACCCCCCTAATACCTCTGGCAGCAGGGAAAACCCCAGCGATTTGGAACAGAACTTTCTCCCCTGGAAGCAGAGTATCACAGACCTAAAAAAACCCAGCCAATTACTTGACTGGCCAATATGAGGAATAGGAAGCAAAATAAGAACACCAATACAAGTCTAGAATCATTTTTTGTGGACAAAATGGATCAAAGAATGGAACGGGGGAAAGACAACGCAGTCAGAAGTCCCACACCAAATGCTTCCAAGATACTTGAAGAATGCCTAGAAGCTATACATCAACTGCAAAAAGGACTTTGAAAACCAAATAAGAGAAGTGGAAGATAATTGGGGAGAGAAATGAGAACAATGCGAGAAAATCATGAAAAGAGAGTCAACAACCTGACTGAAGAAAACAACACTTTAAAGAATAGATTAACTCAAATGGCAAAAGAGACCCAGAAAGCCAAGGAGGAGAAGAAGGCCTTAAAAAGTCAAATTTCCTGGATGGAAAAAAAATCTCAAAAGCACTCTGAAGAGAATAATTCCTTCAGAATTAGAGTGGAGCAAGTAGAAGCTAATGAATTTATGAGAAACCAAAATACTATTAAACAGTTACAAAGAAATGAAAAAATAGAAAGCAATGTGAAATATCTCCTTGAAAAATAGACTGACCTGGAAAATAGATCCAGGAGAGACATTTTGAAAATTATTACTCTACCTGAAACCCATGAGCAAAAAAAGAACTTGGAAAGGATCCTTCAAGGAATTGTCAAAGAAAATTGCCTTGATGTTTTAGAATGAGAGGGCAAAATAGAACTTGAAAGAATTCACGGATCACCTCTTCAAAAAGATCCCCAAAAGTAAACTCCTAGAAATATTATTGCCAGGTTCCAGAACATGCAGTAGGAGAAAATACTACAGGCTTCCAAGAGAAAACCATTTGAATACTGTGGAAGCACTATCAGGATAACCCAGGATCTGGCAGCTTCTACACTGAGGGATTACAGGGCCTTGAATATGATATTTCGAAGATTAAGGGAGCTGGGATTAAAACCAAGAATCAACTATCCAGCACAATTGAGCATATAATGCCAGGGGAAAATATGGTCATTCAATGAGGTGGAGGACTTTCAAGCTTTCTTGCTGAAAAAACCAGAACTCAACAGAAAATCTGACAATCAAACTCAAGAAGCATGAGAAGGTAAACATGGGAAACAAATGATAGAGAACTTGTCAAATTTGAGTGATTTACGTGCCAATATGTAAAAATGATAATAGTAACTTATGAATCTTTTCTTAATATGAGGATAGATGAAGGGAATACAAATATATATACAGGAGGCCATATATACGCATGAATACATATCTGAGCACGTGTTTATATGTGCATATAGAGGTTATAGGATGAATTGAATATGAAAGGATGATACTTTAAAAGTTGAAATTCTGAAGTGGAAGAGAACTAGAATGAGAGGAGACAGGGAGAGACAAAATGGGGTTAATCATCCCATATAGAAGAGGCAAGGGATAACTGTTACAACTTTACTTTCAATAACTCTCAGTGAATTTGGCTTAGGGAAGAAATGGCATAAACTATTAACTGGGCATCATGCCACACAGGAGAGTAGGGATCATGGGTATGAGAAGGGGGATGATGGAGGGGAGGGCAGGGTCTGTGGGAGGGATGCTGGAAACACACACTTCAGTAAAGGGACAGGGTAGAGAACAGAACAAGGGGGGAGGAGGGAAGGAGAGAAGGAGAGACAGATGATCACTGTCACAATATGTCCACTGTGAAGATGTCTTGTATAATCACACATCCACAGGCTGTATTGAATTGATTGTCCTTCCAGTGGGGTGGGTGACAAGAGAGGAATTGAAAGAATATAGAATTTAGAGTTCTGCAATACCTGCATCTAGGAATTAAGATATATAGGGGCTGGGATAGGGAGATCCCCCCTGCCCTACCAGAAAGTAAGAGAGCAGATCAGGGGAGGAGCTGTACAGTGGGATTGCTGTTTTAGGGTTGGACTAGGGGAAAGAGAGGGAGAAAATTTGTAATTCAAAAATGCCATGAAAATGAATGAGGTAAACAAGAAAACAAATAAAATAAATTTTAAAAATAAGTTCCGGGCAAGAAGTTACTACAACATGCTTGCTGCCTGTATTGTCATGGCAACAATGAAATAATGGGCAAATGTCCTTCTTAAAAAAAACTTGCAAGTTTTTCTTGAGATATTTTATTCATGGAAATATACTAAAACACTAATCTAACTACGCTCTCCCCCAGTCTGCCCTCCCTTCTATCATCCCGTTTCCTATCCACTTTTCTCCTATTTTTCCTGTAGGGTAAGATACCCAATTGAGTGTGTATGCTATTTCCTCTTTAAGCCAAATTCAATGAGAATAAAGTTATTCCAGTCCCTTTCACCTTCCTCTTCTTCCCTCCATTGTAACAGTTTTCTCTTGCCTCTTTTATATGAGACAATTTACTCCACACTGTCTCTTCCTTTCTATAAGAACCATAATAAAAAAAAACTAAACTTAAGAGTAAAAAAAACAGAAAGAAAGAAAATGGGGCTTCTAGGTGGCACAGTGAATAGAACATCATCCCTGCAGTCAGAAGGTCCTGGGTTCAAATCTGACCTCAGACACTTAACCAAAAAAATAGCCTTGTGACCTTGGGCAAGTCATTTAAACCCAATTGCCCTCCAAAAGATAAAAATTAAAATCCTGAAAACAAATAAATTCTGAAAAAAATAATTCAACAGGAGAGTCTGCATATGTTCATTTGAAAACTCTCACAATTGATTCTTTTTTTTCCTTTGTCTTGCAGAATTTTATTCACAACAACCACTTCAAAAGGTACATAAGAAGAGAACATTTTTATCAGGGAATTTTCTCCTCTGTCATGGCAATTTGCCTAATTCTCCCTATAAAGATAATGTGAGATCTAGGAAAATATTTCAGACCCATAACGTTTGTGTGGGGAAAAAATTATTGGGATTATCAGTAGCCACAAAGATGGCTGGGCCAGCAGATGCAAAGGACTGGAAATGTCCTCCACCCTCAGCTCAGGGACCTCCACTTCCCTTATCAGCTTTCCGTGTCTTCTGGTGGCCAACGGTGAATTGTCAGGTTTTACCTGATTCTGAAGTGTCTCAGACAATCCCTGGTCTCTCCTTGATAACCAGACAGAAGGTGGGAAAAAAAAGGAAAGGTGAGACAAAGAAGGTTGAGAGGAAGTTTTCTGAGGCCTCTGAGTGCTGGCTCCCAAATCCAGGGTAGGACAGCTCAACTGCCATAATCTCTCTTTAAAACCTTGATGAAGAAGTGACTAGCTACCTGGAAACATCATAGGCATGACCCAGAGTCTCTCCTATCTAGTCGGATTCCATATTCCGTGACCAAACCTAGCCTCTGGTAGAGAGAGAGAACCCAACTTCACTGTGACAGGCACTAAATATTGCACTACAGTGGGGAAGTGAGGAATAATGTGGGCCAGGTGAGATTATCAAGGCAATCTGATCCTACTCCCTGCTTTCAGCCCTCGACCCTTGGGTCAGCTCCTGGCTCAGTCTTTGTTGCTTCTTTCACCCCGCCCCTTCCACCACCACCCTTCTAGCATTGCCGCCGTCCATGAAGAACACATAACAAAACAAGCCCTGGGAAAGCTCTTACTACAAATGTTAAAAAAAAAAAGGGGGGCCAGTGACTAGTCCAGAAGAGTAGTTGAGCTCAGGTCCACATAGGGCATGAAATCTATCCAGATCTCTTTAAATCAATTGCCGGTGGGTCTTCCGAGGCACCATGTGCATCCAGATGGCAGTGGAGTTAAACTTTTTTTTAAAATTATTTTATTTATTTGTTTATTTTTACTAAAACAAGAGTTTAATTAAAATTAAGTAACATGTAGCCTTCAGAACAGAAGCTTAGAAAATTCAATGTGCTCCTTGCTCCTGCCCCACGCAGAGTGGAGACCCTGAGGAGGAGCACAAGCATGTAGCATTGTGGCGATGGGTGCTTTACAAAGACAAGAAGCAGGTTACAGGACAACCGGGGAATCAGCCAAGGCTATCTGCAGCAGCAACGTGTGGGACCACTCGGCAGGGCCTGCAGTGTAGGAGCCCCTGGGGGCTGCCGCAGGCCAACAAGGGGAAATGGATCTTCTTTTCTAAGTCTGCGGACCCAAAACACAAAAGGGTCTGACACGCCCCTCGGGGTACATCTATTTTTTCCTCCTGCCTCTTTCCTTGAGCGCCAGATGGATCACTGCACCATTAGCCATATCGTAGTATGCCAGGGAGTTGGAATCTTTGATGAAGTTGGAATCTCTCCGCTTGCTTGATGTATGCCAGTGGCCTCGTGAATCTTGACCTTGATGATAGAGATCTGGTCTGGCAGTGGGAGGGTGAAAACCAGCGCCTGACTATTCAGCTTCCATTCAATCTTGTCAGGCATTTTAGGGACCTGAAACTTGATGGTGACTGGCCCCTTGTTCCTCTGGAGAAACTCTTCTTCAGGCATATGGCTTCTTTTGTCTTCAGTTTCTTAGAAGCGGGCTCCCTCTCCATGGGAGAGGGGGGTGGGAAGTGGGGGAATGGGGGGCGGTGCTGGACCTTCTGGAGCAGCTGCTGCTGCACGACTTTGGGGATGGTAGTCGAGGGCTCCTGAACCTTCTCCTCCTTGAACTTGCTGACTTTGTGCCGGTAGTAGGCATGGTACGGGTCATTGGAATTGAGGGAGTTCAATTTTGAGTTTTCGATTTCATTCTGATGAATAAGAGCTTCAAACTCTGGACCGTCACTGGTTACAAAGCTGGTAATCTTGTCCACAATATTCCTAGATGAGCCCTGTAGATGATTCCCACAACAGGTTTGGAAGACGTGCAGTCCTCCTTGGAAGCTTCTTCTGTAGGTAGCTCGGGCCGGGTGGAAGCTGGAGGCAGCTGCTGTGGTACAGCCAGCACCAGCGCGGCCAGTACCTCTGCAGCGCCTCAATTGATTCTTTAGACACTTGATTGTGGTATAATGACTCTGATTCTTAAATACTCATGATAATGTTTGCATTACTTGGTTATTATACTTTTTCCAGATATTTTTGAAGCAAAGTTCTCCCTTTCCCCAAACATGACATTTTCTCTTCCTGTTTAAGTCACCCTAATTCTTTTTATAGAAAACCATTTTTTTTCTTCACATAATTAAAGTTCACTTTATGTTTTGTGGTCTAGGAGCTTCCAATGACTAATAACATTTAACATATTTGATGTTCTCCATCAACAATATTCCAAATACTGTAAGACCTTACAAAACTTGTGAGAGTTAAAGTGATGGGATAATACTCTTTACACAACATACATTTATATAATGCAAAATGTTATTTTTAAAGTTTGTGAAAAGTTTTGCACTTTGTTTTTTAATCAAAGTCCAAATTCAATAAATGATAAGAAATCAATAAATTTCACTTGAAGCAGTTTGGATAGAAAATTCATTGAATTATTCGATCCTATGGTTTGTATTTACATAACCTGGAAAAATTTCATAACTGTCAAACACTCTGAATACATAGCTGTTTTGGCTGCAGTTTTTGTGTTACTGTTTGGATTTCTTATTTCTTACCTCTTCAAACCTGATCAAGAATACTGAAGGGAAGTATATACATGGTACGACCGGAAAATAATAAATTAATTTCCGTTAAATCCTAATATGAATATAGAGTGGTCAGTTCACAGCTGGTCAGAGCAACAAGTAATCGCATAATTAGTATTTTATTTATCTTTCCGTGTCAATGTTTAAGTTTATGCTACTTTTTTGTTAAATGTTTTAATTTTATATGACATATTGCAGTTCTTTCAAAAGTGCCTGTCCTTTTGTAAGTCATATATGAATGATTCACCCAGAATCAGCCAAGGGAATTTAATAAAAAAAGACTAAGGCATAATGACCTCATGACAGTACTCAGTATAAAAGGGCAACTCAGAAAGTCAGAGATGTTTTGCTCTAAGAAAGATGTTTTGCTCTAGGCTGTTCCAGAAATAAGTGGCATAATCCTCTGAGAACCAAGGAAAAGTCAGAAGCAGAACACATTAATTCAAGACATTGTAAATTTTAGAAAATTAGTGACTAGTGAAGTTGTCTTATTGCAGTAACCTACTGACACTGACTGAAGAAAATATCTGAAAAGAAATTTAAATAGGGTCAAAATATTTACCATAATCAAATAAGAAAAGATAATACTTTTGTGATTTATTATCTGTACATCATAACGTTTCAGTGAGAAGAGTTATAATGGTTAGAGAACTGGAATTAGATTTATGGAGACCTGTATAAGATTGTGAGTTATTTCTTGCCAGAACTAATTTTTTTTATTTTCCTTGAATTTCCACTATTTATAGAATTCCTGGCACACAATAGGCGCTCAGTGTATGCGTTGACTTAATCTCTCCATTGTTTAGGCCACTTTTTTGCATACAAATTATAAATGAGGCAGCACATTAAAGAAATCTCTAAGACTAATGTTGTAAAGAAATTTATCTAGTGTATTGATAGGAGTTTCACTATGTAGAATTTTCTTATATCAATCAGATTACACATCCCCTTTATCTCTATCCATTGGATTATTTATTTCTCTATTAATCATAAGAACAGAAGCAAAATATATATCTATACATATACACACATATATACACATCTATTTATCAATACTGTATTGAAACAGATGTTTTATTTTGATCTATGTTAACAAATTATTGACTTTGAAATACTAGGAAATAGATTAATGAACAGAAATTGTCAATGATTATCACTTTGTATTAGAGAAGTTCAACTCATATAAAGCAGTCATGATCTCCTTGTTTAGTTTGACATGATAATCAACACACACACACATCCCTAAATAATTAATAGTTAATAGTGTAATGCCCAAATCTGGACTCCTGAGGACCATATTTGTTATATAATCTATTTGATTTTATTATAGTTTGTTCTGGACTTCATCAGTGTGACTGCATCAAACTTCAATGTAGATTAGCATTTCTTCTAGAGATTAAATCTTTAAAACTTTTCTGAGGAAATGAAAGGTTAAGGAATTTTGTGTTAAATGTCTGTTTTGGAACTTGTCAGTAATAAAAATAAATTTCCATTTAAATAGTCTTTTGATGGTGAAAGGTCTCAATAATGTGTGGTTTTGTCAGATAAGATCCCAATATAATCTCCACTTACTGCAATTTCTTGAGGATAATCTAGTGTTAGGGCTAGGATAAAGTAAACAGCCCCATATATTATAGTAAATAACAATGCAGAGGGGGATGGCTATGAAGGAAAACTTGGGATAATAACAGCAATAACAGTAACAATAACAGCTTGGTAAAAACAGGTATTAAAATCCACCGAAGAAAATAACTTCTTAAAAAGTACAACTGTACAAATGGAAATAGAAATGAAAAAGCAAACTGAAGAAAATTATTCCTAAAAATTAGAATTGGGCAAGTGGAAACAAATGACTTCACAAGATATCAAGAAACAAAAAAATCAAAAGAACGAAAAAAGAAGAAAATTAGAAATATGTCATTAATAAAACAACTGACCAGGGCAACATACTGAAGAGAGACAATAACAAAAATGAAACAAAAAACAAAACACACACACACACA
>CM053600.1:17462310-17490554 GCA_028646575.1 Pseudocheirus occidentalis | reverse complement strand
AGTGCCAAAGTCTTTCCCTTCTTCACTCCTCACCCCCAGCCCCCTGGGAAGAGAAGCAGTTCAACATGGATTGTACATGTATAGTTATGCACCACATCTCTATAGTAATGTTGTGAAAGACTAACTGTATTTCCCTCCATCCTGTCCCATCTCCCACTTGTTCTATTCTCTACTTTGACCCTGTCCCTTTGCAAAAGTGCTTCCTTCTAACTACCTTCTCCCCCTATCTGCTCTCCCTTCTATCACCCCCACACCCTTTTTATCCCCTTCTCCCCTGCTTTCCTGTAGACTAAGATACATAAATGAATGTGTATGTTATTTCCTTCTTAAGCCAACCTTCATACTCTTTCCCTCCACTGTAACAGTGTTCTCTTGCCTCTATTACATGAGATAATTTACTCTAATCTACCTTTCCCTTTCTCCTTCTCCCAATATATTTCTCTCTCACCTCTTAAATTTATTTTTAAGATATCTCTTCATATGCAACCCATCCTGTGTCGTTTATCTATGTATACATGTACACACATATGCACACAATCAGATATATATTTATACACATATACACCCTCCTATACATTCATAAAATATATGTGAACATATACATATATATTACCTTCAACTATTCTAATATTGAGAAAATTCTCATAAGTTACAATTATTATTTTTCCACCTAGGAATGTAAATAGTTCAACTTTAATAAGTTCCTTAGCATTTCTTTTTCCTGCTTACCTTATCATGCTGCTCTTACTTCTTGTATTTGAAAGTCAGATTTTCTGTTCAGGTGTTTTTTTTCATTAAAAATGCCTGAAAATCCTCTATTTCAGTGAACAACTGTATTTTCCCCTGAAGCATTATACTCAGTTTTGTTTGGTAGGTGATTTGTGGTTTTAATCTTAGGTTCTTCGACCTCTAGAATATCATGTTCCAAGCCCTTTGATCCCTTAATGTAGAAGCTGCTAGGTCTTCTGTTATCCTGATTATATTTCCACAATACTCAAATTGTTTTTTTCCTGATTGCTTATACTATTTTCTCCTTGACCAGGTAAATCTGGTATTTGGCTATGATATTACTAGGGGTTTTCTTTTTAGGATTTATTTCAGTGAATCCTTTCAATTTGTATTTTGATTTCTGTTTCTAGAATATCAGGGCAATTTTCCTTGAGAATTTCTTTTTAGGGTGATTTCTAGGTTCTTTTATTTTAATTGTGACTTTCAGGTAGTCTAATAATTTATAAATTACCTTTCCTTTGTCTGATTTCCAGGTCAATAGTTTTTTTTTTCAAATGAGACATTTCACATTGTACTCTATTTTTTTCATTTGCTTTGATCTATTTTATAGTGTCTTGACTTCTCATGAAGTAATTAACTTCATTTGTTCCAATCTAATTTTGAAGAAATTATTATCTTCAGTGAGTTTTTGAAATTATTTTTCCATCTGGCAAATTTGAATTTTTTTAGGCATTCTTCTCCTCATTCACTTTTTGAGTCTCATTTGCCATTTGAGTTAATCTACTTTTTAAGGTGTTATTTTCTTCATACTTTTTTGGATCTCCTTTAGCAAGCTGTTGACTAACTTTTCATGATTTTCTTGCATCATTCTCATTCCTATTCCCAATTTTTCTTCTACTTACTTAATTTTGAAAATCATTCTTAAGCTCCACCATGGCATTTGACCAATTTATATTGTTCTTGGAAGCTTTTGATCAGGAGTTTTGACATAATTGTCCTTCTAGTTCCATACTTTGATCCTTTTTGTCTCCCCCAAAGGATTGTATGGTCTGAATGCATTTTCTCATCTTGCCAAATTACTTGACTTTTGAGCTCTTTGCCACAGGAGAACTCTGCTTACAGAATGGATAGAGCTTTGTCCAGAATTGCTGTGGTTTTGCAGCTGTGGGAGCTTTTATTTGGGCACCCTCTCTATAGCTGCCACAAGCTCTGGCTCACTGGTCACACAGCTGAGAACCACCACCAGAGACAATACAGATCCAGGCAGGTCAAAGAAGAGCAATTACCCACTCAACTGTCCCTTGGTACCCCTATGATCAGCAGGCCAGGAGGTATGAACATAGCCATGGAGCACCTCTGTGCGTCCCACCACTTCTAGACCCAGGGGCATGGGGCAGACTGAGCTGTTCCTTCCCCTTTACAGCAGAGTTACTGACTAATCTTTTATTTTTCTCTTAAGTATTTATGTGTCCAAAAGTCAGAAAGCCACCACACCTGCTGGTCTAAGCACTGGTCAGGGAAGCCCTGGGACTGGAACAGTAGCTCATTGGAGATTGTGCTTGACTCACAGTGGATTGTGATCAACCTTTCCTGTCTGCCTGCCTTCAGTGAGAGATTTGTTTCTCTCTGTCTCTTTGTTGGTTCTGTAGCTTTATTTTTTTAAAAAAATATTTATTTTCTTGTTTACATCATTTATTTCCAAGAGATTTTGAGTTACAAATATTCTCCCCATTGTTTCTCCACCCACCACCCCAAAACAGCCATCCCCCTGTATAACCCCTCCCCCAATCAGCTCTCTCCTATGTCCTCTCCCATCAACCATTAGGGAAAGATGGCTTTCCCCATACCAGTGCCTGTATATCTTAATTCCCAGTTATACATATTCAATAATAATAATAATGTATAAATACACATGAATATACACATATATACATATATATGTGCGTGTGTATGTATATGTATGTATATATATATTTAACATTTGATTATAAAACATTAAATTCTATATTCTTTTCCCATCCTCCCTCATCACCCACCCCAACTGGAAAGATAAGAAATTCAATACAGGTTGTACATGTGTAGTTGTACAGAACGTCTTCACAAAGGACAGATTATGAGAGACTGATTATAGGTCCCTAATTCTATCCCACCCTGCCCGTTCTATCCTGTACCCTGTCCCTGTCCCTCTACAGAAGTAAGTGCTTGCAGCTACTCTCTCCTTCCCCCTGCCCTCCACTCCATCATCCCACCTCTCATCCCCATCCACCCCACTTTCCTGTGTGGCAAGATTCCAAGTTTCAAGTTTATGTCATTCCTTCCCTAATCCAAATTCAAAGAGAGTAAGGTTGACCCTTTCCCTTTTCCCTTCTTGTTCTTCCCCTCCATTGTAAAAGTTATCCCTTGACTCTTCTATATGTGATGATTAAGCCCATTATTTCTCTCCTTGTCTCCTCTCATTCTATTCCCCTCCCACCTCAGAATTTCACATTTTAAAGAATCATCCCTTCTGGATTTTGCCTATAATATTTCTGGAAATTTTAATTTTGATATCTCTTTCAGGAAATAATTTGATAGAGTTTTGATTTCTATTTTTCCCTCTAGGTCTAGATTATCAAGGCAGTTTTCTTTGATAAATTCTGGAACTGTCTTGGATAATTGTTTTTCCAATGTAATATTTATTATTTTCTTCTGTTTATTTTTCCACATTTTGACTTTTTCATTTTCTGTTATCTCATGGACTCTTTAACTTCTGACAGTCTTATTCGATTTCTCAAGAATGATTTTGTGAAATGTTATTTTATTTCCTGTTTGCCCGCCATTTTAAAATTAATTTATTATTAGTTATAAACATTGAGTTCCACAAGCTTTAGCATTTTAAATTCTTCTGCACCTCCCATCTCCCCTCTTCAAACAGTGTACAATTCAATATAGATTCTAGATATGCTTTCATATTAAACATATTTTAACATTAGTCACAATCTGAAGAAGAATGAGAAACAAAGAGATGAACCATGAAAAAGAAAAGAGAGAGAGAGAGAGAGAGAGAGAGAGAGAGAGAGAGAGAGAGAGAGAGAGATAAAGAGAGAGAGAACAAATAATTTTTAAATGTTGCTATGGGAATGATTAATCTTTTTAAGGGGTAAACAACACCAATAATTCAAAATCAGGTCTGAGATTTATCTTTTAATGAACAAAATTTTTAATTGAAAACTTGGTCTGCCTATATGCTGTAGATATCAAATATCTTTACATGAATTTATTTGAGTTATGGGTCTTGTGAAATAATCTTCCAGTTGACTAAGTCTCATAGCCTGGTTTTATATATGAATGACATAGTGGCACATATTTCTCCTGTTAGAATATAGGCCATTTTAAACTATTGATTTACATTTGTTACATTTGTATTCTTGTTTTATTGACTAATTCTACAAATATAATCTTCCCCAAAGCAATGGTTATGCTTGTTTTGTCCAGTCCTTCCTTTTAGTTGGAAAAGTGAATCAGAGAACTTGGAAATATAAAGCCCAAATGCTAGGTATTAGTGTAGACAAGTTGTTTCTAATGTTTCCTTTTTTTTCCAGCCGAATTTTGTGAAAGTGTAACTTTCATTTACTGTAACATGAATACCTACTGTCTGTTGAAATGAACATATTTATTAAGTGCCTACTATGTACTTAAAATTAAAAGCTATAGGTAAAGTAAAATATATTCTTTTCTCATTTCCTAGTATATGGGAAGGAGTATATTGCATGTGCATGTGCACACAGTAAAGCCAGGAGACAGTGAAGAAAAGCTAGATAATTTTGTTATCTAAAGGACTTATAAATTATTCTAGTAATCAATAAATGAGTGTCAAGAGTACATATAAATATATTTCATGATAATTCTGGTTAATATGGGTTGGATTTTGTAAGCATTGACATTGTTCATTGAAATGACCTCAGAGATAATCATCCCAGTATTCACAAATTTTTAGCTAAGGAAATTGAAATTTCAAGAGGTGAAGTGACTTTCCCAAGATGACTCAAAATTTTAAGGCTTACAGAGCTTATCTTTCCCCAGAAAAAGAGCCTTTCCATTACATTATATGCTGGCTCCCTATTCATTAGAGAAGCACAAACATTAAATATGTAAAGAATTTACAATGTAATTAAGCAATGAATAAATTTGCTCAACTTTTGATCACGAATTGGAGCAACATATACTTCAATATATCAGTAATGTTATGAATGCAAATATTACCTCAGATATTTTACTATATTACAGTGGAATTATTATTTTTTTTGTGGTCAGTGGACCTCCATTCAAATACTGACTCTTGTGTTATCCAGGGGAAAAGAAACACTCTTTGCACCTAAGTTACTCTTCTGTAAATATTTTATATTTTTATATACAAGGTTTACACACAAGGGCCTTTCTAATTCTAAAATTAGTTCCATTATGTTGTGACAATCCATTCGTATCTCAGACCATGTGACTTTTGTTCGTATCTTCCTGTAATTCATATCACCCAAACAACAAATAGTCTGTCTTCTAAAATTTCATAACTTTTGTAGTATTTATTATCTATATATTATCCCTTGATATATGACTTATGAACTCTTTAAAAGTAAGTTTTATCAATATATCTTTTCATACATTTCCTGCATTTCACAATGTACTCTTCCCCCTCCCATAGTTATTCCCTCTAAAAATAAATGGGAGAAATTCAGCAAAAATAACCAGCATTCGCAAAACTTCTGATGTTAAATGTAGTGTTAAATATACACATCCTCCCCATATTCCAAGAACAAAGCAAAAGTCCCTTGTGATATCATTTTTTTGCAGCTAAGTTTGAGTATATGAGTTATGTATTAATCAGTTTTGATGCTTATGTTGATGTTCTTTCTAGTTGCATTGTTGTCATCATTATATAATTTTTCTTGTTACTCTTACTTTCTTTTTGTATCAATTTGCACATGATTTCATTCTTTTCTGTATTCATAATATTTCTACTTTCTTATAGTTGGTATTTTATTATGTTCATGAAGCTAAATTTATTTCATCATTAGAAAATTGATAGATATCTACTTTCTTTCTATTTATTTTCCTTAAAAAACCCCATGACTACAGTTAATTTTGGTTTCTGTTGTGAACCTCTTTTCTCTATTAACTTCTCTTGGCTTTATGCCTAGTATGGTATTTTTTTTAAATAGAATGTATGGACATTTTATATACTTTTATTTTCACTTAATTTTTAAATGTTTTCTGAAAGTTTGGACAAAATACAACCAAGATGTAAATGCATGTTTCTTGCCATAAACTCTCCAACAATGATTATTGCCACCCTTTGACATCTCTATGCCTATTTGTGTTGTTTGAAGTAAAAGCCCAGCAATATTTTGATTTACATTTCTATGGTAAGTGATTTGGAGAAATTTTTCATACATTTGTTTGTAGTTTGAAATTCTTTTGATGATGATTTGATTACATCCTTTCACAGCTCATTTACCAACGAATATCTTTTGGCCTTATGCATTCTTCTTTTATGTCTACATATTTAATTGTAGACTTTAATCAGAGATTTTGTTTTGAAGTTATATTCCCACATTCAACCACTTCCTTTCTTAACCTAGTTATATTAATTTTTTTTCACTTAAAAGCTTTCCAGATTCATGTACTTGAAATTAAAATTTTTTCATTTGTAATTTTTACCTCTATTTTGTATTTGTAAATGTTCAGCTCCTGTGCACTTCTAACAAATCTAAAATTATATCTTAATTTCATTTTTTACAGCAAGTCATTGTTGGAATACGTTACAAATAACTAATGTCTTACCTATTAATCAATGACCTTTTGGTCACCAATTTGTTTTATTCTTCAGAGTTTATACCATCTTATGGTTTATATCAATATATTATACCAATATTATATAGTTTCCTATGGGTTTAGATTAGATGTAGGAAAACCCTAGTTCAAATTCTGCCTATGATATAGAATAAATATATGACCATTGACAAGTTTCATAATTTCTCAGTACTAAAAGTGTGTTAAAGAAAAGTTGTTTTTTCTGCATCAATGGAAGGAATTTCCACAATAACTTCTCTATACTAAAGAAATCATAGGTCCCATCAGCCTGTACATTCAAAAATTAAACAGAAGAATCCCATTTTGAAAAGATTGATATAATATAACAAAAAGAAATACTGTTCCATAATATCAAAGACTGTTCCAGTAAATGCTTTTCTTTTGACAAAACGTCAATTTAATTGACTCACTTCCTACCATATTCTTGCAATTACTGGCTTCAATATTGCCTTCACTTATTCAAAAGTCTCAAAGAATTTGTCAGATTTCATCTGTTTTGATGATTTAATTATTGTATCAAGGTAAATCCTTCCAAAACATACCTACCTAGCCCCTCACCCACCCACCCACTTACCTACCTACCTACCTACCTACTTACCTTATCTATCTATCTATCTATCTATCTATCTATCTATCTATCTATCTATCTGTCTGTCTGTCTGTCTGTCTGTCTGTCTGTCTGTCTGTCTATCTATCTATCTATCTATCTATCATCTATCTATCTATCTATCTATCTATCTATCTATCTACCTATCTACCTACTGATCTAACTACCTATCTTCCTCCATACTCGTCTCCTTAGCTTTTGTCATATATATTTACCTACATATTTGATATTTTGGGATTTAATAATATTAAGCAAGAATCTTAAAATCAAAAATTTCAAAACAGAACTTGTTACATTTCTTCTTTCCTCAATTTGTCCTCTTCCCTCAACATTTCTTATTTCTATCTTGGGCATTCCTATCATTCTTCTTATACAAATTTATAACCTCAGCATTACCCTTGTCTTCTCATTCTTCCTCTATCCAAATGTACCATCACTTGATCAGTCTCGTTGTTTCTGCCTTCAAAATAGCTCTTGTTCCTAACTACTTGTCTCACATCTTGAAACCACAAATCCAGTACTATAATTTTGATTTTCATCATATCTCATAGAAACTATTACAGTGGCATCCTGATAAACCTTGTGATTTAATCTTTTCCCTTCTCTAATTTGTCTCTCATACAGCTTTGAAAGTAATTTCCCTTCTCTACTCAATAAATTCCAGTGGTTTCCTATTGCCTCTTAGATCAAATATATGATAATATGATTACATCTCATAGCCTTTCATAATTTTATTTCATTCTATTTTTTACATTTTTGCATATACTTTAATTTTTTATACACTACAATCCAAATTGGACTTCTAGTTATTCCTTACACAAAATACTCCTTCTTTCTCCATGATTTTGCATTCTGTCTCCCCATTGCCTAGAGTTAACTCTCTCTCACAGGTTATTTTGTTTCTTTCATAATTTGCTGAGGTATTGCATTCTAATTGAAGTATTTCATGCTCTACCCAGAAGATTATTCTCTGAAACATCCTCAAAAATACCAGTCATTTAATTGGTATACATTTGATTTAAAATCATTAATCTTCCTGTGGTCACTCCCAATATCACAAAAGTTATTTGAAGGAAGGTGCAGCTTCATTTTTATTTCTATCCCCAATACCTATCACAGTGTATGAAACATAATAGTCATTTAATAAAATTGTATTAATTGATAGGACCATATCATCATTTTAATAATATTGACATTTCATTATTGAACTACTTGGCTTGATCAGAGGAAAAATGTATAGGAAAATTTCCCAGGAGAGGTCATCATCCCTCTTCTTTCTCACAAAGCAATAGTTCTGATCATCCTTGTTTTGTGGGGATCTGGTGATTTCTTTTTTTTTTCAGAAATTATATTATTAGATAGGTTACTGACAGAAGAATTTTCATTTGTAATCAAGAGGAAATTTCACAGTATGATGCTACTTCCACATTTTAAAAATATATCTGTATTTACAGGAGTCAGTAAATAGATGTCAACATATACTACTTTCCAAGATCTGGCTTCCATTCCCTTGTCTCACTCCACCAAAAACTATACACAAACAAACAAAAGATGGCAGCAAATACAGAAAGGCTAACTTGTCTCAAATAGCTTTAAAATTAAAAGACTGAAAATAACAGTCAATCCAAGCAAGTCTGACAACAGCATCATGTATCAAAAGAGAATGTTACTTAAGAAAATGGAGTTTTGAATATTTAAAAGACAATTTTCAGCCAAAGTAAACATTGATTTCTAAAAGGAAATTTATTCTTTACAAATAATTTCTTATGTTCACTCATAGTAAGTAATACAATACAGCAACAAGTTACTTTAAATTCCTCAAGAGTATAAAGTTTCATCATAATTGGCTTTGCAAGAAGCCATATTATAGGAAACCTATTAGAGCTCAGGGTTACCACTGCACTCCCTTTCTTTTTTTTAATTTTAAGAGTATTTTTGTTTGATAACATTCATTTTTGCAAGATTTTGAGTTATAAATTTTTTCCCCATCTTTCGCCCAACCCACCATCCCAAAACAATTATCTCACTGAGTACTCCCTCTCCCAGTCTTCTTTCTCTTGTATCCTCTCCCTTCCCTCCTTCAACTTTCTGGTAGGGCAATATGGATGTCCATAGCTCATTGCCTGTATATCTTATTTCCCAGTTGCATGCAAAATGCTGCTGCTGCTGCTGCTAATAATAATAATAATAATAATAATAATAATAATAATAATAATAATAATAATAATGATGATGATGATGATGATGATGATGATGTTACCTTTTAAAAACATTTGATTTAAAAACTTTGAATTTCATATTCTTTCCCTTCTTCCCTCATCACCCACCCTTACTGGGAAGATGAGCAATTTGATAAAGGGTGTACATGTGTAGTTACTGAAAACATTTCCATAGTGGATATATTGTGAAAGACTGACTATATTTCCCTCCATCCTATCTTCCCCCCCCCCAGTTGTTCTATTCTCTACTTTGATCCTGTGCCTTTTCAAAAGCGTGTGCTCCTAACTACCCTCCCCCCAATATGCCCTCTCTGTTCTATCATCCTCCCTCTTATCCCCTTGACCCTACTTTGCTGTAGGGTAAGATACCCAATTTAGTGTGTATGTTGTTTCCTCAACTTTAGCCAAATTAAATGAGAGTAGGGTTGGCACATTCCTCTTTGCCTTCCTGTTCTTCTCCTCCATTGTAAGACTTTTGCCTTGCCTCATATATATGAGATGATTTACCGTATTCCATCTCTCCCTATCTCCTCCCATTATATTCCTCTCACCTCTAAACTTTATTTTTAGATATTGTCTCTTCCTATTCAATTAATCCTTTGCCCTCTGTCTATATATGCCTGTACACATATATACACACACTCACATATGTATTCATATGCATGTATACCCTCCTATATAGACTAATATGTATGTATGTATATATGTGTGTATTATGTATGTATGTATATATATATATATACACACACACACATATATACATTTATATTCCTTCCAGCTATCCTGATGCAGAGAAATGTTTCATAACTTGCAGTTATCATTTTCCCATGTAGGAATGTAAATAGTTCAACTTAGATAAGTTGCTTATGATTTCTTTTCCCTGTTTATTTTCTCATGATTATCTAGCTTCTTGTATTTAATGTCAAATTTTCTATTCAACTGTTTTTTTTTCATCAAGAAAGCTTGAAAGTCCTCCACCTCATTGAATGACCATATTTTCCCCTGAAACATTATACTCAGTTTTGCTGGGTAGGTGATTCCTGCTTTCAATCATAGCTCCTTTGACCTCTGCAATATCATATTTCAAGCCTTTCAATTCCTTAACGTAGAAGCTGCTACATCCTGTGTTATCCTGATTGTTTTTCCATAGTATTTAAATTAGTTCTTCTTGATGGCTTTTATTATTTTCTCCCTCATCTGGGAACTCTGAAACCTTGTTATAATACTCCTAGGAGTTATCTTTTGGGGATCTTTTTAAAGAGGTGATAAGTGAAGTGCTTCAATTTCTATTTTGCCCTCTGTTTCTAAAATATCAGATAAATTTTTCTCAAGAATGTCTTGAAGGATGATTTCTAGGTTCTGTTTTTGATCACGGCCTTCAGATAGTCCAATAATTTCTAAATTATTTCTCTTGCATCTATTTTCCAGGTCAGTGGTTTTTTCCAGTTAGATATTTCACATTATCTTCTATTTTTCCATTTGTTTGGATCTGTTTAATAGTATCTTGATTTCTCATAAAGTCATTAGCTTTCATTTGCTCTGATTTAATTCTGAAGGAATTATTCCCTTCAGTGAGCTTTTGAAATTCATTTTCCATCTGGCGAATTCAGCTTTTTAAGGCATTTTCCTCTTTATTGGCTTTTTGGGCCTCTTTTGCCATGTGAGATAGTCTATTTTTAAAGGCGTTATTTTCTTCAGTCAGGTTTTTTGCTCTCTTTTTGTGAGTTTCTTGCATCATTCTAATTTTTCCTCCACTTCTCTTACTTGATTTTAAAAATCCTTCTTGAGCTCCTCCATGACATGTAACCACTTCATATTTTTCTTAGAACCTTTTGATGCAGGAGTTCTGACTTCTTGTCTTGATCTGGTTCCATGCCTTGATCTTTTTTTGTTCCCCAAAAAAGTATCTAAGGTTTGATTGCTGTGATTCTTTTGCTTCCTTTGCTTGATTCTGTTGCCAATGAATTGCCTGAATTTTCAGTTCTTTGCCACAATAGAACTCTGCTGCCAGAGAGGAAAGCTTTGTCCCAAATCATGGATTTTTGAAGCTGACAGAGTCCTTTCTGCAGTCCCCACAATCTCTGGCTCACTGGCTTCAAACCCCAGGAAATCCATCCAAGACAGTGATCCAGATCCAAGAAGGTTAAAGCAAGACTGATTACCCTCTTAATGATCACTTGGTCTCCCTATTATCTGCAGGCCAGGAGCTCTGAAGCAGCCGTGTGCAGGTGGCTGCATGACCACAGTGCCACCACCACTTCTTGCCCAGGGGGCAGCATCCAAAATCTTATTTTTCTCCCCCCTCAATTCCAATAGGCATCTACACTGACCTTTTACTTTGTCTTTGCCATTTATGAGTTGATAATTCTGGAAACAGCCACAGCTACTGATTATCTACTCTCCTGAAGTCCACTCTAGCCACAGCTGGTTGGGGCTGCCCGGTAGCTAAAACTATGGGCTCACATGGGGCTGGGCTCTGCTCCCAGTATCCTGTGATGGACCCTTACTGTTCACCTGCCAGACTGCTTTCAGTGGGAGATTTGTTACCCTTTGTCAGTTTTGGGTTTCTATAATTGTAAAATTTGTTTAGAGTTATATTTAGAGTCAAATTAAGGCTATGAAGTAGAAGTATTTCACCTTATATAACAAACAAGTCAACTCAGGCTTGCTACTCTTAAGTGACTTATCATATACTCATTTAACTAGTACAAATATTAGTGATACTTTAAATAACATTTATAAGTTTACATAAATAATGTATATTCTCATTTCCTATTTAGAATAGCACTATGAGGCAAGTGCTAGTTCTTTCCACATTTTGAAAGACTGAAAACTTATCTTTTATGAAGTTCAGGAATATGTCCAGGTCACAATCTGGTAAGTTCCAGATATAGGATTTTAAATTAGATATTCTTAATTACAAATCCAGTATTCATAACTCTGTAACATTTCCTTTCCTGAGAGACTTCAAGTTCTAATTTCTACATTGGTATAAGAGAAAACTTAAATAAGATAGAAAGTGACTTGTACACACTGACAGATAGAAACAATGAGTTACTTGTGATTTCATAAATGCTTAAAATAGGCTTATCTGATATTATTTGATTGTGAGTATACAAAATTTGAATACAGTTGAGTATCTCTATATCAGAAATCAGTGCTTCTTCTAAAGATCATTAATATTTTTAATGTGGTTGAAGGACAGGAGTACATAATGCATCTATCAACTAAGAAACATTTATTAAACAATTAGCTAGTGCTAGATATACTTACAAAATAAACATAAATTAGAAGCAGTACCTGACCTCAATAATTTTATACTCAATTAGTGGGGAAGGGAAACATTTATGAGAGATAGAAATAAAAGTGCAAAAGCCTGTCTAGTCAGGCATGAGATTGTGATTAAAGTCAGAGTGCAGTGGATTATCACATGCTTTCCATTGTCAATGTCATTATTGATTTAAATATTCTTCTGTGAATGAGAGTTAAAGAGAATTGAGGATACTCAAGGCTAGGGAGGGAAGATGAATGGTAAATATCAATTTGCTGCCTCTGGCCATATCCTTGTTAACAGATGGATAAGGAATAGGAATGAATCATCATGTGGAGGTCTGGGGATACCTAGTTCTAGGGTGTGGAGGTCGGAATTGGCTCAGTCACTCTAATTTTAGTAGCTCAATCCAAGAGCTAATACCCAACTTGAATAAATCAGCTTCCATTGGTAACTGGAGATCAAAATCTGAAAGTCATCTTTGTTTGGTGAAGCAGGACAAGCAGAAAAATAAATTATTTATATATATACACACACACACTTACACACATACATATATGCATACATATATGTGTGTGAGTGCATATATGTACGTATGCATGCATGTGTGTATGCATGTATTTATGCATGTATATGTGTGCATCCAGTTCTGTTTTTTATCATGGGAAGGTCTTAGCCATGTAGAGATAACTGACTGTCTTCCTTCCATATTCTCCAGGTCATTCCACAGAAAAAAGTGTATAATTGTGCCTCAGCTTATTATGGTGTCAATAGGGAACCTCTGCTGCAGATTTTCAAGTCACAAACCTCATTTCCCTAGTATTTCTTCCCCCAAACTCTTAATTTGTAGGATTTTTTAAGAAAACAGGAAGAGCTGAAAGTGAATACACCTAGATTCTGGAAAGTATCTTGAAGAGCATTTAGTTCATCTGTTCATTTAATCTGACTGGAAGACAGATTTATATTATTTTTCTCCTATATCATTTTTAAAAATCTTATTGCTTATTAAGACAGTTAATGTGACTATTGGTGTAATACGGAGAAAATAATTAAGTTTTGTTCTTTTTTCTTTATTATTTAATTGGACATTTACCATGTCTTTATCTTTGCAAAGTTTACTTTTAAAGCCTTTTAAGAATGTGTCCCTTAAAGTAAAGTTTTGTTTTTTTATATAATTAATGATGATGAAAACACTGTAATAACGATTTCCTTAATAAACTCCTCTTTAGATAGTAGATATTCCTGGTGATGAAAGTGTCTCCATTTCATTAGTTACTGGTAATAAAGAGGCTTCCACTACTGCCACCAAGGCAGCTTCAAAGTGATTAAAACTAGGCAAGTGCTTTTAGGCTGAAAATGGGAGAATTTTAAATGAGACTAATATAAGACTGTCTTTAAGCACAGAAAGTATATATTCTCATTTCAATAATATAAGAATTCAGGATGTAAAAATTAAAAGATAATTTTTTCACTCCCTAAATTCATCTTTAGGCCAAATTTTAATACCTGCATAGCTTTTATTTAAATTAAAAATAAATGTTTAATTTTTAGCAAAATTGAAGAATCAGTATAAAATTGTGAAAATTTGAAATGCTTGTCTATGAAGAATGTATTTATCACATCTGTAGTAGTAGGAGTTAAGAACAAGAGGAAGAGGAAGAGAAGGAAGAGAAGGAGGAGGAAGAAGAGGGGAAGTCATAGTCCTAGTAGCAGTAGCAGACCGATTTTACATTTTAAGATTTGCTCACTGTTTTTTATATTTATTTCATTTGATCCTTGCAGCAACCCTGTGAGGTATGTGATATTATTACTTACATTTTATAGATAAGAAAACTAATGTGGAGAGAAATTAAGTGACTTACGATAAAAAGTCATACAACTAATAATTGAGTCAAAATTCAAATTCATTCATTTCATCTTTTTATTTATCTAATTTTCATTGTATTGAATAGAACAAGCACTTTCATAACAAGGTATAATAAAAACAGTGGAAATGAAACTGCAAATTGGTTACATAAAACTTGTATTTCTTTTAAGTATATAATAGAAATATCATATACATTTTTCTTTTTTCATGAGTTCCCTCCACTCCAACATAGGGGTGGCTACCATGAAACATGAGTATGTGTATTTGTGTGTATATGTATGTATGCATGCATGTATATCTATACAATCATGCACATATACATGTGTGTATCTATATTTGCAAGTGTAATAAATCCTTTGTAGTTATTTTCTGTATTTATAATGGTAAAACTGCCTTAGTCACACAAATTTGATCTTTTTAAAAAAAATATTAATTTTTAATTTACACCACTCAGTTCCATGAGCTTTTGTGTATCAAATTTTCTCCTCCTTCCTTCATCCCTCCCCAAAACAGTGTGCAATCTGATGTAGGTTCTGCATATACATTCACAACAAATATATTTTCACATTAGTCATGTTGCAAAGAAGAATTATAACCAATGGAATGAACCATGGGAAAGAAGAAAAAAAAAGAAAGGGTAAAAAACATGCTTCAATCTGAATTCAGACTTCTTATTTCTTTCTCTGGATATGGATAGCATCTTCCATGATGAGCTTTTTGGAGTTATCCCAGAACCCTGCTTTTTTGTTGAGGAGGGGCAAGTACATCAATGTTAGTCATTACACAATGTGTTGGCAACCATGTATAATTTTATCTTGGCCCTGCTCCCTTCACCCAGCATCACTTCTAAGAAGCATTTCCAGATTTTTCTGAAGTGTCCCTGCTGCTCAGATTTGTTCATACATACATACATACATACATACACATATATATTTCATCCATTCATTCATTCATTCATTCATTCATTTATTTATTTATTTACTTATTTATGTATTTTTCATTTGTTTGTTTGTTTATCTTTTTATGTGTGTATTTATTTATTTTTGTTTTCAGCATTTGTTTCCACTAGATTTTGAGTTCCAAACTTTCCCTGCATCCTTCCTCTACCTTTCAGAACAAGATTGCAAGCATATTGATTGCCCCTTTCCCCAGTTTGCCCTCTTCTCTACCACATCCCATTCCCTCTATACTTTTTTTTCCGTGTTGTATACAAAAGCAATATTTTTAACATTTATTTTTAAAACTTTGAGTTCCAACATCTCTCCCCTCTTCCCCCTTCAAACACCCCATTAAGAAGACAGCCACTTCAATAGAGGTTACACATGTGTAGTTGTGCAAAACATTTCCATAATAGTCATATTGTGAAAAAATAACTATATGTCCCTACAACATATTCTGCCCCAATTTATCCTGTTTTCTCCTTTCATCCTGTTCCTTTTCAAAAGTTTTTCCTTCTGACTATCCCCTCCCCCAATCTGTCCTCCCTTCTCTTATCCCCACATTATTCCATTCCCCCCTACATTCCTATACGGTAAGATACCCAATTGAACATGTATGTTATTCCCTCTTTAAGTCAAATTCAATAACATTAAGGTTGACTCATTCCCTTTCATCTCCCTGCTCTTCCCCTCCATTGTAGCACCTTTTGCTTTCCTCTTTTATGCAACATATTTTATCCTATTCTATCCCTTCCTTTCTCCTCTCACAATATATTCCTCTCACCTTTTTAGCTTTCTACTTGTTCCCCCTTCATATTCAACTCACTTTATGCCCTGTCTTTAAATACACACATATGTATATATATATCTATATTCGTGCACATATATATGTATGTATATGACTGGTGAGATACAGTACCTCAGAGTTATCTTGATTTGCATTTCTTGAATCAGTAGTGATTCTAACACTGAGAAAAGTCTCATGATTTACAAATAGCATCTTTCCATATAAGAGAGTAAACTTTAATAAGTCAATTGCTCTAGTCTTTTCATCAAGAATACTTGAAATTCCTCTACATCAGTGAATATCCAGATTTTCCCCTGAAGTATTTCACTTGTTTTTTCATGTTAAGTGATATTTACCATTTCATTCCTTTTTTAGTTGTTTTTTTATTATAAATTTGTTTATTTACTTTATATTACAAGATTCATTTCCACAATCCGATGAGTTTCAAATTTTCTCCCTTCCCTCCCAATCCCCCACCCCGACTGGTGGCATAAAATCAAGTATAGGATCCGCAAATACTTTCACACTGGACGTTACCCTGATTGTATAGAAGGGTGGTAAGTGATGGAATGAACGATGGGAAAGAGGAAACAAAACCAAACATGGAAAAGAAAGAGAGCATGTAGTTTGCTTCAGTCTGCATTTAAACTCTGATCTTTCTAGATCTTTCTCTGAATGTAGACATCTCTTTCCATCCTGAGTCTTTTAGAGTTCTCTTATAGCCTTGCGTTACTGAGAAGGGTCCAGTTTATTGAAGTTGCTCATCACACCTATGTTGTGTCTATCCTCATGTTCAAATTTCTCCTAGTTCTGCTCTTCTCACTTAGGATCCATAAATATAAGTTTCTCTAGGCAAATATGAAGTCCATCTGCTTTTCATTTCTTATAGCACAATTACATTTCATTACATTCATATAATACAACTTGTTTATCCATTCCCCAATTGATGGGCATCCCATTAATTTCCGTTTTTCTGCCACCACAAAGAGAGCTGCAATAAACATTTTTGTACATATAGGTCATCCTCCCACTTCTATGATCTCTTTAGGATACAACCCTAGAAGTTCTATTACTGGGTCAAAGAGTATGCAATTATGTATGGCACTGTGGCATAGTTCCAGATTGCTCTCCAGAATGGTTGATTCTGTTCACAAATCCACCAATGATACATTAGCATTCCAATTTTTCCATATCCTCTCCAACATTTGTCATTTTCCTGTTTTGTCATCTTAGCCAATCTGACTGGTGAGAAACAGTTCCTCAGAGTTATTTTGATTTGCATTTCTTGAATCAGTAGTGATTTAGAACACTTTTTCATATGCTTATAGATATCTTTAATTTCTCCCACTGAAAATTGCCTGTTCATATCCTTGTCTGTTCATTGCCTGTTCATATGACTTGTGTTCTTATGGATTGACTCAATTCCCTGTATATTTTAGAAATAAGGCCTTTATCAGAGACCCTGTTTGTAAAAATTCTTTTCCAGTTTCCCACTTCCCTCTTAATCTTGGTTGCATAGATTTGTTTGTACAGAAACTTTTCAATTTAATGTAATAAAGATTATCCATTTTGCACTTTACAGTACTCTATAACACTTGTTTGGTCATAAAGTCTTCCCTTCTCCATAAATCTGACCAGTAAACTATTCCTTGTTTGCCCAGATTGCTTACAGCATCAGCCTTTATACCTAGATCATCAACCCATTTAGGCTTTATTTTGGTATATGGTGTTAGATAATGGTCTATGCACAGTTTCTGCCATACTATATTCCAGTTTTCCCAACAGTTTTAGTCAAACAGTGAGTTATTATCGCCCAAACTTAGTCTGTGGATTTATCTAATAGTAGATTACTATAGTCTTTTACTACTGAGTCTTTTGTACCAAATCTAATCCATTGATCTACTACTATATTCCTCAACCAGTACCAAGTAGTTTTGATCACTTCTACTTTATAAAACAGATTAAAATCTGGTATGGCTAGGTGACCTTCCCTAGCATTTCTTTTCATTAATTGCCATGATATTCTGGACCTTTTGCTCTTCCAAATTAATTTTGTTACTATCTTTTCTAGCTATATAGACTAATTTTTTTTGGTAGAGTGATTGCTTGGGCAGTAAATTCATAATTTAATTTAGGTAAAATTGTAATTTTTCTTATATTACCTCGACCCTGCCATGATCAATTGATGCTGTTTTCAATTACTTAGATCTGATTCTGCGTGAAAAGTGTTTTGTAGATATGTTCATATAGATCCTGGGTTTGTTTTGGCCGGTATATTCCCAAATATTTTATGATGTCTACAATAGCTTTAAATGAAATTTCTCTCATTATCACTTGCTTTTGGACTTCATTAGAAATATATAGGAATGCCAAGGATTTATGTGAGTTTATTTTATATCCTGCAACTTTGTTAAATTTATTTGTCTCAAGAAACTTTTTACTTGATTCTCTAGGATTTTCCAAGTATATCATCATATCATCTGCAAAGAGTGATAGCTTAGTCTCTTCTTTGCTTAATTTAATTCCTTTTATTTCTTTTTCTTCTCTTATTGCTACAACTAACATTTCTAGTACCAGATTGAATAAGAGGGGTTACAGAGGACATCCTTGCTTCACCCCTTAATTATTGGAAATGTTTCTAGTTTATCCCCGTTGCATATAATTGTTGCTAATGGCTTTAAATACATGTTTCCTATTATTCTAAGGAAAACTCCATTTATTACTATATTTTCTAGTGTTTTTCATAAGAATGGATGCTGTATTTTGTCAAAAGCTTTTTCTGTATCTATTGAGATAATCATGCGGGTTATAATATTTTTATTGTTTACATGACCAATTATACTGATGGTTTTCCTAACACTGAACCATCCTTGTATTTCTGGAATAAATCCAACCATGATCAAAATGTATAATTCTTGTGATAGGTTGCTGTAGTCTTTTTGTTTATATTTTATTTAAATTTTTTTATCTATATTAATGAGGGAGATTGTTCTATAATTTCCTTTCTCTTTTTTTTCTCTCTGATTTAGGTATCAATATAATATTTGTGTCATAAAAAAGAATTTTCTAGGACTCCTTCTTCACCAGTTTTCCCTAATAGTTTGTAGAGTATTGGGATCAGTTATTCTTTAAAATGTTTGGTAGAACTCACTAGTAAATCCATGAGAGTTCCCTGATGGCTTCTTGAATTTCTTTTACTGAGATGGGGTTATTTATGAATTTTACTTCCTTTTCTGTTATTCTTGCTTTTAATCTTACCTCCTTTGACTTCCAGAATATCATATTCCAAAAACTTATATCCCTTTATGTAGAAGCTGCTAATTTTTTTGTTATCCTTACTGTGTTAAAAAAAAACTATAATTATTTCTTCCTGACTGCTGGTAATATTTTCTCCTTGATCTGGGAATTCTTAAATTTGGCTATAACATTTCTAGGAGTTTTCTGTTAGGATCTTTTCCAAGAGGTGATTGGTGGACTCCTTCCATTTCTATTTTACCCTCTGTTTCAAGAATGTCAGGGCAGTTTTCTTTTAAAATTTATTGAAAGATGATGTCTGGTTTCTTTTTCAATCATGACTCACAGAAAGTCCAATATATTTTTTCAATTGTCTCTTCTGGATCCTTTTTCTAGGCCAGTTGTTTTTCCAATGAGATATTTCACATTGTCTTCTATTTTTTTTATTCTTTTGTATCTTTTTTATAATACCTTGATTGTTCATAAAGTCATTAGTTTTCATTTGTTCCATTATAATTTGGAAGGAATTATTTCCTTCATTGAGCTTACGGACCTCCTTTTCCATTTGGCCAATACTTCTTTTTTAGGCTTTCTTCTCATCATTGCCTTTTTAGATCTCTTTTGCCACTTGATTTGTTTCATTTTTTAAGCTGTATTTTTCTTCAGTATTTTGGTGGTCTCCTTTAGCAAGTTGTTCCTCTGTTTTCATGATTTACATGCGTTATTCTTCCCAATTTTTCCTCTGCTACTCTTTCTTGATTTCAAAATTTTTTTGAAGGTCCTCTATGGCCTGTGACCAATTCGTATTTTTCCTGGATGCTTCTGATATGGAATTTTTAACTCTGGGGTCTCCTTTTGGTAGTATGTTTTGATCTTCTTTGTCACCAAAGACGCATTATATAGTCTGACTTTTTTCCTCTGTTTGGTCATTTTTGCCAGCTAATAGCTTGACTTTTGAGCTCTTTGCCAAGATAGAATTCTGCTTCCATAGTGATGAGTGTTCTGTCCTAAATTTCCGAGGTTTTGTGCAGCTCATTTCAGAGCTACTTGTGAGCACTTGCCTCAGAACTGTGGGAAGGACTCTCTCTTCACAGCTTCCACAAGCTCTGCCATGCCAGTGTTTCTCTTGTTTGTGTAAGTGTGACCCACATGGGACTGTTCTTCACGCTTAACCTGGTGTTTTTTATCAGACTACCACACTGTCTGCAGCTGGATATGTGTTTCACTCTGTCCTTTTGCTTGTTATGTAGACCTAAATTTTGTTTAGAGTATTTTTTTTGAATGGGATGTGATTGAGTGACAAGCTCAAGCAATTTCCTGATTTTACTCTGCCATCTTGGCTCTGCCACCCTCAAATTTTTTCTCAAAATATCAACACTTTGTATTGCTGATATAATGCTCTCTTAGTTCTACTCATTTTGGTATTAATGATTTTGTGTGTCTGTTTTTGCTAAGATCATCAATCTCATCATTCACACTAGTAATTTATCATAATCATATACTATGACTTCTTCAGTATAAAGGCAAGCACTAGCAGCTTTCCAAAAGAGCAATATTGTGAACAGTTTTTAAGATACAGCTTACATAGTATAGTGAACACTCTATTTAGTAAGACATCAGAGGAGCACATTCACAGTAAATCAAGGTACAGCATTCACAATGATACAACTTATCACAGATAATATAAACACAGAATACACAACCACATATCACAGAAAATTGTCACATAGTTTTCACCACAGTGGTCACACAGTTTTGAACAAGGTATAATAATTTAGTTAATCAATCACTTAGTAACTCAGTCATTCAATCATCCTTAAAGATGTTTGCCTCCTCAAGGGTCACAAAATACAATAGTTAAAATTCTCCACATTTAGGGCACACTAAGTTATAATATCAGTCATTACTCAGCATTCTTTTAAAAGGTAGTGCAAATTACAAAGGCGATTCCCACCCTCAATCACAAATAAGTTACAGTCTTCTCAGTCAGTACACAGTATCCAAGTAAAGTCTTCTTTCAGCTTAACTCAGGGTAGTGTGTCAAATTCCCCGGATTCCCTTCCATGGTCCCAGGTACTAACTTGATTCACCAAACAGTCACCTGGCTTCAAAGGCAGACAGCTCCCTCTTCCTTTTCTTGGTCTCCATGCTATTCCAGTTCCATGCTCAAGGTCACAGTGCCCATTCCACATTAAATCCTTCACAGTCCTGTTCCCAGGATGTTAAGGCTTAACAAATCCACAAACTGGTTCATGCAAAGTACCAGTATCACAGTCATGCTTCCTCAGTCTTTGGCAGCTCACAGGAGAAGTTGGTAACTACCTAGCAGAAGCTTCAGCTGGTTCTATGAATCAAAATCACTTCACCCAAGGTCCCAAAATGAAAATCTTTCTCTCCAGCTAGGGCCTTTCCTTTCCATCCTCCTTGGCAGCTGCTGTTTCATACTCTATGAAGTTATCCCAATGAATTTTGACTCTCTCTGAGGCTTTTCCCTATATACAGTATTGCTCCAAACCTTTCAGCCCCTTCCTATTACATCAGCAACAGTTCATACCTTCTGTTTCTTTAACAGAGGCTTAATTTAAAGTAAGTGCTGAGTACTTCTTTGCTTTCCAATATAAAGGAAATTTTAAATGTAATTACCATTACATTCAGCCATTCCAAAATTGCTGGATATTACCACAAATGCCAGTCTTTTGTCATCACAAAGAGAGTTGTTATAAATACTTTAGAGCACATAGGAATTTTTTTTGTTCTTTTATCATCATTGAAAACAGACCTAGTAGTAGTATTGCTGGGTCTAAGGAGATACGCAGTTTAATAACTCTGTGTGTAAATATAGATTGTGCTCTAAAATGATTAGACCAGTTCACATTTCCATTAACAATGAATTAATATCAAAATTTTCTCACCTTCTCTCCAATATTTGTGGCTTTCCATTTCAATCTTTTTGCCAGTCTGATGGATCTAAAATGTTATCTCAAGACTATTTTTAACATGCATATCTCTCATCAGTAATGATTTAGATAATTTTTTTCTTATGACTATAAATTGCTTTTATTTCTCATCAGAAAAAAATGCCTATTCATATCCTTTGAACATTTATTAATTGTTGAATGATTCTTCTTTTATTCTTATAGATTTGAAAAACTTCTTTATATATTTTAGGTAGGATATCTGTAACTGAGCAACAGTCTACAAAATTTTCCTCTAAATTTTTGCTTTTATTCTGACCTTGGTTTTGTTTTATTTGTACCAAATCATTTTAATTTGATGTATTTAGAACAATTCATTTTATACATTACATTATTTTTTATTATATTTTATTAATAAATTGTTTACCTGTTCATAAATCTGATAAGTAATTTGCTCCATGTTCTTCATTATTTTTAAATAATATCTCTCTTAGGTCATATATCCATTTTAAACTTGTGTAATATATTCAATTCTTCCTGACTTTCTAGTTTAATGCTCTAATTTATTGTGCCACACATCACTGATATGACTTGTATTACCTATTGATGAAAATTTATTGTCAAAAGATGATCTGAGTTTTCCTATAGGTAATTCCAAATATGGATTGTAAGATGAATCCATTATTCACAATTATGAAGATTGCATAACATACAAGGCATGACAATAACTAAAGAATAATAATAATAATAATGAATTAATATTCATAAAATTATATTTAAAATGCATTTCACAAATACTATTTCATTTTACCTTCACAATAATGCCAAGTGAGTATTAGTACAAATATTACTGTCCCCTTTTTAATTTTATTTTTTGTTTTTACAAGTGTTATTTTTCAAAATAAACAACATTACAACTTTATTTCAAAACTACAGTGATACAGAGTTTTTCTAAAATCTTTAAATTTCCCCATGGTAAACATTTGAAATACAAGATCAGCTCAAACCATGTTATTTGATATTCATTCATTTCTTTTAAACTTTCAAAGAGTAACACAGGATGGGAATAAGAAGAAACAAAACAAAACAAAACAAAAAGAACAAGCTTATATGGAGTCCACACCTGGAAGTAGGAGAAGCAGCATGTGAAACTTGAACTTTTCTAAGGGCAAGCTAGGAGAATTTCAAGTGGCTTATAAATAAGACCTGTTTTAAAGCAGTGAGGACTTTGGTTAAAAGTATTAGTAGGGGGCGCTTCATGTCATAGGCCTGAAACAGGAGACAGAAGGAGGGCAGCTAGGTTAGATTTGGAGAAAACTGAAAGCTGGGAGAAGGGAAGATGAAGGACCCAAGACACTAATTCACATGGCAAGCCATATCAGCACACTTGGGGAATGGTAATTGTCAGGAAGGGATGGGAAGATAACTGAGGCACTAGGAACAGGGAATGATGGGACTGTTGCTGAATGCTAAATTTGTCTGGAAAAAGGTAGGATGAGGGAAGAAGGCGTCTCTGTCACTTCACTTTACCAAAAGGCTGTGGTAGTGTCTGCCTCCCAGATGGACAGATGCTCTCAGAGGAGGATAAGGGATGACTGTCATGACAGAGGGTTAATGGTGAAGGAAAAGGGATGATGTCATTGTACAGCCTTTCAACTGATGACTAGTACTTATGGACTCTCACTGGACCCTTCTCTGCTTCTGAAGAGGAGGGTTTGGGAACTTCAGGCCAAGCTTAGGGGGATTAGGAATGGTCCCCAGGTCTTTCCTGAGTGCCTGCTAGGCCCTAAAGCCAATAGTTTAAGAGGCCATTAGTTGGTAATTGGCTCTCATGGTTAGTGTCTGCTGGAGGCAGTCTCAGACCATGACAGGAAGGAATTATCCAAAGAAGAATATGGACAATGAGTGAAAAAGTTCATATACTTCAGGCCTTACTACTCAATCTTCCAGAAACAAGAGAGTGGATTTACTGACTTGTCCTGGAACTGAAGGTAATGAAAGGCATGTTCAAGGAGAGAGGAAGGGAGATGGGAGGAGCCACCAACTGATCTAGCTCTTCTAGTATTGAGGCCACTTCCACAGATATCATCATGGGTCTCTTACAAAGGAGCCCTAGGTACTTGAGTCTTTGAAAAGATCAAAAGATAGCTCCTCCCTCCTTACCCATGGTCCCTGTTTCCTCAATGCTCTTTAGAGTTGTACCTCTTTGTACTCAGGGCTCTTGATTATTGCCACAGGACTGAGGCCACAGTGAGCCTGTATGTACACCAACATCTCAATGAGTCTGAGGTGGACAAGCTGCCTTGAGGGCATTACATAGATGAGTTGGAGTTTTGCAGTTCCTGGGAGTCTTGAGAGCAACGTATTTTCTAGGATGTGTTAGGAAGTCACTGGTCACTATTGTCCTCAGGTAATCACAGCCATGTGTCATTGGACCAGTGAGTCTGACCTACCCAATTGCCCAGGCCATCTTGCAGGGATCACCATCTAAGAGGTGAGGGCAGGAAGTGTTAGTCAAGAGGAAGGGAAGGGTGATTGTCTCCATATTTTAGGTGAGGGTCAAAGATATAAGTTCCTGTTGGCCATAACCTCTGATGGCCACAGTTGGATGTTAAAGCAAGAGCAAGCACAAGAGGGACTGGATAGAAAATTAGTCTTTGGGATGAAGATATGGGCAATTGGTGGCTACGGGGAATGAAGAATTCAGCTTTCTAGAACCTTGAGAACTTAGGATTCCAGGTGATTGCAACGCACTTTTGCCTGAATTAAAGAAGCTTACATTTATTAAGCTGAAACATGTAACAAATTTCATTTTGATTTTTACAAAAATATCACAAATAGAAGATCAAGATGCTTGGATTAAAAAAAACAAGTGTATGTCTCAAAATAATCAAATTCTTTTAGTGGACTGTAGGATTTATCTTAGTCAACAGTGGGATACAATACCAAAAATAAAAAAATCTTAGTGTGCTCCTAGATTAACCTGAGAAACTATCTTAGCATCTTAATGTTCTATGGAATCATCTAATTCAATATTATGTACAGAAGATGGTAGTCAGTTGCTTTTTTCTGGAAGGAGCAGATTCCTTACCTGAGGGTCCCCTATACCAATGATATGGAAGTTATACTTACTATTCCTATTACATGACAAGTATATAAGACAGGCCTTATTTGTTATATATTATACTCACTCTGAGACTAATTCTTTATATACTATACCACTCTCATTTCTGAAAATACATGTTATATGACGCTGAGTAAGTGGCAAGCTCTCTGTGACCCAAGAAACTAAGTTGTAGAATAAGTGGTTATCTGCACTGAAGAAGAATGTCACTCTTCAGTGTAAGTTCCATTAATTAAAGTTCCCTAAAAAAGATTTCTAAAATTTGATGAAATTACATGTGTACCTTCCTATTATCCAGCACTAAAAGAATATGTAGCTTGATGTTAGAATAAATTTTACCAGAAATGTATGAATATAGTAGAGAAATTTGCATTCAGATATAGATTGAATAGAATGAAGTGAGTGGTTCTATCCAAAAGTGCAGTCCTATGATTATTTGTTTTTGTGAACATTAAAGGAACAGGAGAAATATCCAAGTTAATATATTTTTTCCTAAAAAAGTAGAAATTGAGGTAATGGTGGAACCATTAACATAAATAATGAAATCAGAATTAGGAAGGGATATTAAAGAGAAAAATATAACAAGAAATTGCCTTCTGGGATGTTTAAAAATTGATGTCAGAGAAAACATTCTATAACCAGAATTTCTCTTTTAATTAGATCTGGTTTTGCTTGTGGTTTATCTGAGATAAGGATGGCTACCCCTGCTTTTTTATTTAGCTGAAGCATAATATATTGTACTCCATCCTTTCACCTTTACCCTGTACGTATTTGCTTGTTTCAAATGTGCTTCTTGTAGAAAGCATATTGTAGGATAGTGTTTTTCAATCAATTCTGCTATCCACCTCTGTTTTATGGGTCAATTCATCCAATTAACATCTACAGTTATGATTACTATCTGTGACTTTCCCTCCATCCTATTCCCTCCCTTATTTATATTTTTTGTATCTTTCTTTTCCCTTTCCTTCCTTGAAAATTTTCCTTTTGACCACTGCCTCCCTCGATATTTCCTCCCTGTGTTCCCCCTCTTTACCTACCATCCCCTCTTACTACACTTTTCCTCCCTTCTAACCACTCTCCCCCTTCTTTCACTCCCCTCTTATTCTTCCTACTGCCTGTAGGGCACAATAGATTTTTTTTCCTTAATGGCGTATGCTATTCCCTCCTTGAACCCAAACCAGTGCTAGCAAATTCCGTACAGTGCTCCTCTCCCTCCCACTTTTCCCTCTCTTGTTATGAGTTTTTATATCTTTTCATGTTAGGATATAAACTTAACTGTTCATATTGATCCCTCTTTGGAACAGAACCAATGAGTATAACGTTCCTATGATGCTCATCTCCTTCCTTCCTCCACTTCCACTTTAGTATGTTTTTATGCTTCTTTGTATGGCATAATTTACCCTTTCCTATTCTCCCATTATAATTCCTTTATTCCTATTAATAGATTTTTTTTAATTTCAGATTATTTCACTTATACCCACACCTTCTATCTATGTACATACATCCTCCTCATATTTGGATGTAAACAATTTGCTCTTACTGAAGCCAAAGTTATGTGCAAGTGTGTGCATCTGTGTGTGTATGTCTATGTGAGAGTGTGCAGTTTCCTTGTTTACCTTTTTATGTCTTTCTTGCATCTTGTAAGCGGAGATGGAATTTTCCATTGACTGTTGGCTTTTTCATGACGAAAGTCTGGGAGTCTTTTATTTCATTAAATAACCATCTCCTTGCATGAAAGATTATGCTCAGTCTTGAAGTGTAGTGGTTCCTTGTTTGCAATCCTAGCTCTTTTGCTTTATGAAATATCAAATTACAATCCCTCTGATTTTGTAATGTAGATGCTGCTAAATCCTGTGTACTTTTTTTAAACTTTATTTTTATTTGTTTCCTCATTTACATTATTCATTTTCATTACATTTTTAATTACAAATTTTATCCCCGTCTTTCCCCTGCCCCCAACCCTAAAACAGCCATCCCACTGTAAAGTCCCTCCCCTGCTCTGCTCTCTTACTTTCTGGTAGGGCAGAGAGTGTCTCACTACCCCAGCCCCTGTATATCTTAATTCCTAGTTGCAGGAATTACAGAACTTTTAATTCTAGATTCTTTTGATTGCTCCCTTGTCACCAACCCCAACTGGAAGGACACTCAATTCAATACAGGCTGTGGATATGTGATTATACTAGCCATCTTCATAGTGGACATATTGCGACAGTGATCATCCATCTCTCCTTCCTATCCCTCCCCCGCCCTTGTTCTGTTCTTTACCCTGTCCCTGTCTGTTTACTGAAGTGTGTGTTTCCAGCATCCCTCCCCCAGACCCTACCTTCCCCTCCATCTCCCCCACTCTCATCCCCATGCTCCCTATTGTCCTGTGTGGCATGACACCCAGTTTAGAGTTTATGCCATTTCTTCCCTAAGCCAAATTCAATGAGAGTAATTGAAAGGAAAACTGTAATAGTTATCTCTTGCCTCATCTCTATGGGATGATTAATCCCATTTTGTCTCTCCCTGTCACCTCTCATTCTAGACCTCTCCCATCTCAGAATTTTGCCTTTTAAGGTATCCCTTCACATTCAGTTCATCCTATACCCTCTATATACCCTATGCACACATCTTCAGATATATGTTCATACGCGTATATAGACTCCTCTATGGACCTATGTTTAACTATACATATATATATATATATATATATATATATTTATT
>CM053600.1:17440721-17461810 GCA_028646575.1 Pseudocheirus occidentalis | reverse complement strand
CCAGAGAATGAACTGACAGAATCTGAACGCAAATTGAGGTATCCTTTAAAATAAAAACTACAACTTTTTTTGTTTCACAACATGATTAATGTGGAAATATATTTTGCAAGATTGGACTTGTTTACCCTAGATCAAATAGCTTGCCATCTCAATGAGTAGGGGATAGGGTAGAAAGGACAGGAGAAACTTTAGAATTAAAATTTTTTAAAGTTAAAGTATTTTACATGAAATTGAAAAAATTAAAAATTAGGTCTACTATTATCTACAAGACTGTACTGGAATCCCAAAAGCCATTCTTCTCTGGCATCAGTTCCTATAAATAGCCCAAAGTAAGCATCAGGATTTAGGATATTTAAATCCTCTATTCATCTATCTATCTATCTATCATCTATCTATTTATATCTACATAGATACATGCATACATATATGCATACATACATATATGTTAGTATGTGCATGTGAGTATGTATATGTGTGTATGCATATATATATCTCTCTGTGTGTTTGTATGTTGTGTATAATAAGTAATATACAAAGGTAACAGTGGTAGATCAAAGATTGTCTCTGCCATACTTCTGTGAAATGCATATCCAGGTACATTTAAATAGAGAGTAGAAAGAAATGCTTTTTAGTGATCTCTTAAAGAGTCAGGAAAAAGTAAATTATAAAAAGACAAATAACTTTCTTCACTATCCTCTTAATTCATTTATATAACTATTTCTTTTTCTTTAGTCATTACATATTCTACCCTTTCCTCCCATTTTTCATATACTCACTATTAACTGTTCAGGACGTGGCTGGCATACCTTCACAAGTAATACCCAATTCTTTGTACACAGCTATATGTCCTTTCCCTCAAACTTTTTTCTCACATTGCTAATATAATGGAAAATCAATAAACTGAATCACACATGAATTAAGAACTGATAATGGCTTAATGTGTTGTCCTTTCCTTCACGTTTGAATTTTAACAAAGCATTGTCTTGTCTCAAAAGCTGTGGAGTTTCAAGGATCAAAGAAGGGGCCTAGGGCAGCTATTTTCGGGAGGGAGTATCATTACAGAACCACTTAAATCCCTATATGAGAAACAATTCAATCTTCCAGCCTATGAGGCCAGTTCTCATATTTTTCATGAAAGTATAGAGTTTGGAGGAAAGATTATTTTTTTAGACAAGAAATGTTACTCAAAGTCATCAAGGATCACAATCTATTTTGGGGATTTGATGCTTGGAACTATATATTGATAGGAAGGCAGTAAATACATTTTATCTGCATTAATGTAGGTAAAAATAATATATTCCTCGAGAAAGACTTTGGGTAAATTAGTGCCAAAACTTGATATTTTTAAGATTGGAAAAACACAAAATTTTATCAGTTATAGAAGGGAACTCAGATATATATGAGAATTGTAGAAGCTGAAAAATATTATATTAAATAAATATGGCTTTTGAATTCTTATAAATTGAACCTCCCCCAACACCAAGGACTATATTTGGGAGTTCACAAAAACTTAAAACTTCTAATTAAAATTATTTCAATCAGTTAAGATATGGCACTCACTCCACAACTTATAATTTTAGAATTGCTTGACACACTGTAATGGTAATGTAATTTAATGGTAATGGTATGTAATGGTAATGTAGTTTAAAGATCTCTTTGTATTGACTCAGTTTCTGCGTTAAGGGTCAAAACCCAGAGCTTTTGAATCCCATTTGTGGGATGGAATTGTTGATGTGAAGAAAGGGGGCTGGACAGGGAGGAGCTGGTATCATGGATTTAGATAGAAAGGCCCAAGGAGAGAGAGGCAAGAAGGCCTTAAGAACTTACAGGAGCAGCAAGCAGCATTGAGGAAGGGAGAGAGAGAGAGAGAGAGAGAGAGAGAGAGAGAGAGAGAGAGAGAGAGAGAGAGAGAGAGAGAGAGAGAGAGAGAGAGAGAAAGCAGCCAGTTGAAGCCATCCACACTGCTGAGGGCAAGCTGGAGCTGCCCAGGACTTTTGAGAACTGCCACCCAGCGCTGTCATAAACTGAAGAGGCATGACTGTGGAACCAGTATTTTTTATGTCTGTTTTTGATGATATTTTGCCACATTCATCTGCTGGTAAAGGAGAGTGCTGTTGTTGCAAAGGTCATGGAAATTGTTGTTGGTTCAGAAGAACTGAAGGAGGATTTTCATTTTATAGGTCTACAGAAATCCTGCAGAGGAGTCTTGCTGATGCTTTCAGGGGTCCTGAATCTGTTCTGCAGGCAGAGGAATTTGATGCAGATGCTGGCAATATATATTGGGGCTTTATTAAGTTTTGTCTTCCCATGAATAGAGATTGCTGAGTATTTGCCTCAGGTCAAGATGAAGTAAAGACCTTTCTTGGGTATTGAATGCTGTGATGATATTGTAACCTTGTTATGCCTTAGGGATAGATGGTCTTTGAGGCCTCCACTGTTCCTTTGGTAGTAACTTATGATAATTGTAATTAAGTTGTGATCTGGGGGTGGAGTACTTTAATGTTTTGTGCTTTGTGACTGACCAATTGAATATACTTTGTTTATGATTGGAAACTAATCTCCATTTAAGAAGAGAGATTTTGTGATTAACTAAATCAATGTACTACACAGGGGTGGAGTACTTTGACTTTATACTTTGTGACTGAATTGAAAACTTACTAAATGACTGAGTTACCCTGTACTTTGATTTTCTCTTCTCTGTGAACATTTTGCCTTAATTTGTTACTGAATATATGGAGAGTTACTTTGCTCTTATTCTGAACCTGGAAGTTGCTTTTGCTTGGAAGTACATGCTCTAAGATATTAGTTGACTTAGTTGACTTGTCTAGAGTCATGTAAGAGGTCTATCAAGATAGAACTTGAACATGTTTTTACTCAGAAACCAGCTCTCTGTTCACCATGCTACACTGTTTCTCCTCCTAACTAATGTAATTTAAATTGGTTTTAAAATGATATCTAATTGTCAACAATAATAACAGTTAATATTTAGTGACCATTTGAAGATTTTGACAGTATTTAAGCCATATTATATCATTTTTCCCTTATAATAAATCATGGGGGTAAATGTTATTGCTTCTACCATTTTATAGAGTTGTTAACTGAAACTTAAAAGGGGCTAAATGACTTGCTGAGGATTGCAGAGCTGGTGAGTGTCTGAGCTTGAATTTGGACTCAATTATTTCCAAATCCACATTCACCCCTATATCCAATATACCACTATCAATGCAAATATTTTCATTGGAACTTTCTTCATTCTTAAATTAAGAGTGGCTGGAATTCTATCCTGTTTCTGGTTGTTTCACCCTTATATAGTGGTTATCATTGTGAAGGTATATTTGCAGGAAAGACTGAGAATCTTGTTCTATAAATTTAGATATTTTCCAGTAAATACCTCTTTGAATTGTAAATAGAGAATGACATATCAGTTTTTTCATTTTCTTACCTTAATAATGTTCTGCTCCATTATGGACAATTTTACAAGTCTTTCAATGTGAGATTCATCTGAGGCTTTAATATCTGACTCCTAGAAATTTGATGTATCTCCTGTTTCTGTCAAATATTCAGTCAAAAATCAGTTTGAAAGCACAACTCCACAAATTCTAGGAGCTCTGTACTCTTTCTGAGGTTCTCAAAAGTTTTTGTATATGTGCAACAACCCAGGAAGTATGTAAGATACCACTGACTAAAATAATAACACTGAAGTGTATAGTGGTATGGAATATATCTACAATGCTATGTTCTCATTCAAACCACACTTAGTTACCCATTTTTTTAAAACCACCATATATGAAGAATTGGACATCATTAAGATATGTCTTCAACTACACTGAGGTCAGAAAGTCATTCACTGGAAAAAAGAAAATGTGGAAAAAGTAGAAATATACCAGTAAGGAGAATGTGTTTCAGTCAACATAAATAATATACAAAGGTTACAGTGGTAGATCAATAGACTGTCTCTGCCATACTTTTATAAAATGCATGTCATTAGTTGTCCAGTGTTCTGACTAAAGTTCCTCCTCAATTTTAAAGAGGCTATTCTGTTCATCAGTAATGGTTATGTCACATACATTATCTCATCCTGACTTAATCTTAATTCAACTTAGCATCTTACCTTTTAGCAGTCTCCTGTGGATACAATTCATCATATGCCTTTAACAAGCAACTGTCATACATAGATCAAAACATAACAATTGTCAGATGTAAGTTTTTTCTCTTACTTTCCTATCTAATTTGCAGACTATATCTGTAAGTATAAACTTTGTGCCCTTTATAATTTTCTGTGATTTTTTTACTTACTCCAATCAAATGAACTACATGTCTTCATATTCAAGAAATTATCAGTGACCCAAGTTGTATTACTATATAAATTAACTTTACAAGCGATGGTTATTACTATATTATTTTCCTTGTCCTAAGAGACCAAAACAAAAACCAAACAGTATTCAATTTCAATGTTTTCTGAATTCCTCAAATAATATGTTCATGTTCTGGACATATGAACATATGTTCACAAATATATGTTCATGTTCTGGAAAAATGTCCATTATTAGAAAATAAGTCCCTTATTTTACTTTGTCACCCTTACTGTCCCAAAGTTGAGCATATAAAACATATCAAGAGTTTGTAGCTGGTTATCATAGCTAATGATAACTCTTGTTTATGCCAGCATCTTGCATAGTACATATCAAATTGAAATTCACACGTCAGTAAACCTTTATCTCAGACTAAGGAAGACAGATATTTTCCATCCAAAATACAAATGAAACAAATTCCTTAAAAAAGCCTTTTCTATTTTTTCTCTTTTAGGACTCTATTTTTGACATTTTAAGGCATTCTTCTCCTGACTGGCTTTTTGGGCCTCTTTTGACATTCAAATTAATCTGTTTTTTAAGGTGTTATTTTCTTCAGTCAGGTTGTTGACTCTCTTTTCATGATTTTCTTACATCATTCTCATTTCTCTTCCCATTTTTTCCTCTACTTCTCTTATTTGGTTTTCAAAGTCATTTTTAAGCTAATCTATGGCTTGTAGGCAATCTTCATGTTTCTTGGAAGCTTTTGGTGTGGGAGATCTGACTGTGTCGTCTTCCTCACATTCCATGCTTTGATCGTTTTTGTCCCCAAAAAAGTATTGTAGGGTTTGGTTGCTGTTCTTACTTTACTTCCTTTTCCTACTCATGTTGCCAGTAAAGTATTTGTATTTTTAGCCGGTGGAACTCTGTTTCCAGAGGGGAAAGCTCTATCCTGAATTGCTGGGGTTTTCACAGTTGCTGGAGCTATTAGGGGGCTGCTTCAGCCCCCACCAGGTGTGGCTCACCAAAAACACCTTCTAAGACCACCACCCAAGGCCACAATCCAGATCTAGGCTGCTCAACAGAAGAGCACTTAGCCTCTGAACGATTGGTTGGCCCCCCTGCAGGCTGGGAGCACTGAAGCAGATGCCTGGAGACAGCAAAGCGGCCATTTCTGCCACTTCCTTGCCCTGGGGGCAGTTTGGCCAGACCACATTTCTCCCCCAAATTTAGCTGAATTCCACTGACCTTTCACTTGATCCTCATTTCTTCTGGCTTGATACATCTGGATACTGCCACAGCTGTTGCTGATCCACTCTCCTGAAGACTCCAGCTGCAGCTCCTCCTGACTGCCCTGGGGCCAGGTTGCAGTTTCAGGGTTCACTCAGAAATGTGTTTTCTGTATTTTTGTGTATTTTGGAGCCCTAAAATTTGTTCAGAGTCATATTTTATGGGTATTTGAGGTGGCTATGTGGGAACTGCAATTCCTTGCTGCTTCTAGGCCATAATCTTGACTCTGCCCTCCAGGACTCTATTTTTGGACCATAAGTGATCAACCTTACTAAGAGTAAGAACTTCTAAGCCCGGCAAAATCAGGAGCAAAAGTTTCCATTCCATGATCATTTTATTTATCTTATGTGAATCAATTGTAGACAAACAATAGACAACAGCATCACAAATATGCCAAAATCTGCTGTAAAGAGAGAAACAATGGAAGATTACATCATTTACTTGTTTTATTTTATTGCAAACTCTTTATAATTCAGCATTTCTCTTCTTACTTGGCTTTAAATTGTTTTATCTAGAGATTCTCTGTTTCATTTCTCCTGGGCAAGTAATTATTTAAATTTAGATCTGATATAAGCTCTTAATTCATCAGTATGCATACATATAAGTATATTATTATTGCATTGTATATAATATGCATGTGTTTGCATGTGTATGTGTATAATGTATATAAATGCCCAGACAAATATGCACGCATATTTGTATATGTACATAATATGTGCATAAGAATTTGTCTATATATGATAATATAAGAATATTATTGCATGTATTGTGTGTGTATGTGCATGTGTGTATCTGAAACACATTTCCATGGCACAAAGATATTAGATTCCGTTTCCTTCTCTAATAATTTTCTATTCTAGGTGGAGGAAAAAAAACAAAGTTTCATTTTTGGAAGAGAATTTTCCTTTGTTTTTCAGATTTGTAGTTCACAATGATGATTTCAGTTCTATTTCCCATATGCTATAAATTATAAAATTAGTTGTAGAGGTTAGAGATAGCAGAAAGTTTAGCAGATAGGTATAAAAGATAAAAAGTTGAGATATCCAGGAGGATGGTCACTTAGAAACAAAAGATATACAACTATTATTACGGTGAGCTATAATAATATTAAACAAAAAAGTCTTTCTTAATCATATGTTTTTTTCATCATAAACTTCTAGTGAGGAAGTTTTCTCAGTCAATGAAACCTAATGTATTGCTTTATTTTTTTCCACAGCAATTTATAATTTCATAGACTTGTCTTCAACATAAGGGATTACCTAACTGACTAGCCAGGGGTTTTAGAGCTGCAGTTCTTCTTGATTCAAAGGGTAGCTTCTATCCATGAGCACTTTTGCCTTACAGCTCTACTTCTATAGCCAACCTTCAGTGTGCTCATCTAAATTATGTGAGTGATCCAGGGCTTCTGAGGGGAAAAGAATGAGAAGACACAGCCCCTTAAATTATATGGTATCAGGAAAGTTCCTGACTGCTTTGGAAAATGGTATGAAAGAGACAAATTGGTGAAGGATCTAAATATCCAATTAATCTATTAACACATTAAAAAAAACTGTGTCAGGCACTGTGTTAGCACAGTGCTAGGACTACAAGATGAATTAAAATGCAGTCCTTGAGTTCAAGGAGTTCATAATATAAGACAGTTCAGTATCTCATACACATCAACTATGGTGCTTATAAGTAGCGTAGTTAGGTTATTGTACTTGCTTATCATTTAAAACAATACAAAAAAATCCTACATAAAAATACAGATACTCCACAGAAATAATCTGGATGTCTAGAAAGAAGACTTTTTAGTTGAATAGATATGATTCAGTGTTCTTTTGATGTCTGAGTATTCAATGCTCTAAATATAAAGAGCCAACAGATAAAGGTCTAGCTTCAATCTTTGACTTTTAGAAAAGTAGCAAGATTTCTAACAATGAAAAACAAGTTTTTGCATCAGTTTTCCTGAAATGAATCCAGGTTCTGCTCAGAAAAAAGTGTAGACAGATTTGGTAGTGGGCATCCATAAAATGAATTGTTATGCAAATCTTTGTGTATTTTGAGTAAATGCTGATTTTACCTGATTATGAAATCTAGTCCCAATTTCTGAAATATAAAACTTTAAATGTATACTCTGAAAGCTTATAAAGTTTCTTTTGTGTATTTGTATTTTAATTTATGAAATAACAAGCATTTCCACAATAGTGTAGGGCGGAAAAATAAAATTGCACATGAAATCACAAGTCTATTTGCGTGGACTTAGACGTAACTTCTCTTTGCAGTATTGCTCTTATAAGCATAGATATCTTAGAATGGTAGAGTTAGAAATAATTTTCCAGTTTATTCTACATTTTGTATATGTGCCAAGTGAGGCTGCCAGAAATAAAGTAATTCATTCTGACATATAAAACATTAGTGGAAAAGCCAATACTGAATTTCTAGATTTCATGCCTTTATTTTCCCCCGTACATTATGCTACCATGGGCAACATAGTGATATAGTGGATAGAATGCCAGACATAGAGTCAAGAAGGTTCAAATTCTTAACTTCAAATCTGGCCTCATACACTTACTAGCCATGTAACCCTAGGCAAGTCACATAACCTTGTTTGCCTCAGTTTCCTCATTTTTTGGCAAAATGAGAAGGTAATGGCAAATTACTCCCTTATCTTTGCCACAAAAAAACACAAAGAGAGTCATGAACAGTCAGACATGATCAAAATTACTGAACAATATCAAAAATGTTGCCATTCTTAGCAAGTCAGATTTATATACAAACATATATAGAACTTGTCCTTGCATTACTTTCTTTTAAATCATAATCTTTATGCTTCTTAACATAGAAGAAAATCTTATATTTTCACTGTGTTTTTCATTCTCTCCTTTTGCTTCCAATTCTTCACATCCTTCCATTAAACTCCTTATTTGTTTATAATCCATCGTCATTCCAACCGAAGTTTCACTGGGCGTGGAGGGACAGAGCAAAGATGGCAGAGTAGAAGCATCACTTCTGTGCTCCTCTGGCTTCCACGTCCTCCAATACATATAAAAAATTAATCTAAAGAACTTTAGAGTGACAGAATCCACAAAGTGATAGAGAGAAACATAGCTTCTACTGATGGAAGACAAGAATGGTGGCAGGTCCATCCCAACATGCTGAGAGCTGAGAGCAGTTCCACCTGAGTTATGGTTTTAGCCCCAGGGTGGTTCTGACCAGTTGTGGCTGGAGCACCTTTCAAGAGAGTAAATCAACAGCAGCTGTCGTGGTTTTCAGACTTCTCAATCCATAAATGGCTAAGACAAAGTAAAAGGTCAGTGTGGAAAGTGGTTCGTACAAGGGGAGATAGAAGAGTGATGTCTGGCTTCTACTCCCAGAGTGAGAAGCAGAGAAGGTACGATGGCTGCAGCCATTGCCATATGACTGCTTCAGATCCTGCAGACTGTAGGGGGACCAAGTGAATATTCAGACACTAAGCACTTTTGCTCTGACCTGCTTGGATCCCGATCAGGGTCATGGGTGGTGGTCCTGGGGTGTATGATGAGAGAGCCAGAGCATGTTTGGCTATAGAGAGGGAGCCCATCTAATAGCTCTGCAGCTACAAAAAATCCAGTGATTTCGGATATAGTTCCTTCCATTTTAGAAGCAGAGTTCTACTCTTGCAAAGAGCTCAAAAGTCAAGTAATTGGCTGTCAATTTGAGCAAGCAACAGAAGCACAAACAGATAATAGAATCCTTTTTTGAGGACAAAAAGGATCAAAGCATGGAAGAGGAAGAAGACAGCGAAGTCAGAACTCTTGCATCAAAAGCTTCCAAGAAAAATCTGAATTGGTTACAGACCATGGAGGGGCTCAAGAAGTATTTTGAAAATCAAGTAATAGAAGTAGAAGAAAAATTGGGAAATGAGAACGATGTAAGCAAATTATGAAAAACAAGTCAATATCCTGCTAAAGAAGATACAAAATAGAGTGAAGACATTAACACCTTAATAATAGCCTAACTCAAATGGCAAAAGAGGTCCAAAAATTCAATGAGGAGAAGAATGCTTTAAAAATCTGAATTTGCCAGATGGAAAAGAAATTACACAAACACACTGAAGAGAATAACTGCTTCAAAATTAGAATGGAAAAATTATAAATTATAATTTATGAGAAGTCAAGATACAATAAAACAGATCTAAACAAATGAAAAAAATAGAATACACTGTGCAATATCTCATTAGAAAAAAACATCGACCAGGAAAAGAAATCCAGGAGAGATCATTTAAAAATGATTGGACTACCTGAAAGCTATGATCATAAAAAGAGCCCAGACACCATATTGCAAGAAATTATCAAGCAAAATTACCCTGATATTCAAGTATCAGAGGGCAAAAAAGAAATGGAACGAATTCACCTAAAGTTCTAGAAAAAAGTCCCCAAAAGAAAACTTAGGAATATTATAGCCAAATTCTAGAGTTCCCAGGCCAAGGAGAAAATACTGCAAGAAGTCAGGAAGAAACAATTTGAGTATTGTGGAAACACAATTAGGATAACATAACACAAGACCTAGAATTTTCTATATTAAGGTATAAAAGGGCTCTGGAATATTCCAGAGATCAAAGGAGCCAGTACTAAAACCAAAAATCACCTACCTAGAAAAATGGAGTATAATGCTACAGGGAAAAATAAGGTCATTCAATGAAATAGAGGACTTTAAAAAATTCTTGATAAAAAAAACCGTGATTAATAGAAAATTTGACTATTCAAATATATGAAGCAAGAGAAGCATGAGAAAGTAAATAGGAAAAAATGAAATCATAAGGAAATTATTAAAGTTGAACTATTTACATTCATACATGGAAAAGCAATAATTGTAACTAACAAGACTGAAGGGACAAATCATGCCAGTATAGTAAGTAAGCTTATTTTGCCCCTAATATGACCTATCAAGGACCTGCAATGTGTAACTTAGCTGCTATTTATCATGTCCCAGGAACTAGCCACTCCTGGCACGGGGCATGTTTGAAGAAACTGGCTACTTCCTCAAGCATGCCATTAATTAACTGTTATCTTGCAGCAGTACACTGCCTTTTCTTGGAAGAGGGAAACACAAAGGGCCATGCGACAAACTTCTTGTCTTAGAGCCGCTTTTGTTTACCAAGTATAGAATTCCCTTTAGTCCCTTACCCACTTTGGAATCTCACCCACAGAGAAGATGCTCTGCCTGGAACCCTCCCAATAAAGACTCAATGGCTGAACCCAGGATTCCCCAGCCTCTGAGAAACAAGTTGTGCTCCCCACAATTGGTGATATTTTTCTTTTTCATTCTCTGCTTACCTTATAATTATCCTTATAGTTATATTCTTCGTGTTTCTGTGTGTATTGGGACTTTGATTTCATTTTCCTAAGGCTTACTGTATTATTCTATGTGTATAATTAAAGTAGATATTGTTTCCTAATTGTGAAGTGTGTCATTTGTGGGAAAAAATCTGTACCAAAGTTCTATTCAAAACGAAGACTTTTCTCAGTATGAGGACAGATGAAGGGAATATATGTGTGTATACATGTATGTATGTATGCATATGTATATATATGTATATATGTATGCACACATACTTATCTATTGGAGAATATAAGTGTCTACAAATATATATGTGAGTGTGGGCATTTGTATGTTCATGTATACATAGACAGAGGGCACAGGATGAATTGAATATGGAGGAATGATATTTAAGAAAATTAAAATTAAGAAGTGAGAGAGGAATTTATTGAGAGAAGAAGGAAGTGAGCAATAGACTAAATTATCTCATAAAAAAGAGGGAAGAGAAAACTGTTCAAATGGAGGGGAAGTGTAGGAAGGTGAAAGGGAATGGGACAACCTAATTTTAATTGAATTTTGGCTAAGGAGGGGAATAATATACATGCTCAATTGGGTATATTACCCTAAAGGAAAATAGGTGGGTAGGGGATAAGTGGGAGGAGCATAGAAGAGAGGGCAACTTGGGGAGAGGGTAGTTAGAAATAAACCTTTATGAAAGGGGATAGGGTCAAAAGATAAAATAGAATAAGTGGGGCATCAGATAGGATAGAGGGAAATGTAGTTAGTCTTTCACAATTTAACTACTATGGAAATGATTTGGGTAACTATACATGTACAATCTATATTGAATTGCTTATCTCCCCAGTGGGGGTGGGTGAGGATGGAGGAAAGGGAAAAAACAAATATAGACCCCAAAGTTTCAAAAACAAATGTTTAAACATTTTCTTTTTTACACACTACTAGGGAACAAGATATAAAGCTACTGGGGTATAGAAATCCATCTTGCCCTACTAGAAAGTTAGGGGGGTGAAGGGGGAAGATACAAGAAAGAACAGGTTGAGGGAAGGGGTATTTAGTAGGCTAGATATTTTAGGGTGGCAGTAGGGGAAAGACCAAGAAAAAATGGTAACTCAAAATCTTGTGTAAATGAATGTTGAAAACTAAAATAAAAATTTAGTAGTGCAAATAGGGAAAAAAATCACTTGCTCTTTCACAAAGTATTTTACCTTCTCCTGAAACTTTCTACTGAACACTTGGTATTAATCTTTATATCAAAAAATTATTGGAAACAACCCAGGAGCACAACGCATCTCTGTTGGGGATATATTAGCATCTATGTTCCATTACAGTGCACCTAATTCTTTTCTAACTGAAGACTGTGAATCCTTATTCTACCTTACCGTTTTCCTTTTCCAGTATCACATTTCAATCAGTATCATTCCTGCTTTTGGTACAAACTCAGGACTTGGTGGTAATGAAATCTTAGTGATAGAGAATGGAATTGTGGAGAAAATATTGTATGATAGAAGGATGAAAAAATCTGGCTTTGAAAATTAGCCTTTTATTTTCTATGTTGAGTGATCGTTGGCAAGCCACTTAAACTCTCTGAGCCCAATTTGTAAAATGGGGTAATAAACCTTTCATCGTTTGCCACACAGAAGTTTTGTGAAGATTAATAGAGCAAATGTCTGTATAAAGCCGATGGTACTCCTTAAAGTATTTTAGAAATGTAAGTTAATGATAAAAAGTGAAAAAGGCCATTTTTGAAAGCAGAACTTGACTACATAGAAACATTTTAACTTTTTATGTTATTTTGTAAGAGAACAGGGCATTGATGAATTGTGATTAAGCAATTCTAGTTCAAAATAGAACATCCCAAATTTCCCAGGCTTGCTCTGTGAAACTCATCTTCAAAGTTGATTTTTATATATTAAGAGAAAATGAGTGAATCAACTGAGATAGTGACCCCAAGACACTGGCTTTCTGGGGAGAAGCTATCAAACATAGAGGCAAAAGATGGAGCAGGGCTAGAAAAAGATGAGCTTACCTGGGTATTTGCTTCCTGTTAAAGGCAGCTATAACATTGTTGAACAGCTCTAGATTTACAATCCTGGTAGCACCACCCTAGTTATGACTAGTCTCAAAGGCTAGATGTTAATTTGTAGCAGGCTACATAAACATATACATACACACACACAAACACACACACATATATACACACATATACACATATATATGCCATAACAACAATTTATTCTTGCAGGTTTTTTTTCTGATTTCAAAATCCTTTCACTTTCATTATTTACCTTTATAACAAGTGTCTTAAGTTGAGGAGCAGATACTTTTATCAACATTGAATAAATGAGAAAATTTAATGGTTATAGTGATATCAAGCGAGCCTACCAAGGTAACAGAACCAATAATAAAAATTCATATGCATACACACATGCATACATACAAATATACATATATGTGGATGTATATATGTATGTATGTATGTATAACTTTAGAGAAGCAACATGGCAAATAGTGAGTAAGGTCTGTGATTAATGAAGGCCTCCCTCAAAATATGATGTCTTACATATACTGTGCATGTAACCCTGGTTGAGTCACATAATCTTTTAGCTCACCTGGGCAACTCTTTTAAGACTATAAATTGGAGAGGATAAGCTGATTTAAGATGGGAAAGGGAGTTTCTTACCAAGGAGTTCCTAGTTCCTATTCCTTATACAGGCATACCTCATTTTATTGTTCTTCACTTCACTGATGGCTTGCAGATACTGCAAACTTTTACACACTGAAGGCTTGTGGCAACCCTGCATCAAGCAAGTCTATTGGCACAATTTTTCCTACATTTCACATGATTTCTCTGTGTGACATTTGGTAATTCTCACAATATGAAAAACATTTTCATTATTATTATGTTATTTTGAACTGTGATTAGTAATCTTTCATGTTACCATTGTAATTGTTTTGGGGTACCATGAAGTTCTGACCATGTAAAATGCCCAACTTAATAAACATTCTATATCTTCTGACTTCTCTACCAACTAACCATTTCTCTGTCTCTTCTTTGGCCTCTATAATCCCTGAGAGACAACAATATTGATGGAAATTACATAAACTTAATTAATAAATCAGCAGTGAGGTTTGAGAGGATTGACTCCAATTTTGAAAGAAATTCTACTGTGGGTAAAATGCTTTCAAATAGCACTGCATGATATGAAAAAATCTTTCTTTAAAGGAAGAGTCAATAACTGTTCAAATTGCACTGCTGTTTTATTTTAAGAAATTAGCACCACCATCCCAACCACCACTCTGATCAGTCAACTGTTATCAACATCTAAGTAAGAACATGTACAAGCAAAAAAAAATGATACCTTGAAAGCTCAGATGATCATGAACAGTTTTTTTTAGCAAAACAGTGTTTTCAAATGAATATATGTACTTTTCCTATAATATTATTGCACAAGTAACAGATTACTTTCTTATGCAAACATCATTTTAATTTTTATTGGGGAATAAAAAAAATAGATGATTCATTGAATTTGAGTCCCTTGGAACTATGTAGCACTAATTTTAGTTACTCACTTTTCTTTCTGCTCCTTAGAATATGTGCCTTATTTGGTCAAAGTTTTATGATTTCATCAATGAGATATTGCTTAGAAAATAAATTTAGAACATGAAGGGACATTAAAAGTCATTAATTCCAACTCCTTCATTTGATACATAAGGAAATTGCATCCACAGAAATTAAATGTTTATTTCAAGGATGTTTAGTTAGCCAGTAATAGAAGCTGGATTTCGACCTATGATCTATAATAAAATTCAGCTTTCTCTTCTCTGTAGCATATAGAAAAGAACTCTCTTGAGACTCCATAAAATGTTATTAATTGCAGTGACCAATACTCTTCTCCCTGTGACTAAGAGATTGATACACTTCTTTGAATTTAGCTAATATAGTAAAGTTTGTATCCTACTGGCCTAGTCTTTGAGAACATACACACATGCATAATATGTATATATTCATATGCATGCATATATTAATAACTGTATTCTACATACACTCATATATGTGAATGTATACAGACATACACACATATATAAAGACAGAAATGGGTACTTACATTCTGAATACAATTTATTTTGCTAATATCCACATATTTAGAGAAAGTAATTTTTTATTTTATATGATTCATCTCAGTTCTTGTTATGAACAGGTACAAAGAATTAACTTTATTCCTGAGTACATTGACAAAAGTATAATACAGAAATTGGGAAAAACCTCATTGTCTTGCCCTTTTAAATCTTTCCTAGTCAAGTTCTCTTTTTGTTCTAAATTATTTTTCTTTTAATTTGATAGTTCAACCCCTCTTTAATGGGTCTTCTTCTATATTAATTTATTGATATCAAGGTATATGACTTCTTCCATTGTCTCCAATGTTGAAATTTAGCCCCTTGGGTTTATTTTGCCCCTGCCTAGGTATTTTCTTCCTAACCTCCTATTCTCTTCTTTGTATCTCCACCAACATGATAGATAGATTACTTATGATGTACTGTGACACTCTGATTTTTTGGTTGTGTTTTGGAGTAATTGTCTGTGCAGCATTTTGTGATGCTTCCCATGTTCAACAATGTACAAAATAAATTAGATTTTAAAATTTATTTGGGGACTTAGTTCTGGCTTTCACAAAATTTTTATTCAGTAATCCTCTCTGAGGAAATCTTCCTATGGTTGAAATGTCACTTTTGCATCTGGAAATCGAGACTTTTACTCTTTTTCTTCCTGAAAATTTCTCATTCTAATTGTGTCATGAGACTCTCAGAAAGTTTACATTAGGTCTTTAGAAAATGTATTGCCAAACAAATGTACCTAAATGAACTGAAAAAAATATATTTAGAGAGGAAAAATAATTCCCTGCATAAACAGTTATTATCCCAGGATTTTTTTAAGTGGAAAGGAAGTTTTTCTTTTAATTTACTAGTGTAGGATTAAAAATAGAATAGTAGTGGTGGCTAGGTGGCCCAGTGAATAAAACACCTGTCCTGAAGTCAGGTGAATCTGAGTTCAAACATGGCCTCAGACACTAAAATAACTCAAAGCTAGCTGTGTGATCTTGGGCAAGTCACTTTACCCAAATTGCCCCTCCAAAAAAGCAAAACAATTCAAAACAAAACAAAATAGTAATTTTCCTTCTAAATTATTTTAAAATCATATGTGTATATGTATACACACACATTATATATATGTATGTGTGTATATATACACACAAGTATTTCCAAGTTTCTTTGAAGGCTACCTACACATCATGTTTTATACCACAATAGTATTCCATTACATTCATACAGCACAACTTGTTCAGCCATTCCCTGACTAATAGTAATTCTCTTAGTTCCCAGTTCTTGGCCACCACAAAATGAGTTGGTACAAATATTTTTGTATATATGGGTAATTTTTTTCTTTGTATGATCTCTTTGGTATACCCTTTTAGAAGTAATATTGTTGAGTAAAAGGGTATGCATATTTTTACAGTTATTTGGAGAGTGTTACAAATCATTCTCCTGAATGGTTATATCAGTTCACAACTCCAACAACAAGGCATTAGTGTTCCAGTTTTCCCACATCCCCACCAGCATTTATAATTTTCCTGTTTTTTTTTTTATGTTAGCCAATCTGACAGGCTAGGTATGGCATTTCTGAGTTGTTTTGATTTGCATTTCTCTAAGCAATGGTGATTTTAAACATTTTTCACATAACTATAGCTAATTTTAACTTCTCTGAAAAATGCCTTTTCTTATCATTAAACCATTTATCAGTAGAATACTTTGTATTCTTATAAATGTGACTCAGTTCTCTAAATATTTTAGAAATGAAACATTTATCGGACACACTGGCTGTAAAAAATTTTCCTGGCTTCCTGCTTCTCTCCCAATCGTGGGGGTATTCACTTTGTGCAAAATATTTTCAGTTTAATGTAATAAAAATATCAATTTCACATTTCATAATGTACTCTACCTCTTGTTTGCTCAAAATTATTTCCTCCTCCATAAATTTGACAGGTAAGCTATTCCTTGCTCTCCCAGTTTGCTTATACTACAAACCTTATATTTATATCATAAACACATGTTGATGTCTTAATTTTGGTATATGGTGTAAACTGTTGGTCTTTGCTAAATTTCTGCCATACTATTTCCCAGTTTCCCCAGCCTTTTATGTCAAATAGAGATTTCTTTTTTCATACAGATTATGCAAATTTATTTGTTTTTTAGTTATCAACATTCTTTCCACAGGATTTTGAGTGAAATTTTCTCCTGGTCTCTCCCTTATCCCCCCACTACAAGATAGCAAGCCTAGGGAATACTCCTTCCCCCAAATTGTTTTCTCTTATATCCTAATATCCCGGTAACTTTATTGTAAGGCAAGATGAACTTCTATACCCCATTGCTTGTATATCTTTGTAATGGTAAAGGAATTTAAATATCCCCCTGCATTTGCTTGGTTTTCTGGTTGAGTGTTAAAACCCAGAGCTTATGAATGCCACTTGTGGGATACACTTGTTGATGTGAAGAGAGAAGGCTGAAGTGGGAGGAGATGGTGATTTGGATTTGGAGATAGAACAAGCTGAGAGAGGCCAGAAGAACTTTTGGGAAGCCATATTGTGGAGGCAGAGAGAGAAGAGAATTGCTGGAGGCCAGAGTCGCTGAGAAACTGTTTAGGGCCAGTTGGAACTGCCCAGGACTTTTGAGAACTATCATCCCAAGCTGCTGAGGACTGAGGAGGCATGGCTATGATTCCAGTATTTTGTCTGTCTGTTTTGATGTTGCTTTGCCAGATTTGTCTGCTGGTGAAGGACAGTCCTGTTGTTGCAGAGATCCTGGAACCTTGCTGTTGGTTCAGAAGCACCAAAGGAGGATTTTCATTTTGTATGTTTACAGAAATCCTGGAGGAGGATCTTGCTGATGTTTTCAAGGGTTCTGGGAGTGTTCTACCAGCAAAGAGTGAATTGTTGAGGACGTTGGCAATGCATGATGTATCTTTGTTAACCTTTGTCTCCCCAGGAACAGAGATTTCTGAGAACCTGCCTCAAGTCAAGATGAAGAAGAGACCTCCCCTTCTATATTTAATGCTGTGATGAGAACCTTGTTGTGGCTTGCAGTAGATGGCTTTTGTGCCCTTCACTGCCCTTTTGAGAAGGTGATGCATGGTAATGGATGGTATTCAGTTATAATCCAGGGGTGGGAAACTTTTAGGGTTTTGTGCTCTGTGACTGACAAAATAAACATATATTTTTTTAAAGAAAGATTTTCTGATTGACTAAATGAATGTACTCCCCAGGGGTGGGCTAGTTTGACTATAATATTTTGCCTTAATTTGTCACTGAATAAAATAGAGAGTTACTATGCTACTATTGCAAATCTTGGAAGTTTCCTTTGCTTGGCATTACAACCTTATTTCCCCTTGCATGCATAAAACATTTTTTTTTCACATTTGGTTTTAGAACTTGGAGTTCCAAGTGGACTATACAAGAAATTATAGAAACAATCAGTAATTCATTCAGGAGAATGACAAAAATTAGACATTATACCAAAACTTGTAGGATACCACAAAGTCAGTAGTTAGGGGAAGTTTCATATTCCTGAATTCATTCTTGAAAAAAATTAGAGAGAATGAAGGTCAACGAATTGGGCATGCAACTGAAAAAGCAAGAAAAAGAACAAATTAAATATCTCCAGCTAAAAACTAAATTAGAAACAATGAAAATAAAAGGAGATATTAATAAAATTGAAAGTAAGAAAACTATTAAATTTATAAATAAAACTAAGGTTTTATATAAGGTTTTATATAAGGTTGGTTTTATGAAAAAATCAATAAAATTGATAGATACTTAGTCAACATGATAAAAAAGAAAGAAGAAAACCAAATTCTGAGTCTCAAAAATGAAAAGGGTGAATGTACCTCCAATGAAGATTAAATTAACACAATAATTAGGAATTATTTCACCCAACTGTATGCACATAAATTTGACAACCTTAGTGAAATGGATGAATATTTACAAAAACACAAGTTCCCCAAACTAACTGAAGAGGAAGTAAATTACTTAAACAACCCCATCTCAGAAAAAGAAATTGAACAAGCTATCAAAGAGCTACCTAGGAAAAAATCCCCAGGGCCAGATGGATTCCCTAATGAATTCTATCAAACATTTAAAGATCAATTGATTCCAGCACTCTACAAAGTATTCGGGAAAATTTGTGAGGAAGCAGTCCTCCCTAATTCTTTCTATGACACAAATATGATACTGATACCTAAATCAAGGAGAGACAAAATGGAGAAAGAAAATTATATACCAGTATCCCTCATGAATATAAATGCAAAAAACTTAAATAAAATATTACCAAAAAGGCTACAGCAACTTATAACTAGAATAATACATTTTGACGAGGTTGGATTTATCCTAGGAGTGCAAGGATGGTTTAATATTAGGAAAACCATCAGTATCATTGATCATATCAACAATAAAACTAGCAGAAATTATAGAATTGTTTCCATAGATGCAGAAAAAGCCTTTGACAAAATACAACATCTATTTCAATTAAAAACACTAGAAAGTAAAGGAATAAATAGAGTTTTCCTTAGAATAATAGGTAGCATCTACTAAAAGCCATTAGCAAGCATAATATGTGATGGGGATAAACTAGATGCATTTCCAATAAGATCAGGGGTAAAACAAGGATGCCCACTATCACCCCTCTTATTCAATCTAGTACTAGAAACGTTAACAGTAGCAATTAGAGGAGAAAAAGAAATCAAAGGAATCAAATTAGGCAAAGAAGAGACTAAATTATCACTCTTTGCAGATGACATAATGATATGCTTGGAGAATCCTAGAGAATCAAGTAAAAACCTTCTTCTTGAGACAATAAATAAATTTAGCAAAGTTGCAGGATATAAAATAAACCCACATGAATCCTCAGGATTCCTATGTATTTCCAGTGAAGCCCAACAGCAAGAGATAGTAAGAAAAACCCCATTAAAGTTACTGTAGACATTATAAAATGTTTGGGAATCTACCTGCCAAAACAAACCCAGTACCTTTACAAAAACAAGTACAAAACAGTTTTCACACAATTGCTCACGGCTGGGTAGAGCCAATATGATAAAAATGACAATTTTACCTAAATTAAATTACATGTTTAATGCCATACCAATCAATGTACCAAAAAATTACTTTATAGAACTAGAAAAATAGAGACAAAATTCATTTGGAAGAACAAAAAGTCATGAATATTGAGGCAATTAATGGAAAGAAATGTTAGGGAAGGTTGCCTAGTTGTATCGGATTTTAATCTCTATTATAAAGCAGCGGTCCTGAAAACTTCTTGGTACTGGCTAAGGAACAGAGTAGTGGATCAATGGAATAGATTGGTTACGAAAAACTCAGTATTCAATGACAATAGTAATATACTGTTTGATAAGCCCAAAGACCCCAGTTTCTGGGTTAAGAATTCACTATTTGACAAAAATTGCTGGGAAAATTGGAATATAGTATGGCAGAAACTGGGCATAGACCATTATCTAATGCCATACACCAAAGTCAAGTCTAAATTGATACATGATCTAGATATAAAAGGTGATACTGTAAATATCTGGAGAAGCAAGTAAGAGTTTACCTGTCATATTTATGGAGCAGAGAAGACTTTATGACCAAAGATGAGTTGGAAAGCATTATAAAATTCAAAATAGATTATCTTGATTACATCAAATTGAAAAGTTTCTGTACAAAGCCAATGTAACCAAGATTAATATGGAAGTGGGAAATTGGGAAAGAATGTTTACTACTAGTGTCTCTGATAAAGCTTCATTTCTAAAATATACAGGGAATTAAATAAAATTTACAAGAATGTCAGTCATTCCCCAATTGATAAGTGGTCAACGGATATGAACAGGCAATTTACAGAGGTAGAAATTAAAGATATATTTAAGCACATGGAAAAATGTTTCAAATCACTATTGATTCATGAAATGCAAATTAAAACAACATTGAGGTACCACATCTCACTCGTCAGATTGGCTAAGATGACAAAACAGGAAAATGACAAGTGCTGGAGAGAATGTAGAAAAATTGGAAATCTAATGCATTGTTAGAGGAGCTGTGAACTGATACAACCATTCTGGAGGGCAATCTGGAACTATGCCCAAATGGCTATAAATAATTGCATACCCTTTAA
>CM053600.1:17422036-17440221 GCA_028646575.1 Pseudocheirus occidentalis | reverse complement strand
TTTTTCCCCTTTGACTCTAGTTCAAATTATCCCCAAAAATAAGACTCCCAGGAATATTATAACCAGGTTCCAGTGTTCCCAGGTCTAGGAGAAAATAGAGCAAGCAGTCAGGAAGAAAAAATTTGAACATTGTGGAAACACAATCAGGATAACACAAGACCTAGCAGCTTCTATATTAAGGTAATAAAGCCTTGGAATATGATATTCTGCTGGCCAAAGTAGCTAGGAGTAAAACCAAGAATCACCCACCAAATTGAGTACAATGCTACAAGGAAAAATATGGTCATTCAATGAAATTGAGGACATTTAAGCATTCTTGATGAAAAAACCAGAGCTGAACAAAAAATTGACTTTAATACAAGAATCAAGAGACACACAAGAAGATAAATAGAAAAAAAATCACAAGGAACTCATAAGGATTCATAATGAAAATAAAAATCTTCCCAGTTTTCCTCTATTGCCAGATGGAAAAGAAATTTCAAAATGTCACTGAAAAGATTAATTCCTTCAAAATTAGATTGGAGGAATTGGAAGATAGTGACTTTAAGAGAAATCAAGATGCCATTAAACAGATGCAAAACAATGAAAAAATAGAAGGCAATGTGAAATATCTCATTAGAAAAACCACTGACCTGGAAAATGTGTCTCTATATTTTAACTTTCCAAACACTTTTTAAACTCTTCTGTGGCCTAAGACCATTTCCTATTTGTCTTGGAGGCATTAGATGTAGGAGCTTCAACCTTGTTAGTTTCTTCTGAGTGTTTGTTTTGATATTCCTTGTAACCATATTAATTTTTTTTGCTTTTTTTTTTTGAGGAGGGGAAGGCAGGACAATTGGGGTTAAATTAAATTAAATTGAGATTAAAATTGAACTGTTTACATTCCTGCATGGAAAAATGATAACTGTAACTCATAAGACTTTTCTCAGTATTAGAATAGTTGAAGGGAATGTGTGTGTGTGTGTGCATGCGGGCACGGGTGTATACCACATAGGAAGATGTGTATATAAATGCATATGTGAATGTGCACATTTTTATGTTCATGTACATATAGACAGAGGGCACATGATGAGTTGAATATGAAGGGGTGATATGTAAAAAATCAAATTAATAGGTGAGAGAGGAATTTATTAGGAGAAGAAGGGCATCAATAGATTAGGGTAAATTATCTCATATAAAATAGGCCAGAGAACACTGTTACAATGATGGGGAAGATCAATAAGTTGAAAGAGAATGGGACAACTTGATTCTCATTGAATTTGGCCTAAGGAGGGAATAACATACACATTAAATAGCATATGTTGCCCAAAAGGAAAATAAGGGGTAAGGGATAAGAGTGAGGAGAATAGAAGGGAGGTCATATTGGGAGAGAGGGTAGTTTGAAGTAAATATTTTTGAAAAGGGATAGGGTCAAAGGAGAAAATAGATTAAGTGGGGGGCGGGATTAGATGGAGGGAAATATGGTTAGTCTTTTACAATATAACTACTATGGAAATGATGTGGGTAACTACACATGTACAATCCTCATTGAATTGCTTATCTTCCCAGTGGGAATGGGTGAGGAGGGAAGAAGGGAGAAACATCTGGAACTCAACAATTTAAAAACAAATGTTTAAAGATTTGTTTGTTTGTTTGTTTTTTACATGCACCTGGGAAATAAAATATACAGGTACTAGGGTATAGAAACCCATCTTGCCCTACTAGAATGTTAGGGTGCTGAAGGGGGAGGACATAAAAGAGAACAGATTTGAGTAAGGGATATTTAGTAGCCTTGCTATTTTTCGGGGGGGGGCAGGGAAAAGATGGAGAGAGAAAAATCAAAATCTTGTGGAAATGAATGTTGAAAACTAAAAATGAATAAATTTTTCCAAAAAGAAGAAAAACATTTCTCCTAGACAGTTTTCTTCAGTATTTTTTGTCTCATTTACTAAATTGTTTAAATGTCTTTCATGATTTTCTTTCATAACTCTCATTTCTCTTCCCATTTTTGCCTCTGTCTCTTTTTTTAACTTTCAAAACCCTTTTGAGCTCTTCCATCGTCTGAGACCATACCCTATTTGTCTTGGAGGGATTAGATGTAGGAGCTTGAACCTTGTTAGTTTCTTCTGAGTGTTTGTTTTGATATTCCTTTTAACCATACTAATTTTTTTTGCTTTTTTTTTGAGAGGGGAAAGGCAGGGCAACTGGAGTTAAATGACTTGCCTAAGGTCACATGGCTAGTAAGTGTTAAGTTTCTAAGGCTGCATTTGAACTCAGGTCCTCCTGACTGCACGGCTGGTGCTCTATTCACTGTGCCACCTAGCCACCCAAACCATATTATTTTTTATTGTCAGAATTTTTTTCCTGTTGTTTGCTCATTTTCCCAGTCATTTGCTGACTTTTAACTCTTTTAACCTCAGGCTATGTTTCCCAGGTGGAGGCCACACTGTCCCCTGCTTTAGAAATTTTTCTGCAGCTGTTCTCAAAGATGCTTCTAGGGATCTGTATGTTTTCAGTTCTTCCAAGGTGGTATGATACAGAAAAAAGTATTTCTTCCTCTTCCTGGTCTGTGTTTTGATCTGTGAGTGACCTCAGTCCTCTTTTCTACCCTTAATCTTTGATGAGGGTCCCTGTTCCACTGTGGCCTCAAGCACTGATGCACTATGTTAGTGTTCCTCCTTGCCCTGAGACTGCCAGATAGGACTAAAACTTAGATTCAAAGATGGGCAAAGCAACAGAATCTTGCCGCAGTGCCAGCAAAGAGAAAATCTCCTGAAATCTCATTCTGACCAATTGTTTGACCTCCTTACTATCAATGGGCTTAGAGCTTAAAAAAATAGTCATGTTGATTCAATGGCTCCCAAGTCTTGCTTCTGGGTTTGCTGTGGCTGGCCCTATGCCCCCATGGTCTGCTTTGCACTGTGGTGCACTCTCACCCAGGTGTGACAGAACTTTTCTACTGACCTTCTAAGTTGTCATTTCTGTCTCTGAGAGGTCTGGAAACCACAACTACTACCACTGATTCAGTTACTCTGAAGCGTGTCCTCATTTATTTTGCTGTGCCCTGCTTTGTAATGTGCTCCTCTCTCTCTGTGGTGAAACAGACCATTACTTCTGACTTTCTGTGGTGTGTTGTCAGGGAATTGTTTTAGTCTGCCTTTTTGTGGGTTCTATTGCTTTATAATTCTATATAATTTGGAGTCATTATTCTAAGATACTTTGAGGTGTTTTTGGTGAGCTCAGGTGGGCTGCAGCCTTTACTCCAACATCTTAGCTCCTCTGTATATATTTTTAAATGATTTTTAGATGGACTCTGTTTTATACACAGAGTTAGAATAACCCAACAAAAATATCACAGATCATTCAAAGTAGGTCTATGTGTTTTATAAACTCCACTATTTCTAGGTATTTTAAACCTTTTGGTTAATGATATTCCCAAACCTACATTTCAGTGTAACTATTGCTTACTCGGCTTATATGAAATTTAGTAATTTCTGAAACAATGGAATTTAAACATTGAATCCATAACCAAGCAAGGTAAAGGAATGCAATTCTTATAAGGTGTAAAAATTAAATTAGGAACCCATCTGTCACAGATGACTTGGTATATCCTATCTGAGAGCAAGGAAAAATGAAAAAAAATCAAAATCCAATAAATCCTTATATCATAAAATTATCTTATCAGATTTAAACAGGATTAAAACACTGTCATCCCAACAGTATTTAATGAAATATCTTTATTTACTGATCACAAACTGAGCCTCTCCATTCATATATACATTGAATCTTATGACATACAAACAAATTCATGATCAGCGATTCAGTGTAGAAATGTACTCATACTAAAAGCAAACTCATTTTATTATAATCAACATGTTTTGTCATAACAGGAAAAGTTTTCCTTTTTAAAACATATTTTATTACTTTGGTTAAATACTTTAATTACATGTAAAAATTTATAAATATTTTCAAATTGCTTTTTCATTAATGCAAAGCCAAGATTGCATAATAAAGGAAAGGACTTGCCTAAGCTCTTCCAGTTCCTCTCTAAACAACCTTAAAATGATGCCTCCAAATGAATTGTGGAGAGACAAAATGAATAAAAGGATAGATTTAATTGTTTTTTTCAGCCCAAAGCAAGTTAGCATGTTGGCCAGGAAGATCTGCCTCACTAGGATGAGAGTGAATCATATCCCAGTGCAAACCTTGTTCTGGCATGCTAGCCTAGAAGAGCTCAAAAAGGATTTTAAAAATTAAATGATACATGTAAAGGGAATAATAGGAAAATAAATGAGTACCGTGCAAGAAAAACAATGGGAGGGGAATAATGAAAAAAAAAGAGTTCATAGCTTGGTAACTGAGACACAAAAATGATGAAGAAAATAAAACCACAAAAAACAATAGGGCAAGTAGTAAATAATAATAACAATAATAATAGTAGTAATAGTATAAAAATAATAGTAATAATGATGATGATCATGATAATGATGGTGATGATGATGATGATGATGATGATGATAAAGCTGAAGGGAACTCAGAAAATAGAATTTGCCAAACAGAACATGGTATGCAAGAATTAGCTGATGGAAAAACTTCTTAAAAATTGGTCAAATAGAAGAGGCACAAAAATTCTTTGAAGAGAACTCATTAAAAATAGTATTGGCCAAATGGAAAAGGAGAAGGAAAGGGGGTATCTTCTTCACTGCAGGAAATGTCCTAAAATTATAATTGGGTAAGTGGAAGCTAACAATTTTATAAGATATCTACATGACTCCCTGAAACACCATGAAAGAACAATATAACAAAATTAAAATAGACAGAAAATAAAAAAAAGATAAGAAATATCTCATTGGAAAAAATAACTAAGCTGGAAAATAGAAAGCTAATGATCAAAAGAAGAGATCTCATAAACCAAGAAAATATGAAGGGAACTGTCCTATTAACCTAGAACCAGAAGATGAAATAAAAATTTAAAGAATTCACTGATCACCTCCTGAGATTCCAAAATTAAAATTCATGGGAATATGACATCCAAGTTATAGGGGACCCAGGTGAAGGAGAAAGAATTACAATTGGCCACAAAGAAAGCACTCATGTATCATGAAGCTATGGTAAGGATGGATCAAGATTAGAAGCTTCTAGCATAGGGACAAATGGAGTTTTTCTTTGTTAAGAAATATTTATTTCAAACCATCAGCAAATAAGAAATGGGAAAGAGATTGACTTCATAATTACCTGGAGAGGCTTATACAAATTGATGCTAAGTGAGAAGAGCAGAACCAGGAAAAATTTGTACACAGTCACAGATACATCATATGTATTACACATAACCTTGATAAACTGGACTCTTCTCAGCAACACACAGTTAAAAGACAGCTCTATAAGTCTCAGAATGGAAGGGGATATATACATTTAGAGAAACATCTAGAAAGACCAGAATTTAAATATAGACTGTACCAATACATGCTATCATTCTTTTCTGTGTTTGGTTTTGTTTCTTTTTTCCCATTGTTCACTGCATTGGTAACAGTGCTTCTATACAACCAGACTATTGTACAATGTGAAAGTGTTTGCAGATCCTATACGTGATTGTATGCAACCATGGGACAGGGGTAGAAGGGAGGGGAAGAAATCTGAAACTCAAGTGATTCTGGAACTGAATCTTGTAAATCAAAAGTAAATAAACAAGTCAATTATAAAAAACATCAGCAAGCATTATTTGCAATTGAGATAAGTTATAAGCCTTCCAATAAGATTATGAATAATGCAAGGATGCCCATTATCACCACAATTATTCAGTATTGTGCTAGAAATGGTAGCTATAGAAATAATCAAAGAAAAATAAAAGACTAGGTAACAAGGAAATGAAACTAACACTATTTGTAGATGATGTGATGTTAGACTTCGTGACTTCTGGAAAATCAACCAGTCAACTAGTTGTAAAAAATGAACAACTCCTGCAAAGTTGTAGGGTAGAAAATAAACCGAGATTGCTTATAAGCATTTGTATATGTTTTTTGGGGGGAATCAATGAAAAAAATATAAATCACTGTAGGTTATCTCTATATCATGTCAAACTGTTTTACCTATCAGTTCTCTAGAGAAGGGAAGAATGTATGACCAAATAAAAAATAGAAAGCATTACAGGATGTGAAATGGTTAATTTTGATTACATTAAATTAAAAAGCTTTTGTACAAACAAAACTGTTGTACCAAAGATTAAAAAGAAAGTAGAAACCTGGGAGACAATTAGTTTCTGTGATAAAGGCCTCATTTCTCAACTACATACAGAACTACATCAAATTTATAAGAGTACCAGATATTTTTTTCAACTGATAAGTCATAAAAGAATATTAGTATGCAGTTAATTTTAGAAGAAACTAAAGCTTTTCATATTCATATAAAATGTTCTAAATCACTAGTGATTACAGAAATGCAAATTAATCAAATCTGAGACACCACTTTATCTATCCTATGGGTAATATTTCATAAAAGAAAATGGCAAATGTTAGAGGGCATGTGGGGAAATTGGGACACTAATGCATTGTTGGTAGAGCTATAAACTGATCCAACGGTTCTGGATAGCAATATGAAGCAATGTTCCCAATGGTTATAAAACTATGCAGTACAACTCCTATATCTATATTTCATGGATACATACATGTGTATAAATATGTTATAATACTGGAATTAGAACTTGAATATTGTAATAATAAAAGAGGGTTTTCACCCAGAACAAAGAATATGTGTAGTCAAAACAAGGTACCTTATCGGTACGAAATTTTTCTGACTCAAAATATCTTTCTTGAGACAAAAAGCTGCGTGTAGTTGTGTCTCTTATTGCCCTGCCATAAGTGCCCCAAAATTCATATTCCAGTGAAATTAATTAGAAAATAATTTCCATTAACTCATCTAATTGCAACACAAACTATCAGATCCTTAAAACAGATATTGCACAAAAGTGTTAACTTGCCTTTTTCCAAATGTGTAGTGTCTTATAATAACACAGCACAGTAGACATTTAATAAAGGAGGAAATGTTTGGGAATTTAGATGAAGTACAATTTCTGAATTCAGTGTCCTTATATATAACCAAAAGCCCAGAGCTAGTTATAGGAGTAGTAGCAATACTAGGACTTAAAACTTAGTCCCATGATACTAAATCAATGACATTTAAGATATATTGTATGATAGAGCATAGGTTTTTTTCTCTTCACACAAAATCTCCTGCAAAGCAGAAAATCTGATTCTTTAACTCTTAATGATTATTTGAATTTTGATTGATAGATTAATTCTTGAGACTAAACATTGGCTGCTAATGAAGAAGTTAATTACTCAACGAGACTTTATTAAGTAGCTACTAAATTTCAGCTATTAAGAATACAAAAGGAGGCAGAAGCAAGATGGCAGAATAGAAGGAGGAAAGTCTGGCAGCTCCTGCAAAAATCCCCTCCAATACCTGCAAAATAGGACTCTAAACAAATTTTAGAATTACTAGAACTTACAAAGTGACAGAGAGAAACAAATCTCCTTCTGAATCCAGATCGCAAGACAACAGGAGGGTCTATCACATCAAGCACAGAGATTCTCACAGTCCTGCATAAGCTTCATGGTTCCCACCCCAGGGAGAAACTGACCAGAGGCCCAGAACCGTGAGAACAGACTTCAGGAGAGTGAATCGCAGGCAGCTATAGCAAATTCAAAACTTCTCAACCCTTAAGCATCAAAGAGAAAGTAAAAGGTGAGTCGGGAACTCTGTGAAAAATGTGTAATGGAACAGCCTGGCTTTGGGACTAGAGTCAGTGGAGGCAGGTGCAGCTGTTGCCCAGCGGCTGCCTCCAGAGCTCCTGGCCTGCACATCATAGGGGATTGAGCAAATCTTCAGAGAGTCATCACTCTTGCTTTGATATGTTTGTATCTATATCACAGTCTTGGGTGGTGGTCCTGGGGTGTGTGGAAGTGTGCCAGAGCTTGGAGTGTCTGTAGAGAGGGCACCCTCCTCAAACCTCTGACAACATTTGCAAAAGCCCCAGTGATTTGAGACAAAGTTCTCCACTATGGAAGCAGAGTTCTGCCATGGCAAAGAGATAAAAAGTCGAATAATTGGCTGGGAAAATGAGCAAGCAGGGGGAACACAAGCAGACTAGAGAAGCCTTTTGGTGGGCACAAAAAGAATCAAAACATGGAACCAGCAAAAGTAAACAAAGGCAAAGCTCATGAATCAAAAGCTACAAAAAAAATGTTAACTGGTTACAGCCAATGAAGAAGTTCAAGAAGGATTTTGAAAGTCAAGTAAGAGAAGTGAAGGAAAACCAGGGAAGAGAAATGAGAATGAAGCAAGAAAAATATGAAAAGCCATTCAACAGCCTGCTAAAAGAAACCCAGAACAATACTGAACAAAATATCAGCTTAAAAAATAGACTAACTCAAATGTCAAAAGAGGTCCAAAATGTCAATGAGGAGAAGAATGCCTTTAAAAGCAAAATTGCCCAGATGGAAAAAGAACTTCAAAAATTCAATAAAGAGAATAATTCCTTCTAAATTAGATTGGAACAAATGAAAGCTAATGACATTATGGGAAATCAAGATATTATAAAACAAATCTAAAGAAATGAAAATAATAGAAGGCAATGGGAAATACCTCATTGGAAAAACCATTGGCCTGGAAAATAGATCCAGGAGATATAATTTAAAAATTATTGAATTATTTAAAAGCCATGAAAAAAAATAAACTAAAAATCATCCTTAAAGAAATTCTCAAGGAAAATTGTCCTGATATGCTAGAACCAGAGGGCAAAATAGAAATTGCAAGAATTCACCAATCACATCTTGAAAAACATCACCAAAAGAAAACTCCTAGCAATAGTATAGCCAAATTCCAGAGTTTAGAGGTCAAGGAGAAAATATTACAAGAAGCCAGGAAGAAACAATTTTAGTATTGTGAAAACACATACATACATATTTAAATGCACACACATATATGCATATATATGTTTAAATAGGCTGTACGTGTGTATAAATAGATATGTTAGTATGTGTGTATATGTGTACACGTACACATAGACTGAGTGCACGGAATCAGTTCAATAGAAAGGGATGATAACTAAAAAGTAAAATTAAGATATGAGAGAGAAAAATAATAAGAGAAGGAGATAGGGAGAGATAAAATAGGGTAAATTTTCTCATATAACAGAGACAAGAGAGAACTTTTTTCAAAAGAGGGGAAGAATAGGAAGGTGAAAGGGAATGGGTCAACATTACTCTCATTGAATTTGGCTTAAGGAAGGAACATCATATACACTCAATGGGTATCTTACCCTACAAAAATGTAAAGGGAGAGGGGACAAGAGGTAGAATGATAGAAGGGACGGTAGATTGAGGGAAAGAGTAGGTAGAACCACACACTTTTGAAAAGGAGAAAATAGAATAAGTGGGGGGAGGGAAATATAATTAGTCTTTCACAATATATCTATTATGGAAACATGTTGTGTAACGACACACAAACAACCTATATTGAACTCTTATCTTTCCAGTAGAGGTAGGTGAGGAGGGAAGAAGGGGAAGAGTCTGGAAATCAAAGTTTTAGAAAGAAATATCAATATCAATATTAATTGTAACAATAATAATAATAATAATAATAATAATAATAATAATAATAAAATTGTTCTTTACATGCAACTATGAAATAAATATAGGCACTGGGTTATAGAAATCCATCTGACCCTACTAGAAAGTTAGAGGGGCTTTGGGGAGGATATAAGAGAGAGCAGATTGGGGAAAGGGGTATTCAGTAGTAGGCTTTCTATTTTGTGATGGGAGTAGGGGAAAGACAAAGAAAAAATTTGTAACCCAAACTCTTGTGGAAATGAATGTTCAAAGCAGAAATTAAACATTTTTTAAAGAAAAAAATAAAAGGAAATACAAGTTGAACCTGAATTAGTCTTTTTTTTGCAATAAAATAAACTTTATTAGGGATTTAGCCACTAACCTTTTATTTTTTTCAGAATTTGTTTCTTTAGTTTTAGTTTTCAACTTTAATTTCCACAAGATTTCGAGATGCAAATTTTCTCTCCATCACTCCTTACAAGATAGTGAGCATGCTGATTACCCCTTCCCCTAGTTTTCTCTATCCTATGAGCCCTCCTCCCTCCTCTTACTCCCTTATCCTTTACTTTCTTGTAGGGCAAGGTGGATTTCTTTACACCATTACCTGTTTATCTTATTTCCTGGTTGCAATCAAATAATATTATTTTTAACATTTTAAAACTGAGTTCTAGATTCTCTCCCTTCTTCCCTCTGCACTCAATATAGGTTATGCATGTGTAATTATGCAAAACATTTCCATAGTAGTCATATTGTGAAAGAATAAATATCTTTCCCTCTATCCTCTCCCACCCCCATTCATTCTATTTTCTCCATTAACCTTTCCAAAGATGTTTGTTTCTGACAGCCCCCTCGCCCAGTCTCTTCTCCCTTCCATCTCTTCCCCCTCCCCCCTTATTCCTTTCCCTTCTACTTTCCTGTAGGGTGAGAAACATTACTGAATGTGTATGTTAAAACCTCCTTAAGTCAAATACAATGAGAATAAGTTTGACTTACTCCTTTTCGTCTCCCTGTTCTTCCCTAACACTGTAATAGGTATTTCTTACCTCTTTTATATGAGATACTTTACCCTATTCTATCTCTCCCTTTCTCCTTTTCCATATATGTATATGTATATATATATATGTGTATATATATATATATACATATGTATATACCTCTCCCACCTCTTAACTTTATTTTTTATACGTCATCCCTTCATATTCAACTCACCTTCTGCCCTGTTTATGTATACCTATATACACATACATACATACACCCACCTATACATACATACACATACATATACACACACAAGAACAAGCATGCATACATACATATATACCTACACACATATACATGTATGTATGTATGTATTTATGTATGTATATTTCCATTCAAATATCCTAATGCTGAGAAAAGTCTCATGAGCTATACATATTAAGTTTCCATGTACCAATACAAAAAGTTCAACTTTCATAAGTTCCTTATGATTTCTCTTTCCCGTTTACCTTTTCATGCTTCTCTCAATTCTTATATTTCAAAGCCAGATTTTCTGTTCAGCTCTGGTCATTTCTTCAAGTATGCTTGAAAGTTCTCTAATTTATTGAATATCTTTAATGGCCCCTGAAGCATTGTTCTCAGTTTTGCTGAGTAGGTGATTTTTTGGTTTTAATCCTAGGCTCTTTGACCTCCAGAAGATCATATTCCAAATCCTTCAGTCTCTTAATGTAGAAGCAGCTAAATCTTGTGTTATCCTGATGGTGTTTTCCACAAAACTCACATTGTTTCTTCTGGATGGCTAGTAATATTTTCTCCTTGACCTGGTAACTCTGGAATTTGGCTATAATTTGTCAATTGGATATACTTTTTCTTTTGGATATATTTTTCAAGGGGAGTGAGTGAATTCTTTCAGTTTGAATTTTACTGTCTGCTTCCAGAGTATCAGGGAGGTTTTCCTTTACCATTTCTGGAAAGACCATGTCTAGGCTCTTTTTTTGATCTAGCTCTCAGATAATCTATTAATTTTAAAATAATTTCTCTTTGATATATTTTGCAGGTCAATGTGGTTTTTTTCCTAATGAGATATTTTACATTGTCTTCTACTTTTTCATTCATTTGGATATGTTTTACAATATCTAGATTCCTCATACTCATTAGCTTCAATTTCGGCCAATCTAATTTTGAAGGAATTATTTTCTTTATTGAACTTTTGAAGTTCCTTTTACTTACTTTACCTTTATCTTACTATTATTGTATTCTTTGCTTCTACTTACTTATGCTATGGCTATTGTTTCTATTTGTGGAAGAATATTCCTTATGTTTATGGGGGTAATGTTTTGCAACTATCTGTCAACAAACATTAAGTGCCTATTATGTGTTGGACACTGTGCCGGCACTAAATATACAAAAAGTGACAAAGACAGTTCCTTCCACCAGAAGCTTAAAATCTAAGATGAACTTGTGATGCTATGTAAGAAAATACTTTTAAAACTAATTCTGACTTTTGCCTTGTTAATGGACTTCTATGTCTCTGGAGGAGAAGGTGATGCTATTGAATTTAGAAATCTCTACCTCACTCTTAAATCCAGTTAATTGCAATCCAAGACATCCCCCTTATATCTTTCGTCCTCTTTACATGAGGATGAACATCAGCAACAATTTAGACTCCCTGCTGACCGTTAATGAGATGTACGGTGCAAGCACGATATTATTAGGGGTGTAGACTCACTCTAGAATTTGATTGTAGCAGTTGTCCTCTAGGAGGAAGCCTAGAGTAGGGTTTGTTATTTAGTCATTCACAATGTCTGAATCTTCATGACTCTTTGTTGGGTTTCCTTGTACATTCCGCCCCTTTCTAAACTCATTACCATTGTATTTTATTTTCACTTTTTTCTTTCCTTTTCAAAAAATATCAAAATAATATATACCTACCGTTGTTTCTCAGAAGATGTTTATTTTCACTATGTAACACACACTATCAATCTTTAAGACATTAGGGTTAATAGTGACACTTGTTTTTCTCATTGAAGTTTAAGCATTTCATCATCACTTTTCTCCCTTCCAATTACTTAAAAATGCTTACTTCCTTGTTATTTTTTACTTCAAAATTTGAATTTCAAAGATTCTGTGTATTTCTGATTCATTTCTAATCTAGAATTCTTGAAGCTCTTTTATCAAATTAAAGGTATATTTTATTCCCTTTTTGAGATTATGGTCAGTTTTTCAGGGTAAGTTCTTCATAAGAAAATTAATATTTTTCTATTTGTAATATCATACTCCAACATTTTCTCTCTTTAAAATTATAAATGGAAAGTCTTATATGATCATGATTGTAGCTGCTTGAGACTTGAATTTTCTTATTTCAAGATGATGGGAAATACATTTTTCTCTCATTTGAAAGTTCTGAATTTTGGTTATGATACTTTTGGGATGAAATATTTCAGATGAAATATTTAGACTATTTTATATTTTATATCCAGAGTTCTTTCAGGATGTTACTAGTGATTTCTTTACATTTCTAGTTTGCTTTTTATGTATAAATGATCTGGGCAGTATTCATTTACAATTCCTTAAACTGTGCTTTCCAAGATTTTTATTTTGCCATGGGTTCCTGGGATCCCAGTGATTCTTAAATGATATCTCATGGACATGTTTTGTAGATTACTTGTTTTGTTAGTAGGTATCTTTCTTTCATTGCCTTTTATTTTTGTAATTTTTTCTTTTGCTTTTTTTCTCCTTTAGTCTCAAATCCATTTGATCCCATTCTAATATTCCGAAGTCTGTCATTGGAGTATTTTTTTTTTACAATTTCAAGTCTCAGATATTTATCCCCCAAATTCTTTCTTCCTAAGCTCTTATTCAGTTATAATTTGTTGCCTTCATTTCTTCCAAATACTCTTCTAAGTTTTGTGGTCAGGTTGACCCCTAAGAGTGGCAAACAAGAAGAGAAAAGGAATATATGTTTTGAAAGGATGGTACAAAGATAACTTGGGAACAATAATGCCAAAACTTAGCTTGGGCTAGAAATTGTGAAGTATCAGAAATAAAAATTTCAATAATCCAGGACTTTAGTCTTTGTTTTTAAAAATTGATCTTTGGAAAAGTGTAGGGAGACAGCTACATTATAAAATTCATGTGATGCATAAACACAATAATTTAAATATTTATTTTTAAAGTAATATTTTTGCCCTGCCTGTGAATTATCCATCATTCTTCTCTTGGAAGAGCCACAGATTAGAATTCCAGAAAATACATCAAACTATTTATGTGGAGAAGAAATATTACCTTTTAGAAGTCTATAAATACATGTTCACAAAGAACTAAATCATGAACACTTGATTCTAAATATTTCATCTGAAAAACATCTTCAGGAAGAAAGGAGAGTAATATGTTTGGACTAACTATGGTGACATAGCTACGCTCCACAATAATAACAAGATTATAATCTGTTATCTTTTGAATACACCCGTAAGACAGTACCATTCATGACTTTCTATTATTTTGATGTTTTCCCTAGCCATGAGACTACAAATAAGAGTTGTTTACTTATCAGAATCTATTGTGGTACCAAAGATTGTGAGGAAAAGCAGGTATTAAAAAATAAATGGGGAAAGTAGAACAGAAAAAAATTAACAATACAGAAAATAGAATCAGTGTCCAATAACCTATACAAATAAAAAATGCAATAATAGTTCTAAGAAAGGCAAAATTACTATAGACTAAGTTTATCAAATAGTATTTAAAAATAAGATCAGGCATAAAGTGGTTTTTGAAGGAAGGACATAATTTGTATTCTTGAAAGAGATTCAAAGATCATTTAAAGAAAAGTCATGAATCTATCTATCTGTCTGTCTGTCTGTCTGTCTGTCTGTATATCAGCCTCAATTACATAATGTTTAATTCTAAGAAAAAATATTGTGTCAACCAGCCAAAATTTCTCATTTACAGATTAGGATAACAAATTTCATTGAAGTTAATGACTCATCTCTAGTCAGAGGTGAATAAAGAAAGCATATTTCTTAAGCTAACTCATTCATATGAGGGAGTAGATTTCAAGAAACAATTGGGGCCGGAACATAGAAGGTATTGTATGTTATCATACTACATGGGGGAGTTTAGATTTTGGTAAGTAATCAATAGAGTACCATTGAAAGTTAAAAAAAGGTGAGTTACAGAATGAAAGTTATGCTAGAGAAAGTTTAGACTGATAATATTCTTCACATAAGATACTTGTGGGGCAAGAGACTAATAGCATAGAGATACCATAGCTTGCTACTGCAGTAGTCCAATTTGAGATCGTTAGATTTTAAGAAAAAGTTATTGAAATTAAATTATAGATCATCTATTTCTACCCTCTCAAGTTGGGGATGAGAAAAAACATCATGAGAAGTTACTTTCCTTGTGTCCACACCTAAACTAGAAATAATTTAATTTCAGTTACTGAATCATTTAGATTATTTAAAATAAATTCATCAGTATTGCCAGATTGTGGGTATAGTGTAGCTGAAGAAAATAGATAAACTATTTCTCTCTATGTCATACTAAAATGTTTGATGTTAAGACAAGGAAACAGTTCGGATGTCCTTTGTCCTTTATATTAACATGTAGATGGGGAGGTACAAGACATCTATCCATGGGACAACCAAAGAATTATGAAAAAGTAAATATTTGTAATACAATTGTAAAGAGAATTAGTAGATATTTCTTCCTGTTTTCAGCAAAACACATGTTACTTCAGTATGGGACCTTTTCTGGAGTAGGTTGACAAACATCACTCTCAAGGTGGGCATGTCCAGAATTGTAAGTGAGTTATCCAGGTAAAAAGGCTCAGAGATATTGGGACCTTCTTTCAGTCTAATCAAATTATTTCAGGTCATTCTGCCACTGAGTATTACAAGTTTTTTGTCATTTATTTTCTTTGTAGAAAATGAATATCTGCCCCATACCTGATTTATATTGTATATGGAGTAGTTTTTTTGTACTCAATTTGGGAAAGCCTAGAAATATCACCACACTTGAACTTTAAAAGATTCATTTGCAGGGAACTGTGGTAACACTGTAACAATACAAAGATTATGAAAAAGGGAAGATAAAACTTTTCCCCTTTTACTTCTTGTATTTCAGTATTGACAAGGGACCAATTTCCTAGTATTTGCCATTGTGAATGCCAATTAATTAATGTTAGAAAAACTAAAAAAAGAAATCATAGAATCTCATGTTTCCCCAAAAGACACTAGCTTCTAAATATTCTGATGCATATTTCAAAAATATATATTGCATTTAAAATTTATCTGACAAGGGAAATTTCTATTACACTATTATATTATTAACTAGTTATTAACTTGTGATCCACTTTTTTTCCTTTTATTTCTGTTAAAACCCAACTCCTGAAAAGGTAAGTTATCCTCTGAAGGGGGTGACTGAGTAATATGATCCCAGGTCTCAAGAAATTTACTCATTAGTTGAGTGGCGTCCCCACACAACTGGGGTCTTATTTCCTGTTTAGATTATAAAAAGACCCCAGTCTGGGTGAGCCTTAGCCAACAGGAAGAATCCTTTGTCCTTTATCCCTTCCATTAGAGTTTAGGACAATTCAGATCATGAAGGATAAAACTAACTAAAGAAGTCCAGGTAGAGAGCACTTCCCTTGCTCAAATGCTTTGAAGATTCTGAGTCTCATGGCTAAACTATGTTCTCAGCAGGAAGAGGTGAAGATTTTTAGTTTACCTCCTTATTAAATCTCCACTAATTGGAATTGGTCTTCACTTGATAGGAGAGTTCTTTTTAGCAGGGATTTAAGGCATTTCAGGGTCTCCCTTGACATCTTTGTTTAAAAGAGAAACTACTGACCATCGATTCATTGATTGCTAGCTAGCCTAATTAATTAGTTGATTTTTAATTATCTAGCAACTCTGTTTCTCATTGTTTTCATTCTTCTTACAATAGCTAATTCTGTATTTTCTTGAATTTTTTGTTTATTTCAACAATTATTTATGTATTGAGTCTAATATATTATAGACACTATGATAGGAATTGGGGTTACAAATATGAAAGTGAGATATTCCCTGTTTTCAGTGACCTTAGGTAATATGCACCCTGATGAATAAATCATATATTCAGAGACAAACATAGTTGTGGGTACTAAGAAATGGGGCAACCACAAAAAGATACCTGAAGAGTTCCAAGAGGAATAAGCCATCATATCCTAATGGGATTTCATTTCACTTAATTATGCCTCAAAACATAAGTATTCATGAATCTCCCCTGTTACTTTATGTTATTTTTTTCACCTTGGATTTATAAAAATATTGATAGCTTCTACCTCTGTGCTCTGGGTTCAAATAAAACAAATCTGTTATCTCTATCATGTTAGAGCCTGGGAAATAGTTTAAAACAGCTATCATATTTCCCTTGAACCTTTTTTTTCTTTTTTTTTCTTTTTGCTATTTTTGGAGGACTATTGGGGTTAAGTTACTTGCCCAAGGTCACAGGGCTAGTAAGTGTGTCAAGTGTCTGATGACAGATTTGAACTCAGGTCCTCCTGACTCCAGGCTGGTGTTCTATTCACTGTGCCACCTAGCCACCCCTCCTTGAGCCCTTTTTTTCCCCTCAACTAAAATATACCCATCTTCTTCAATAGATAATCATCCTACATGAACATGAAGTGTTTCACCATTCGCTCTTTGCTGTTGGTAACTTATTAGCATTCTTGTTACTTTGTGATCATCAAAGCTGAACATAAAAGTCTAGATGTGATGTGATCTGACCAAGCTGAAACATGTGGACTATCACCTTCTTTTTTGCAGAAGCTATGTAATTATGAATGTCAAAATGGTGTTAATTTTATGGACTAGCATAACATACACTGTATTATATAGTCAATATACTTAAAAATCCCAGATATTTGCTCCAGAGAAATGCCATCTTGTGCATTTTTTCTTTTAATCCAGTAAATGACTTTATATGAAGAAAGAAGCAGGCATTTAAATAGGCATCGCAGAAGAGGTATACTTGAGATGGATTTTAAAGAATGTGTATGACTCACATAGTCTTTGATAAAGAGGTCCACTAATCAGAAGTGGAATAAACATAGATGGGGGGACTTGTCTGAGAACAGTAGATGCAATGACTTAGAAAATGAATGGTTTTGGAAAAACTGATGTGAGAAAGCAAAAAAAGTGTCTGCAGACACATTGAAGATTGATTCAGTAGACCACTTGTTCTCAATGTTTAATCTAGAGTCTCCTGAGGGTTCACAAATCCCTGACATGGGAATTCAAAAGATCAAAACCATTTTCTTAATAATATTAAGATGTTTCAGTTTCTTATGTGGAAATATCAATAGGTATAACCCAGATATATGAAAATTTGTTTGGGTGCTCAAAAATATTTAAGAACGTAAAGTAGCCCAGAGATGAAAATGTTTGAAAATCATTGTACTAGATTGTGGAGGACCAATGTAGGTTTTTGAAAATGGTAGTGGCATGATGAATGTAATGTTAAGGAAGATAAATGGAGCAGGGACACAGAGAATTAATTAGAGGGTACAAGATGTGATGCAAGAAAACCATGTCATTTGACATCCTCAGATGTAATAAATGGTCATGGCTATGAGTTTTTAAC
>CM053600.1:17398447-17421536 GCA_028646575.1 Pseudocheirus occidentalis | reverse complement strand
AGGCACTAGGCAAATTGAGAGTTTGTCTTATAAAATTTCTCCCTGAGAAAGTAATTCCTTATTGATGCACCAAACTAGCCATTTCCTCTCTTCATTCTCTGATGTAATACCGGTTTGAGATAATACAGAAAAATAGAGGAGGGTGAATTTTCATTTCACAATATGCTTGTTAGTACATTCATTGATAATGAGTTTCTAGACTCATGGGAGCTCTAAGCCTATATAATATTTCATGTAAGAAAACCAAAGATTTAATTTTTTCACCAACATTCTGTTATTTTGAAATAGCTTTCAGTAAGCTGTTTGAAGTGACTGTGGTACTAAATCTGCCTATTTTAAAATTCAATCAAGGAACCACATGACCTCTTTGTCAGCCCATCTTCTATTCACATACTGGCATAAACATTGAAAAGCCATTGAATTGATGAAAGCATTGAGCTTTTTCACCTATAGTTATCTTTAGGGTTTTTTTCTGGGTCCAAAATAATATATTTTCTTCAGTTTGGCTCATGTACACTGTCATTGTTGCTTTCTCTTGCATAGTTTGGTTTAAATTTAGTGTTTATGGAAAATGCCAAAAATCCAAGCTTGAAAATGAAACGTTTGATTTATCCTTAGAAATAAAGGTTACCATGTGCAGAAGCCTGTAACCTTGGCCATATTACCCATGAAAAACTAGCATAATCTGCAAAAAAGAGTTGGTTTTGCATGTCCCGTTCAATTTTCTAGGTGAGCATAGCCAATAGAATGGCTTTAAGTGCCAATTGTTCTGGCAATTTCTGTCATCTGGTTCCTCTTACTCTTGGAACTCCACTGAAACTTAAAAACCCATTTCATGCAAGGCTACCAAAGTACTTTTGAATGATTTGTTGAAGACAATGAAGCAAGTCCCCTTGGTTATCAACACATGCTAACTGTGAAGAATTTAGAAAGGAAGAGAAAGTGTTACTGAGAGGGATGAGCAAAGGGTCAGGGATTCAGAGACAAGGGGTTTGGATGCCACCTCCAGTATGTAACACTAAGGCAATGCCACTTAATTTATTTTCCGTTTGTTTATTTCTATATCACAGAAAGGCATTTTTAATGACAAATGATGATGCATATATAGTTTTCTGACTTTTATAGAGTAAACCCAAATTTCTATGCTCTCAACAAAAGAGGAAAAGAGGGACTCATAAGGCCTTGGAATGTATTTTTTAATTGATCAATAAGTAACCCTTACAGGAAAAGAACGAGATTTTCATGTCTGGTTGTGCTAAAGATGAACAGATAGTCAAATTCAAGGGCTAGGTGGGAGGTGGGAGGTTTTTATGACATTCACCCAAAGCTAAGGAAGAAAAAAGAACAATTTGGAGAAATGCACTATGAAGGAAAGACTATTCATTACATGAGACTTCTCCTGAAATGTTTTTGTTTGTTTGTTTGTTTTAATTGAGTGGACAAGCTAGTTTCACTCTCTCAAGATGGGACTGGACATCAGAAAATAAATCCGTGAATCTAACATCTGACAGGGGGTTACAGAATTCTGAGAAGTAAGATATGAAAAAAAACCCACAATAATTTGTATTTCTAGTGTACTTAACGGTTATATAATGCATGTATTATCCTAGTCAATCTTCCCAAAAATTCTATGAAAAAGACAGGGTATGGGCAGCTAGGTGGCTCAGTGAATAGAGCACCAGTTCCGGAGTCAGGAGGACCTGAGTTCAAGTCCAACCTTGGAAACTTAACAAATACCAGCTGTGTGACCTTGGTCAAGTCACCTAACCCCAATTGCCCTGCCCTCCCCCCTCCAAAAAAAGACAGGGTAATTCTAATTATAGCCATTTTACAGATAAGAAAAGTGATAACCTTAAAACTTAAGAATCTTGTCCAGGTTCATATAATGGAGCAAGTGGCAGAGCCAAGAATAAAACTCAGGTATGTGTTGAGGACATTGCTTTTTCCACTACAGCAGATTGCTTTTATTGAGGTAATTTAGATTTTAGTAGAGGAGAAGAAAAATAATAAGAAAAGTATGGGTGGGGGAAGGATACTATTAGATTATTTTTCTCTTCTAAGTTTTCTTTTTTTTTAAATTAAGAACTTATAATTTGATCTGTGTAGGGAGCTCTTGTGTGGAAATTTCCTTTAACGAAGCAAGTAAATGGTCAGGGATTGCATAAGAAGGAACTTAAAGAAGCCCAAATCGGCATTCAGTCAGTACACATTTTCAGAACATAAAAGGGCACAGTGATTTTCAGTTTCCAGGAATAGGGTGGATATGGAAATTTAGCCTTGGGCTTTGGCATGACCAGTTTTACTTTGGCAGGCCCCACTGCCAACTTATCTTCTGTGAAGAAGGGGGACAAGATGGCTGACAGGGCCCTAAAAAAGTGGCTTAGAGGAAACAATATTTTGGGCCACAACATTACTCACTTCTTATGTGGGTGTGACAAACCCTTGACACAGTTGGGACTACATCATCATACTAGTCAGCCAGTTCTGTTTCCAAGGGCTAGTAACAGCGATCCCTAACAATTAGCAGCTTCATCCAATTAATGAGGGACTTGATAAACTGAAAAAGGCAGTTGATAATGCAAGGGCCAAACATGATGGCCAAGGTAAGTAGGAATGGGGGCCCATCAGGGCAGAAGCAAGAGTGGTGACCCAGGGTTATGTTCAGAACAGTGACTGGTACCAGTTTTCAGCTTTCCCATCCCTTTTGTCAATCAGCCAGATTTTTACGGTTCAGATTCAAACTTTCTTGCACCACACAAGAGGTGTTTTCATAGAAGCAACAGGATTCCACAAGAGCAGCACAAAAGCCCCCTTGCCAGAGGAACAGCAGATCTAAGCCTCTGCAGTTTTGAAGGACCATTTCCACGAGGGAATCAAACTGCCTCTCTAAGATGGAGATAGAGTGCTCTAGGTGGGAGAGATCATTGTCCACCTATGCACTAAAGTCCCAGTAGTTGGCATCTTCTTTAATTAGGGCAGTTGTCCCAACAGTGACAGACCCTACCAATCCTAATCCCACCAAGATGGAGACAAGGAGGGGGGCTGTGTGGAGTGTTCTGTAGGTCCCTTTTGGGCAAAATAATTCCGACCTGCCTCATCAGATAGGAGGGAGACTTGGGGGATGATTGCTACCAGGATACAAAGTGGACCATCTGGTGGATTCTGTTTTATGAACACCATAGCAGAAACACACCTAGTGCAGCCATAGAGGCATGCCCACCAGACTTCTCATGGGACAGGAAAGAAACTAGAAGTGGACAATTGAATTTCAAGAGCCTTGAAAGAGCCTTGAAGAGCCACTTTACTCAAGGTAAAGTGGTTCAAGAGCCACAAAAGGAGCTATAGGGAGATAAGACAGGGCAGTGTCTTTGGTTGTTAGGCAGATCCCAGAAACTTGGACATCTCCCAAGGTGAGGCTTGGCTGGCCCCAGTCACAATTCTTACAAGTGTTAATGAGTTCTATGGTAGTATTTAACGGCTACCCTGATATAGTATGGAGGCCTGGGCCTCATGCAAAGCCAGCATTCAGGGGCTAAAACAAGACAGGATGAATTTATCATGCCATTGATGCCTTGAAGGAGTCCTATGACAGAAGGGCTAGGGTGTGTCTGGCTAGCAATAAAGCCATCCTTGGGAGTAAGAGTAGGTGGTCTCTTCACAGGTAGAGGATTGGGGCACGAGGTTTGGGGTCGAGGGTACAGTGCCACCTGGTAGTGAGAGCTAAGGCACCCAATGGACCCATTGGGACTGTGGCTGTGAGGCGAGAGATAGTCAAGAACAACCCTGTGGTGGGAGGGAACAAGAACTGATCCTGAGGGCTGGTGCAGGTGGTTTGAGCACCTACTTGGACCTTCCAGGTAAGGAGGGTGAGGCAGAAGGGGTTGGTTGAGTCTAATATAAATAAGGACATATATTTAGGGTTTGTTCCCCTCTGCAGACTAAGATGAAGCTCCCCACCTGGGAGCATAGCACCAGAGCAAGCAGGGGGGCCTAGGGAGAGCTAGGCACAAGGACACACTGAGCAATAGAATGTGATGAACAGGCAGCTAGATTCTGCCCATACATCCCAGGCACCAGGGCAGAGTTTGATAATAAGGGTAGTTTGGTAATAACATCCCTGGGGGTTTATGTGACAGAAGTCCAAGGTAAAGTAATATCCTGCTGCTGTGGCCTGGGGGATGGTCCAAGGGGTTTGAGTAGCCTGGAAGGAACCCCAGGCGCTGCCAGGGTATTCCCTAGGAGAGTGGTGTGCATAAAGGGTCCAGGTGGCCCGGGGCGCCAGGCCATGTGGGTTTTGGGTACCAATGGCCCACAGTGGAGAAGACAGATTAGGAAGGGGGTTGGTGATTGAGTCTTAGCTTTAGAGGGTACTTGTGGGCTTCCGCCTTTTGTTCTGAGGTGACTGCAGGCTTCACTATGGTATAATGGAGCCAAGTGGGGATAGAGTCTACTTTGACAACAGTGGGTATAGTGAGGAACATGATGTGTAGCCCCTACCACCTTGGCTACAGACCCGAAGTGGTGAATTTGTTTACCAGCACAGAATCTCCAAGTTGGAACAAGTGCACTGAAGCTGAGATTGGAATCTGGAGGGTGGTGAGGACTGAGGGTAGGAGTCCTTTCTGAGTCACCTGCAAGCTCTGTAGGAACTTGATGAGAGACAAGATAGTGATTTCAGCATTTAGGTCTTCCCAGATTAAGGGAAGAATGGATGGTGGTCTACTAAAGATAATTTCAAATGGGGTCAGTCCCAATTTATTGGGGGCTAAAAGTGCTTCTGAGCAAGGCCAGTGGCAGAAGGGTGACTCAGGAGGACTCCTGGGTTTCCAGTATAAGCTTGGTAAGAAACTCCTTCAGAGTGCTATTAACCTTTTTCACCTGCCTAGAGGTCTGAGGCCAATATGTGTGGTGTAATTTCCAGATGACCCCTAAAACTTTTGCTACTGCTTGTGATATTTTGGCTATAAATGCTGGTTCATTATCTGACCCAATTCCCATCAGGAGGCCAAACTGAGGAACAATTCCATTAAGGAGTTTTTTTTTTGCTACTATTAGGGCTATTTCATTTTCCACGGGGAATGTCTCCACCCACCCAGAGAATGTATCAACCAATACTAGGAGGTATTTGTGACCTTGTGCAGGTGGATTTACCTCAGTGAAATCAACTTTGCAGTGCTCTCTTGGCTGTAATCGTCTTACTCTAACCTCCACTGGTCCTATTTTACCTTGTTTCACATTCACCTTTGCACATGTCTCACAGAGGCTCATGATGCTAGACAGGTACTCATTTAGATGGGGAATATGGTACATTTCTCTCAGGAGGAGACTGAGTTTCTTTTCTCCCAGATGGGTTGTCTGACATAGGAGCTGTATCCATTCCCTCCCAATAGATTCAGGAACTAGATGGTGATACCTGGGAAGGATCTACCCACCCAATTCCTCTTTCTCCCCTTTTGATTTTCAGGCATAGGAATCCTCCAACATTGAGTAGTAGGAGGAGAGAGGTAGGGTGCGTGCTTCCACATGGGAGCAGATGATTGGGGCAAGTGATGAGATAATGGCCTGTCGAGTGGCAAGGTCAGCTGCATGGTTACCAACTCCCCCTTGATGAGCCAGGCAATGAAAGATGGAAACATGGGAGGAGAGTCAAAAAGAGTTGAGAAGAAATAGTATTTCAGCATGGTTGTTAATATCCTTTGCAGCTGCAGTCAGGAGGCTGCGTTCACGGTAGATGGTGGCATGGATGCGGGTAGTGGCAAAACCACAGCAGCTATAAGTATGTTTAGCTGACTTCCCATTGGGAAGGTGGAAGGGCTGGGCAATAACAAGCTCAGTACGTTCAGTGGAGAAGCCAGGAAGGGGGAGAGAGGACCACAGGACCATAAGGGATAGGGAAGAGACCAGTGCCATACCAGCCCTGTGTATCCATGTGTCCACAAAACTGCTGCCATTGGTAAAGAGCATCAGGTCAGGGTTTTGTAAGGGTGAGATTGGATCTTGAAACCTGGACCTGATCAATGACCTGAAGGCAGTTGTAGACAGTGGGGGATTATGGGCTGGGTGTGGGATAGGGGAGCAGAGTGGCAGGATTAAGAGCAGAGGTTTTAGACAAAGTAAGATGAGGCAGATCCAAGAGGAGAGTCTGGTATTGGGTTAGTCAGGAGTTGGAGAGTCACTGCATAGGATCATTATGTGGGAGAGTCTCCACAGAATGGGTGGCAGAGATGGAAAGGGGCTAACCCAGAGAAAGCTTATCGGCTTCTTTAACAAGGAGGGTCATTGCAGTGACAGCCCAGAGGTAGTGGGGGGGGGACAGACAGCAGCAACAGAATGAATGAGTTTGGAGAGATAGGAAACAGGGCAGTAATAAAGGCCCAAGGTTTGTGTGAGGATCCCTTTAGTCACCCCATGAGACTAAGCAACAAAAAGATGGAAAGGCTTAGTGATGTCAGGCATGGCTAAGGAGGGCCCCAAGTCTAAGGTGGCCTTAAGGTCATCAAAAGCCTTTTGTTCTGGGGAGAATCAAGAAAGAGCCAGCAATAACCTACCATACTCCGAATTTCCTAAGCTTGTTTCATAGTCTTGGGATGGGTAAGTCTAGGTTAGCTTGGATATGGGAGGGGGAAAGGGTTCAAGTGCCCCTTGAGAGAATGTAATGAAGATAGATTACCTGAGATGAACAGAGTTAAGCTCTCTTAGAGGAAGCTCAGTAACCCAAAGACTGCAAGGGAGAAAAAAGGTCAGAGGTGGGAGACAAGCAAATGTTTTCAGTAGGTATTGTAAGAAGTAGGTCAACAACATACTGAATTAGAGAACAGGAGGGTTTGATTTCTTGAAAGGGAAGAAGGTCCTTATGGAGGGCCTCATGGGAGAGGGTTGGGAGCATTCTTAAAGCCTCGGGGCAAATGCATCCAGGTTAACTGCTCAGAGTATCCACCCTCAGGGTCTATCCAAGTGAAAGCAAAAAGAGTGAAAAAGGCATCTGTGAGATCTAGGACAGTGTAGACACATTGTGAAGGGGGAAGGAGGCTAAGGAGAGGGTAGGTGTTAGGTACAGTCAAGGTGAATGGTCTCCACCTGTTTGTTCACTTCTCTCGGATCCTGAACAGAGGTGTCAGGTTTTCGAACAAGGAGAAGGACAGTTTTCCCTTGGGACTGGCAGGGCACTAGAATAACTACTTCCCACAGCTGGGAGATGTGAATTGCTATGCCTCCATGGGCCTCAGAGGACATGGGATATTGGGGGACCAAGACAGGAGAGGAAGTGCCAAGGACTTGCACAACCACCAGAGGATGATGAGAGGCCAGGGGGGTTGGTCTCTGCCCACATCCCAAGGTGGGATTCAAGAAGGCTTGACAACAAAGTACATGTGTTACAGGGGAAGGCGGCTTCATGGAGTAGGAACTCAGAAGCTAGGGGCATGATGACCAGAAGCACACAGGCCAGGACCAAAGGAAACAGTAGCGTGGAGCTTTTGTAAGAGGTCCTGGGCTAGGAGAGTGTATGGGCAGTCAGACATAACTAAGAAAGAGTGAGTAATGGTGCCTCTTCTCAAGTCCACTACCCTATCAGAGGTTTATGGGCAGGACAAGGTCTCCCCAGTGGCCCCTTGGACTGGAGAGGTCTTGGAAGAGAGGGAGTGAAGGAGTGGAGTCATGACAGAATGAGCTGAGCCTGTGTTAAATAAGAAGTTGACAGAGCCATATCCGACTTTTAAGCAAACCCAGTGTTTGTGGAGGTCAAGAGGGAAAATCTCTGAGTTTAATCAATCACTGGGTGCCAAAACCTTTGGAGTAGAGTGGGGTTTCTTCCTGGTCTTTTTGAAGAGGCACTCATTCTTCCAGTGGCCCAGTCCTTTAGAGTAGGCACACTGGTCCTTCACAAGAGGGGGATGGGTATCGTGTGATGTAGCACTCTCTCAGGGACCCTGTTTGGGAATCTGAAGAGCAGTCACAAAGACCCAGGCAAGCTGCTTGTCAGTTTTATCAGAGGGGCTGTCACTAGTGTCACAAACCTTTTGGGCGATCTCTACCATTGGGATATAACCATGCCTTCAAAACCATCCTTTTTCTGAAGTTTCCTTCTAATCTCATGGGTGAACTTAAAAACTAAAGCAACATTTAAGGCTTAGACATTCTCAGGGGCCTCAGGCTCAACGGGGATATAAGTCCTGTAGGCCTGATACAGGAACTCCTGAAAAGACTCAGGGGACTCTTGGGGCTTTTGTTTGACTTCAGAAACCTTAGTCAGGTTAGTTGGTTTCCAAGCCGCAGATTTTAGTACCTGTAGGAGGTAGATGTCTAATGCTTCACAGCCCCTAGAGGTATTAGGGTCCCAGGCAGGCTGAGAAGGGAGGAATATTTACTTGACCTCTTCCCATTTTTTCTCCAGTGACTAACCCCCAGAGCCCAACATGGCTTTTCTGGCCACCTGTCTAATCCTATCTCTCTCTTCAGCGACGAACAGGGTTGTTAGGAGTTATTGGCATTCCTCTCATGTGGAGCAATGGGTGTGGAAGACAGATTCAAGAAAGTTAATAAGAACTTGAGGTTTTTCTCATTTTCTGTAAATATCTGAAGTGGAGAAAGGGACATACACCAGGAAGGGGCTTCCTTCTAAGTTAGGAGCTTCCTTGAGGGGAAGGATGGCTGAAGAGGAAAAAGCTAAGACAAGGTTAAGGGAGAAGGAGGGGGCCAATAGCTTGCCCCAGTTCAGGTATGGGGGGGGAAAAGGGCACCCGGGTAGGCTGGAAGCCCTGAGGACTCAGGAGAAGGGACAGAAGGAGGAGATCCAAGGTTATAAGATGATGGGAGCTGATGCTCCTTTCTGTGGTCCTGTATGACTTTCATGGGAGGTTTTTAAGAGGTGTCCGAGGGTGACTGGGCCATAAGGATGTGGATATCTCTTTGCAAGGAACAGTTCCTAAGCCATGGAGGGGGATGGGTGATGAGGTACAACCAAACATCAATATAGGGAAACTGATCTGGATGCCTTGGATTGCCTGTTTCCACCCTCCACACTAATTGGCCTTGCAGGGACCAGACCACCACAAACGTGGGCCACTCATTCATGCACTACAGAAAGAGTTTGCTCTCCTTCAAGGGGACTCTATAATCTGCCCAGTCCTCATAGGCTTCCTTAAAATGGCTTAGTATACACCCTAGGGGTGTTTTTGACAGGCTGGCTGAACCTCCAATGTTCTAGGACAAACAGTATAGCCATATTGATAAAAAAAATGTCTTCCCAGTGGAAATCAGAGAAGCTTCCTCAAAAGTGCTCACCTGATAGCCACTGCAAGACCTGCTTTGCAGAATAAAAGCAGGGACATTTTAAGTGAATGACCTTGAAACAAAACCTTGAGAGCCCAAAATGGATAAGAGATATAGACAAACACTAGTAGAAGAAATAGGTAAGGGCAGAAAACTGACATCTCAAGGCACCTGGGGGACTAGTATGTAGACACACTAAGCCACATCCAGATTCCCACAGAAGCAGAAAACAGAAATGTACTCACTTCTGGTGGTCCTATATCCACACAGGGTCAAATGAGGGCAAGACTGAGTCAGGAGCGGGTGCAATCTTTCCTTCCTCTAGTCCTGGGACCCTGGAACATCTCAGCGGCCGACTCCACTAGGGGTCAGGGTGAGCAGGCGCCCAGCTCCCAAAGCAGAGAGCTCTTCCTGTCCTGGCTCTCTGCAACAACATGGAATGCAGCAAATCTCGTTGGGGCCTCCAAAGTGTTGTGATGAATAAAGTGAGCAAGACGCTGAACAAATTGAAAGTGTATTTTATTAACATTCAAACGCTTGGGGAGAAACAAATCAAGCAGTAGTAGAGCATCAGTATATAAAGCCAAAAAACCACACTCCTAAACGTCAGGAATTGCATAAGCAGGAACTTACAGAAGCCGAAATCAGCAATTGGTCAGTACATACTGGGGCCATAGAAGGGTACAATAAGTTTTAGTTTCCAGGAATAGGGTGGATATGGAAATGTAGCCTTAGGTGGGAAACTTTGACATATGCTGGTTTACTTTGGTGGGCACTGATTGCAACTTGTCTTCTTCCGTGAAGAAGGGGGACAAGATGTCCGCCAAGGCCCTAAAAAAAGGGGGCTTAGAGGGAGCGATTTTTTGGGCACAAAAGATGTTCCTGCGTATTTTAGATATTTTGGACTTTTTGAAGCATTTATGGCTAAGACAAGGTCAAGTGAGAAGTAGTAAATTGGCAAGTCAGGTGGGAAGTGAGGCTTTAGGGATAAGATATCCATAAGTGAAATAAATCACATGTATTTGATTAGTGCAGTCATTACAGAGCCCATATTTGCATATTAAATTTTTCCTAAATGGATTTTAATTCTGTTACTGATATAGTTGGAGATCTATGACCTTAATAAGGCCCTCTGAATAGTATAATTGATGTCTCTGTTCTAGGAAAACAGAAGTTATATCTTAGGCATTATTGTGTCATGTAGAGTTGACACCAAACTATTCACAGGAAGGAATAAATATATAGTAGTTGAGCGAATGAAAGTGATTGATTAATATTCCAAGTTTCCTTTTAATTTTTAATTTTTATTTTTTTGGAATTGGAAGGCAGGGCAATTGAGGTTAAATGTTTTGCCCAAGATCACATGTCTAGTAAGTGTTAAGCATCTGAGCTTGGATTTGAATTCAGGTCCTGACTCAAGGGTTGGTGCTCCATTCACTGCACCACGTATCTGCCCTTATAATTTTATTTTGATGTACCTATATAGGAAGGCAGGGTGGTATAGAAAATGCAGGGGAGCCACTTCTGTCATTCCTCTGTCACTACCTCTGTTACTCTGGGTAATTCACTTAGTCTATATGGTTCTCAATTTATCCATGTATTAAAGGAAAAAGTGATTTGAGTAGAAAGCCTCTAAGATCCTCTCCAGCTCTAATTATGGATCTCTGATCTTACGAGTTTGTGTTCAGATAGATAAGGAAACAAAAAAAGCAAAAACAAAATAGAATAGGCCAAACAAGAGTTTTTCTGGATTTGGATCACATATCTTCTACAATTAAATATATAATTACCAATTTTTTTCTTCTAATTTTGTCTGGATTCTTTCAATAACAAAACTCTAGTTAATTTTGAGGGGCTGAAAATAAGAGAAATATAGTAAATTTAGTATGTGATTCTTTTTTTCACATCTGGAAGCTCCAAGAAACTTCTCCATTCACACTCTCAAAGACACAGATAAGATGCTCTCCCTCTGACTATTACTATATTCTTCAAACTAGCCTCATACTCAGATGGACTAGAAATTCATCAATCTCCTGAAGCATTTTGCATTAAGTCTTCTCTCATTTCTGAATTCTTCTTCAGGCAAGGGCTAGGTTTTGGTTGTTGTGGACTCCACAATGTAGAGGATTCAGCATTACCATAGCAACAGTTTCTCTGCCTGGATCCACCTTTACCTATTATTACAGGCATCATTGCCTCTGTTTTAATCTCCAGACACTTGAAAGAACAAAGCTGTGGAAGGAAAAGCTGATGACCCCCTCCCCAAAAAAGAGAAGAATGGTTTCTACTAGCGTGTATAGCATCAGTTAGCTGTTCTGGTTCCTGGAATCTTGCTATTTGGGAAAGCATGCATTATGCATTTGTTAATTTTAGTATCCTCAAAAATTGGGTTCTTATATTCAAATAATTGGATTGTTGAGAAAAGTTACCCAACTCACAAAGAAGCAGGCAGAAGATGCATTATTCTCCCTTTAATTAGTCCAAAAAAGAATTCTGAAAAAAAATAAATGATTCTGAGGGGTTTCAGTAGCTCCCCATGGCATGACTTTGCCAAATTGATCTGTGTCTCTTTTAGAATCATTTGAGAGAAAATTTTCTAGAACTATTCTGAATTCCTCCTAATAGCAAGGCATATTTTAATTATAAAAATATTCTGGGCTTCTTGTGGTAGGGGTGAATGGTCCTGAAGTCTCTACTTCTCCTGGCTTGCAAACCTCTGTGTCTTTCCTGCCTGTCGGACCCAGGGCCCCTGGCCAGGCTTCCCCGCCAGTCCTATTTACAATTCAGAAAGGAACCGCTTCCCATCTGAGTACGAGCCCACAGGCAGAGACATGTACCACAGTGTGGTGGTGGTGGATGGGGACTCCTATGAGTTGGACAAGCCCAAGGGCTGCCCAGGTGCTTTGGTGGACCATTGCACCATCTTATAAGTAGGTGCACTCCCCTCTTCCCAGATTTCTCAGGGACACCAGAACTTCCCCTGGCTGTGCCCCAGCCTCCTCTGGCCTCCTCCACATTCTCCCCTCAGCCTGTCATGCTCTACAATTGTCTCCCCTTGCCCTGCCCTGCCCCAGCCTTCCCTGGTCCCCTACCCAACCTCCAGGCCTCCACCTGTACCCAACCTTGTGTTTGCTCTTCACTGGAGTCCCCTCATTCTTGGCCACCCCACAGGCCTCTTGGTGCCACTCAGCAGCGTTTCTCCCTCTGATCTGGCTATCTCAGTGCCAGTTTGGGAGTGGGCGTCTAGCGGGCAGTGAGTGAAGCTCCTGCCCTAATACTGAGCATTCTACAACTGCCTGGAGGGAGGGAGGAAGGGGTAGGAAGAATGTGTGCATCTCAGAGGGCCTTCCCTCGTCTCTTGCGGGTATTTCTTCTTCCAGTTGACTGATTTTCTGATTACTACAAATAAAGGTTGTTGGCTTGTTTGGTTAAAAAAAAATACAAATACATATACTTAATCCAAGCTTCATAGCTTACAGAGGACTACATCTGTATTCATTTAGGAAGGGCCTAATATTACCTTTTCTTCACCAAGAAATATTGAGGAAAACAGATTCTGTATCTTTGAAGGAAACACTGTTGAGGGAAAAGTTGTTAACTCAAGAAAAAAGGAGGTGAGGGAAGGATAAGGCAGTGCTACCAAAATGCATAGAATTAGTGCACTGTTCCAGTTGTTAGAACCTGATTATTTGGGGAAGGATAGATTATTTATTTGTTAACTTCAGCATTGTCCAAAACTGCATTTGACAATTCTTTTGAGTGATGAGATTGGGGAAACAGTAATTCTTATGTACAAAGGTATTGGATTCCAGAGAAAAACTACTGAACTAAGGTTCTTTGCAAACCTTAGAACATGGGAATAGGAATGTAAAATTAGAAAAATATAAGAAGTTAAAAATTGTGGGAATTTTGGGTTGCAGTTAAGTTACATTACTTCTATTTCCACTCTATTTTAAAATCAAATATCCCAGTATATTCTTAATCTAGTGATCTCTTAGAAGTCTTCTATATTCTTCATCTTCGTCTATTTTAATTCTACCTTGTAAACACTTCACCAATCCATTAGTTCCATTTCCCTTTGATAAGCTACAGGTATTCACATGCATATATACATGTGTGTATAGACACATATATAATATGCAATGCACATACTTATACATACACATTTTATTTATAACTTTCATTTTTATATAATCTTCATTTCCAAAATATATCTACCCTATTACCTCTGCCAAGAAAAGCATCCCTGGTGGTAAAGAAAAAAAAAGTTTAGTAAAATTAATCATTGTATTAATTAAGTGACTATATACTGTATACACTATTGCACATAAATGGTCTCTTAGTAAATAAAATAGAGAAACTTTATTTGTTTCCTCTTATCTTCCTTGAGTCTCCCCTTAGTCATAATTTGATGTATCACTTCCCCAAATAAAACTTGCACTTGTGTGTTGGGTGCCCCAGAAACTGCAACTCATGAGTCTTCATTTAAATATTTCCCAGTAATAGTATCAAATATAATTGCACACAACACCTCTACTCCATTCTCTCCAGTGGATTCCAATTACTTCCTGGAGCAAACACAAAATGCTCTATTTGGCCACTGAACTCCTTTTTGAACCAGCACCTTCCTATTGTTTCAGTCTCCTTATACCTTACTCCCATCCATTTACTCTTCCTTCCAATGCCATTGGCCTCTTGATTCTTCCATGAACAAGATACTTCATCATTCTGGTATGGATTCCCTCATGCTAATGCCCATAATTCAAATGTTCTCCCTCCTCTGCTCCAACTACTGACTTCATTGACTTCCTTTATGTTTCCACCGAAATCGCAATTTACAAAGTAAGCTTTCCAAAACCAACTCCTTAATTTCAGAGTCTTTCTTCTGTTAATCATTTCTTATTTATCCTGCTTTGTATGTATTTTTTTGGAAATTGTCTCCGTCATTATATTGGAAGTTCCTTGAGGGCATGGACTATCTTTTTTAACCATTGGATCTCCACTCCTTATTTAGCACAGGCATATAGTAGGCACTTAGCAAATATTTATTTATTGACAGTTACAAAATATTTTTTCCAATATATTTGGGACACATACTACGACAAATACAAAATATCTTTTGAGAAAATGAGCTCAAAAACCAAATACAATGGCAGCAAGACACACAAATAGTATGTATTTTAAAAAGAAATTCAACTCTTGGAAGTCTGCCCTCTTTTATTAGAGTACTCATACAGTCCTTTTTAGTTAAAAAGAAAATCTCTTGGGGAGTTTGCTTATCTGGATTTCATGGGCTTTTCTTTCTCATAGCATGATTTTTTTTCTACTTCCAAGGAGGATAGGTCTTAAAATGTCCTTCACCTTTTAATGTTTATCCTTTCTGTGTTTTTTGGAGTACCTATTACTGCTTCCCTCTTTATACCATGTTTCCCACTGGACTAATAGTTCCCTTCAAAATTTACATTGCCAGTTTGAAGGAATGAAAAACTGAGAAATTCTGTCTTCTACTCCTTCTGTGGTCATTTCAACAGACAGCTTCTTTTCTTTTTCTTTTTTTTAACTTTTGTTTATTTTTAGTTTACATCATTCATTTCCATAAGATTTGGATTTAACAATTTTGTCACCATCTTTCCCCTACCCACGACCCCAAAACAGTGACCCCATTGTATACGCCCTCCTGGAATCAGCTCCCTCCTATATCCTCCCCGATCACCCCTCTGACTTTCTAGTAGAGCATAATGGATCTCCTTATACCACTACCTGTATATTTCCCTCCTTCCTTTCCCACCACCCACTTATTCTATTCTCTACTTTGTCCCTGTCCCTTTACAAAACAGTGTGCTTCTAACAACCCACACTCCCCAAGCTGCCTCCCTTGCAACATCCCCCCTCTTGCCCCCTTCCCCCCTACTCTTTCGTTGGCCAAGGTACCCAGTTGACAGTGTATGACATTCCTTCCCTAAGCCAATTTCAAAGAGAGTAAAGTTGACTGATTCCTTTTTGCCTTCCTATTCTTTCCCTCCATTGTAACAATTATCTCTTGCCACTTCTAAATGAGAGGATTAACCCCATTCTGTCTCTCTCTGTCTCCTCTCATACTACTCCTCTCCTACCTCTCTATTTCACCTTTTAAAATACAATCCCATCCTATTCAATTGGTCCCACAGCCTCTGTCTATGTACACATATATACACACTCACAGATGTATTCATGTGCATATATACCCTCCTATTGGAAATATGTGTTTCATATATATATACACATATATATGTGTGTGTGTATGTATATGTATGTATATATATATATATATATATATATATATATACTTTAATACTTTTATTTTCCCTTCAACTATGTTCATACTGAGAAAAGTTACCTAAGTTACAATTATCATTTTCTATGTTGACATGTAAATAGTTCAACATTGATAAGTCCCTTATGAATTCTTTCCCATGTTTACCTTCTCATCCTTCATGTATTTGAATGTCAAATTTTCTATTCAGGTCTGTTTTTTTCTTTTTTTTAAATTTATTGACTTGTTTATTTACTTTTAGTTTACAAGGTTCACTTACAGAATTATTTGAGTTTCAGAGTTTCTCCTCTGCCTTCCGCCCCCCCCCCCCCACCATGGTGGTATACAATCATGTATGGGATCTGCAAACACTTTCCCGTTGTATAATAGTCTTGTTGTATAGAAATGTTATAACCAATGGAGCAAAAAATGTGAAAAAAAAATAAAAAAAAGAAACCGAACTTGGAAGAGAACAATAGCATGTGTTGCTTCAGTCTCCATTTAAACTCTGCTCTTTCTAGATCTTTCTCTGAGTGTAGGTATCTCCTTCCATTCTGAGACTTGTAGAGTTGTCTTTTAACTGTGCATTGCTGAGAAGAGTCCAGTTTATCAAGGTTGGTCGTCACACATATGATGCATCTGTGACTGTATATAAATTTTTCCTGGTTCTGCTCTTCTCACTTAGCATCAATTCGTACAGGCCTCTCCAGGTAAATATGAAGTCCATCTCCTTCCCATTTCTTATAGCACAATAGTATTCCATTACCTTCATATACTATAACTTGGTCAGCAAATTCCCCAATTGATGAGCATCCCCTAAGTTTCCAGTTTTTGGCCACCACAAAGAGAGCTGCAATGAATATTTTGGTACATATGGGTCCTTTTCCCACTCCTATGGTCTCTTTGGGATACAACCCCAAAAGTGGTATTACTGGTTCAAAAGGTATGCAATTATTTATAACCTTTGGGGCATAGTTCCAGATTGCCCTCCAAAATAGTTGTATCAGTTCACAGCTCCACCAACAATGTATTAGAGTTCCAATTTTTCCACATCCTCTCCAGCACTTGTCATTTTCCTGTTCTGTCATCTTAGCCAATCTGACTGGTGAGATGTGGTACCTCAACGTTGTTTTGATTTGCATTTCTTGAATCAATAGTGATTTAGAGCATTTTTTCATATGCTTAAAGATATCATTATTTTCATCCTCTGAAAATTGCCTGTTCATATATTTTGCCCATTTATCAATTGGGGAATGACTTGTATATTTATATATTTTACTTAATTCCCTGTATATTTTGGAAATAAAGCCTTTATCAGAGACACTGGTTGCAAATATTCTTTCCCAATTTCCCACTTCCCTCTTAATCTTGTTTATATTGGCTTTGCTTGTATAGAAACTTTTCAATTTAATGTAATCAAGATGATCCATTTTGCATTTTCTAATGCTCTCCAACTATTCTTTGGTCATAAAGTCTTCCCTACTCCATAAATCTGACCAACTATTCCTTTTTTCCCCACATTATTTATATTATCAGCCTTTATAGCTAAAGCGTGCACCCATTTAGACTTGACTTTGGTGTATGTCGTTAGGTCTATGCCCAGCTTCTTCCATACCGTATTCCAATTTTCCCAGCAATTTTTGTGAAATAGTGAATTCTTAACCAAGAAACTGTTGTCTTTGGGCTTATCAAATAGTATGTTACTATAGTCATTGACTAGTGAGTCATTTGTATGCAGTCTATTCCATTGATCCACTACTGTGTTCCTTAGCCAGTACCAGGCAGTTTGGAGGACTGCTGCCTTATAATAGAGAGTAAAGTCTGGTACAGCTAGGCCACCTTCCCTAACCTTTCTTTTCGTTAATTACCTTGATATTCTAGACTTTTTGTTCTTCCAAATGAATTTTGTTACTATTTTTTCTAGTTCTATAAGGTAATTTTTTGGTACTAAATATGTATTTTAATTTAGGTAAAATTGTCATTTTTTTTTATCAAGAATGCTTAGAAATCCTCAACCTCAATGAATGACCATATTTTCCCCTGGAACATTATGCCCAGTTTTGCTGGGTAGGGGATTCTTGGTTTTAATAATAGCTTCCTTGATCTCTGGAATATCATATTCCAGGCCCTTCTATCCCTTAATGTAAAAGCTACTAGGTCCTGGGTTATCCGGATTGTGTTTCCACAGTATTTGAATTGTTTCTTCTTGGCAGGATGTAATATTTTCTCCTTGATCTGGGAACTCTGGAAGCTGCTTATAACATTCCTAGGAGTTTTCTTTTTGGGATCTTTTTAAAGAGGGGATTAGTGAATTCTTTCACGTTCTATTTTGCCCTCTGGTTCTAAAACCAGCGCAATTTTCCTTTAGAATTTCATGAAGGATATTTTCTAAGTTCTTTTTTTCATCACGGCTTTCAGGAAGTCAAATAATTTTTAACTTGCCTCTCCTGTATCTATTTGCTAGGCCAGTGGTTTTTTAAGGAGTATTTCATTTTGCCTTCTATTTTTTTTGTTTGGTGTTGGGGGCCAAGACTTTCTGGGGTCTTGGCACACTAGCTCCCCAGTTCTACAAGGTCATTAGGCAGATATACAAGGAAAGTATAATCTTGTTGGGTGGATACTCTCATTGGTTTCACGAATATCTAAAAACTGTACTGAAAGTTAATTTGCAAGTCCTGATTAGGTCTCCCAGTCTTTTCTGCCCTGGAGGTGGTTCTAGGATAAAGATCTTAATGACTGATTAGCCTTGGTCTGAGGTCTGGGGAAAGGCAAGACCCAAGTCACTTAATCACCCCTGAAGTAAGGAATATAAACTCTATGATTTTCTTGTATCTTTGGCTCTGTATGAAATAATTCTGCAATAAACAGACTATGGAATACATCCCTGTCTCTCTTCCCTGTTTCTTATTCAGCTAGAAGCTTTCTCTCACTTTCTCTTTATTTCTTTCAGCTGGTAGCTAGGCCCAAGCTGTGCTGGCTGCAGCAGTTTGGATCTGTTTAATTGTATCTTTATTTCTCATAAAGTCATTTGCTTTCATTTGCTCCACTCTAATTCTGGAGGTATTATTGTCTCCAGAACACTTCTGAGATTCTTTTTTCCATCTGGCAAATTTGACTTTTTAAGGCATTCTTCTCCTCATTAGCTTTTTGGTCCTTTTTTGCCATTTGAGTTCATCTATTTTTATGGTATTGCTTTCTTTAGTCAAGTTGTTAACTCTCTTTTCATGATTTTCTTGAATCATTCTCATTTCTCTTCCCAATTTTCCTCCACTTCTCTTATGTGATTTCCAATATCCTTCTTAAGATGCTCTATGGCTTGTAACTAGTCTGCATTCTTCTTGGAAGCTTTTGGTGCTGTACTTCTGACTCTGTTGTCTCCCACCTCTTCCATGCTTTGATCCTTTTTTTCCCCCAAAAAGGAATCTAAAGTTGCATTGCTGGTTTTGCTTTGCTCTCTTTGCCTGCTCATGTTGCCAGTCAGTTACTTGACTTTCAAGTTCAGTAGAACTCCGCTTTCAATGGGGAGAACTCTGTCACTAATTGATGGGTTTTTTTTTCAGCTGTAGGAGCTATTAGGATGCAACCATTTCTCCAGCACTCACCTGCTTTGGCTCACTGAAAATGCACCTCAGGACTACCACCCAAGATCACAATCCCTTTCCAGGTAGCTCAAGGCAAAAGCACTTAGCCTCTGAATGATTGTTTGACGCCCCCTGCAATCTGTAGTCTGAGAGCTTCTGAAGCAGCATGGAGAGGCAGCTGCAGGGCTGTTGCTTTAGCAGCTTCTAGTGGGGCAGTTGGCTGGACCCTCTCCCCCAAATTTATCTAAGTTTCACTGACTTTTCACTTAGTCTTTGTTTCTTATGGGTGCATTATTCTCGAAAATGTCACAGCTTTCCAACCGTGGCTTGTTTTGACGGCCCTAGGTCTCCAGGCATGGGTTCATGCATGCTGGTCTGGGCTCCCAATGTGCTGTGATGAACCCCTTCCCATCTGCCTTCCAGGGTGCCTTCAGTGGAAACATTTTTATTCTGTCATTTTGTGAGTAATGGAGGTTTAAATTCTGTTTGGAGTCACATTTTATAGGTATTTGTGGTGATTATGGGGAAAACTGTGGAGTTTTGCTGCTTCTATGTCACCATCTTGACCCAAAGGACAGTTTCTGCCTTGTAATATCTCCTGACCTCACCACAGCAGAGTTAGTTCTATAATTCATCAGGCATCTGCTTAGTTCGCTTACTTAGGTGAGAGTTTTAATCTTAGCTTAATCAGAAAAAAAAGGAAAAGACGTTCTCATCTCATAAAGTGATCAGAAAATCAAAATGTATTTAGAGCTAGTTTAATGTCTCATCAATACATTAGGATTATAGCATAGGGTTTGTGGGCTCTATTTAGGAGGAATGAGGAAAAGATCAAATTCCTTCATATGCTGTCTATTTTTATATTTTTTATTACTTCCATTTTTGGTGCTTTTTGAGTATAGGATTTTTTTACTTGAATTTGGAGCTGGTAACAAAAGATTTTTTTCTTGTTTTTCTTTGACTTCTTGACATTCATTTTTTTTATTATCCTGTTATGTTGTTATGTTATGGTATGGTATGGTATGGTATGTTCCATTCTATTCTATGATATTCTATGACATTCCATGACATTATATTGCATTGCATTGTGTTATATTGTATCATATTGCATCTAATTGTGTTGTGTTGTGTTATGTTGTGTTGTGCTCTGCTATGTCATGCTGTTCTATGATATGTAATATTATGTTGTATTATTCTGTGTTATGGTATGTTAAATTATATGAGGCTGTGTTATATCACATTATAATATATCATATCACATCATATCATATTAGGTCACAGTGTCATATTATGTCATATTGTACCATGTCATATGCTGTATCATGCTCTAACATTCTGTATCATATTATATCATCATATCAATCTTATCATATCATATCACATTTGTTATATAACATTTAATATACTATTTATACACATGCATATATATACACACATGTGTAAATAGTATAATGTTATTAAATTACATTAATATATAATACATTTATCAGTTTTGTTATTAATAGGCATATTTGGAAATATACATATATTTGGATAGGTCAATTAGTGTGGTGGAGGAAGAAAAAAATAAGCAATAAAAAGGGAGAGGCCTTTGTATGCCTAAAAAGGTTTCTTTATAAGAAAATTTATCAGGGGCGGAGCCAAGATGGTGGCATAGAAGTAGCAAAACACCGCAGCTCCCACACAAACCCACTAAAAACTCATAAAATGGGACTCTAAAACAGTTTTTAAGCTCCAAAAATCTCCAAAAGACAGAAAACACATCTGTTGCTACAGGCAATTCAATAGGTGGGGCAGTTTGCAACAGTCTGGGAGCTGCGGCCGAAACCCAAGCGTGGTCAGGCCCTGGGACTGTCAGGCGGAGCCCAGTCTATAGGAGAGCAGATTGCCTGCACAGTCACCTAATTTATCAGGCCAGAAGAAAAAAAAGGCTAAGAGAAAGGTCAGTGAATTTTGCTAAATTTGGGGAAGAACGGGTCCAGCCAAAATGCTACCAGGGCAAGGAAGTAGCAGGAGGTGGCTGTGGCAGCAGGAACAGCTGAGAACAGCCGCAGTCTCCAGTGGGCTGCTTCAGAGCCCTCGGACTACAGATAGCAGGGGGCCAGAGGCTATTGTTCAGGGCCAAGGGCTATTGTGTTGAGCAGTCTGGATCTGGATTGTGGTCTTGAGTGGTGGTCCTGGGGTGTGCTTTCAGTGACCCAAAACTGGGGGGGTGTGCAGCACCCCACTAATACCTCCGGCAGCTATGAAGTCCCCAGCAATTTGGGACAGAGTTTTCCCCCTCCATGAAGCAGAGTTCCACAGAGCTAAAAAACCAAGCAATTAATAGACTGGACAACATGAGAAAAAGGAAGCAAAGCAGGAACAGCAGCAAAACTCTAGAATCCTTTTTTATGAACAAAAAAGATCAAAGCATGGAGTGGGAGGAAGACAACTCTGTCAGAACTCACTCACCAAATGTTTCCAAGACACTGGAAGAATGCCTGCTAGCTATGGATCAATTTAGAAAGGACACTGAAAACCAAATAAGGGAAGTGGAGGAAAAATTGGAAAGAGAAATGGCAATGATGCCAGAAAGTCATGAAAAGAGAATCAACAACCTGACTGAAGAAAACAACACTTTAAAAAATAGATTAACTCAATGGCAAAGGAGGCCCAGAAAGTCAATAAGGAGAAGAATGCCTTAAAAAATCAAATTTTCAGGATGGAGAAAGAGTCTCAAAAGCATTCTGAAGAGAATAATTCCTTCACAATTAGAGTGGAGAAAGTGGAAGCTAATGACTTTATGAGAAACCAAGATACTATTAAACTGTTACAAAAAACAGAAAAAAATAGGAAGCAATGTGAAATATCTCCTTGAGAAAACCACTGCCCTGGAAAATAGATCCAGGAGAGACAATTTGAAAATTATTGATCTACCTGAAACCCATGACCAGAAAAAGAACTTGGAAAGCATCCTTCAAGAAATCCTCAAAGAAAATTGCCCTGATGTTTTAGAATCAGAGGGCAAAATAGAACTTGAAAGAATTCATCAATCACCTCTTCAAAAAGATCCCCAAAAGAAAACTCCTAAAATATTATTGCCAAGTTCCAGAATCCCCACACCAAGGAGAAAATATTACAGGCTGCCAGGAGAAAACCATTTGAATACTGCGGAAGCACTATCAGGAAAACCCAGGATTTGGCAGCTTCTACACTGAGGGATTGAAGGGCCTGGAATATGATATTCCAGAGAGCAAGAGAGCTGGGATTATGACCAAGAATCACCAATCAGAAAAACTGACTATAATGTTCTGGGGGAAAATATGGTTATTCAGTGAGGTAGAGGACTTTCCAGCATTCTTGCTGAAAAAACCAGAACTGAACATAAAATTTGACATTTAAACACAAGAAGAATAAGAAGGTAAAAATTGGAAAGAAATCATAAGGAACTTATGAATGTTGATCTCTTTACATGCCAATAAGGAAAATCAATAATAGTGTGTTATGAAACTTTTCTTAGGATGAGGATAGGTGAAGGGAATACAAATGTATATAAATGTATACTACTCATATGTCTATATAGGAGGGTATATATGTGTATGAATACGTATCTGAGCATGGATAAATATGTGTACATAGAGGTTTCAGGATCAATTTATTAGGAAGATATGATACTTCAAAAGGTGAAATTTTGAAGTTGGAGAGGACTTAAATGAGAGGAGACAAGGAGAGACAAAATGGGGTTAATCATCCCATATAAAAGAGGCAAGGGATAACTGTTACAGCTTTACTTTCATTTACTCTCATTAAATTTGGCTTAGGGAAGGAATGACATAAAGTTGAAACTGAGTAGCTTGCCACACAGGAGAGTAGGGGGGATGGGTATGAGAGGAGGGGTGATGGAGGGAAGGGTGTGTTTGGGGGGAGGGTTTCGGGAAGCACAAACCTCAGTAAAGGGGCAGTG
>CM053600.1:17374146-17397947 GCA_028646575.1 Pseudocheirus occidentalis | reverse complement strand
TTTACTTTCATTTACTCTCATTAAATTTGGCTTAGGGAAGGAATGACATAAAGTTGAAACTGAGTAGCTTGCCACACAGGAGAGTAGGGGGGATGGGTATGAGAGGGGGGGTGATGGAGGGAAGGGTGTGTTTGGGGGGAGGGTTTCGGGAAGCACAAACCTCAGTAAAGGGGCAGTGACAGGGTAGAGAACAAAACGAGGGGGGCAGGATAAGAAGGAGGGACATACAATCAGCCTCTCACAATATGCCCACCATGAAGATGTCCTGCGTAATTACACATGTACAGCCTGTATTGAATTGCTGCTCCTTCCAGTGGGAGTAGGTGACAAGGGAGGAATTGCAAGAATCTAGAAATTAAAGGTATATAATGAAATGCAACTGGGAAATAAGACATACAGGGATGGGCGTAGGGAGACCCTCCCTGCCGTACTAGAAAGTTAGAGGGGCATTGGAGGAGGACATAATAGGGAACAGATTGTGGGAGGGACTTTATGGTGGGATCACTGTTTTGGGCTTGGGGGTAGGGGAAAGAAGGGGAAGGGGAGAAAATTTGCAACTCAAAACTGGAAATGAATAATGTAATCAAGAAAATACATTAAAATTAAAAAAAAAGAAAAAAAAGAAAATTTATCTCATGTGGCTGTTTCTTTCCTCTCATTTTGTTCTACCTTCCATACCAAGTTTTAGTCTTCCCAAAGGAAAGAAAAGAAATCTTAGGTTCAGCTGATATATGTAAACTATCATATGAAATATATTCTCCCATCTATACAACAGTAAAATAAATAGGTCGTGTCCCTTTTACCTGCTCAAATGATTGAAATCACATAGGAATCAATGTAGAATTTTAAACTATTGACAGTCTTAAAATACTTCTTATGGGAATGTTATGGGAATCTGAAGATCTTCCCTACCCCTCTTCCCTTTGATAGGTTTAAGTGGCTCTGAAAACCTTCCCTGATTTAAAAGTACACTCTGCCCCTTAATAGGCTGAATATGGTCACACGGAGTCTGCAGGGGGAGGCTTGTTGCCCATGTATATATATATATTTGAAAAACCCAACTATTGTTGCTTCCCTCTCTGGTAACTGAATAGGTGTGGATGTAATAGTCAAATGGTCAGAAGCTGGTCTGCTGATCTGTTTCTCTGTTTGCTTGTAACTTCTGCTTGTTTGTATTGTTTGTATTCTCTGAAGTTCAGGGTGCTGACTTTTCCCCTGAACTAGGTAAATGATATGTGATTAATTGATTAAAGTGAGACTGTTAACCCATTTTGAGTTGCATTCCTTTGGCAAAGCTGATCAAAGAACCTGTGCTAGCAGCCACCCTGGGTATGCTAGGGTGCTTGCTGATACAGGGAATCTGAAGATCTTCCCTGCTCCTAGGCCCTTTGATAGACATAAGTGACTTTGAGAACCTTCCCTGATATGAAAATATACTCTGGCCATTAATAGGCTGAATGTGGTCACATGGAGCCTGTGGCTGGTGATTTATTCTTCGGGAATGCCCACACCTTCTTATTTTGTGATTAGGCAGTGGGTCAAGAGGGTTGTGACATTCTCTGAGCCAGTAGAAAACTAGATACACCCTGCTATGAGTTTTTGCTTTTGGGCTTACTTTGGAAAGAGTTGTTTGATTTTGCCAGATGAGACTCTGGGCAGCCACTGAGCCCTCTGGCTTTGAAATACCAGATGTTTGTGCTTCCCCTTCTGGTAACTAATTAGGTATGAATGTAATGGTCAGTTGGCTGGAAGCCTGTCTGCTGATCTCTTTATTTGTCTGCTTGTAACTTCTGTTTGTATTTTCTGAAGTTCAGGGTATTGACTTTTTCTTCTTAACTAGGTAAATGATATATATTTGTTTGATTAAAGTAAGATTGTTAGCCCTTTTTGAGTTTCTTTCCTTTAGAAAAGCAGATCTAAGAACCTGTGCTAACAGCCATGCTGGGTATGCTAGGGTGCTTGCTCATACAATACCTCAGATACAATAATGTCTATTTTTAAATTTATTTCATTCTTAGGCAGGTTAAATGACAGGAAGAAACAAAAGTAACTGTTTTAAACAATGGTTGAACTAGTACTAGAATTCTGATATTTTGAATACTTACGTTGTAAATAAAAATTTTGATAATGGTAGAATCATAGAATTTGTCTGGGAAATCTTTAGAAGGTTTCTAGTTTAATTTCTTAGCCATTGCCAATTGAAACAACTATCCCAAGGAATTGAGGATTTAAATACTGGTTTAATTAGGGTTATTTCTCAAGTAGCCATATGACTGGCATCTAAGAATCAGGTAAAAAGTTGGCTTATTTTTTCAATTAGGAAGCATTTATATTATTTCCCTTTCATATCCTTTCTACACAATTTAGTGTGGAATAAAGGAGAGGGGTGAGAAAGAGGAAAGGACAGAGACAGAGACAGGGAGAAACCCCTTGAAAATATGCATAATCAAGCAAAATAAATTCTCTCATTGGTCATGTCTAGAAATATGTGTCTCATTTTGAATATTTAGTCTATCACCTCTCTCAGGAGTTGTATAGCATTCTTCATTTATGGATTATGGAATATGGTTAATCAATGTATTGATAAACCCTCTTCCTTTTTATTGTGATTCTTAATTTTCTCTCTTCTGCTTCTGCCAACACTCAAACACTCAAATATAGACCTTCTTCACATCATGTCTGTATCAATAAAATTGCCTATTGTTGGGTCATCCTACCTCAAGCCCCTCTCCGTTCCAATTCATCTTCTATACAGTCAAAGGAATATTAGTTTTTATTGAATAAGGTCTGATCATGTCACTCACAACCCCACTCATTAAACTCTAGTAATTCTCTTCTGTCTCTAGAATGAAGTACAAAATACTGTTTGCCTTTAAAAATTCACCATAACCATACTAACCTAACTGATTCTTAACTATTTAGATCTGTTTTTTTAATCTGAGCTCCAGCACATATCCTTTGATCCAGTGACTTCTAACTGTTTGACAATCAATGTAATGTATCCCCCCACTCTGGACATTCTCTCTGGCTGGGTCCCATGACTGGAATGCTCTTCCTTCTCTACTCTAACTACTGACCTCCAAGGCTTCCATTCAGTGTCAACTAAAAGCTCCTCCTTCAGAGGATACCTTACACATCCCCTCTTAATTAATGCCTTCCCTTTGTTAATCATTTCTTATTGATCCTATACAGCTTCTTTTGTATATATTTATTGGCAAGTTTTTCCCCCGTTAGTCTGTAAGCAACTTTTGGGCAGGGACTACCTTTTGCCCTTTGACTCTTTAGCATTCATCACCATGCCTAAAGCATAATAGGCCTTTAATAAATGTCTATAAATTGGTTGATTTCAGAATTATTAATTATTACATTAATATTGTATAGATTGTGCCCTGGATTTTAATTACTTCATCTACTTTTTCCCCTCATTCCTCTAATTTATTTCTCATGTAATTCTGTATAACTAAGTCATATTTCCATTTGGAACTTATTTTAGTATAAGGTGTGAGTTATGGTTTATATATAATTTATGACACAATAATATCCTATGTTCCTAGAAATTTTGGTAAAAAAAAAAGATGTGGTTACTACAGTGGTTGAGGTTTGGGAGTTTATCAAATACCAGGTTACTAAGTTTGTTGGCTTTATATTATTGTTCGCATAATGTATTACACTAATCAGCTTCCCTATTTGTTAACCAGTACCAAATCATTTCAGTAGTTACTATTTTGTAGTTTTGTTTGAGATTTGGTATTGTGAGATCCACTTCCTTCTTGATTTATTTTTTTCATTATTTCTATTGTGATTCTTGCACTTTCTTCTCTAGATGAATTTTATTTTTTTATCTGTACAACTTTCTGTACTTTCATAGAAATAGCAGATCTGATAGCATTTCGATAATATAGGTTTAGCCTACATATGATAAATTAATATTTCTCTAGCTATTTAATGGCATAAAAACTGTAATGAATATTGCTATTGCTTGTATACATATAATTCCATGTGTATTTTTTATAGACTCCCAATTATTTCACAAAATTGCTATTCATTTTAAAAAGAATTAGCTTTTCTATCTCTACATGCTGCTTTTGGTGGCAATATACAAAATATGCAAACATGTTGGTGACTCATGTACATGTTTCTTTTATATTCTCCAAATTTGCTAAAATTATTAACTTTATTGATAATTCATTTAAACCTCTAGGATCTTATACACACTATTGTATCACTTGCATAAACTCATAGTTTTGCTTTGTTGCCTGTTCTTGTTCCCTTAATTCCTGATTTTTGTGAGATTTTCAAGTGTGATAGATTTAGCTTTTCTCAGCAATACAATGATCCAAAATACTTCCAAAAGACTTGTAATGGAAAATACTATCCACATCAGAGAAAGAATTATTGAGGCTGAATGTTGATTGAAGCGTACTGTTTTCATTTTTTTTTCCTTCTGGTGTTTGTTTTCCCTTTTGGTCTGATTCTTCTTTTACAACATGAGTAATGTGGAAATATGTTTAAAATAATTGCATATGCATAACTTATATCAGATTGCTAACTGCCTTGGCAAGGGGGAAGGGAAGGAAGAGGAGAGTAATTTGGAGCTCAAAATCTTATAAAAAGGAATCTTTACATGCAATTCAAAGAATACTGTAGAGATAAAAATAGTCTGTTTGGATACTACACAATTATAATTATGAGAAAGTTAACTTAGATTAAATTACTGAACTTAAATCTGTGTCTGTTATACAGAATTAGCATAGATTCATCCCATTGAACAGAAACAGAAGAATTATATTGCCTGTTCTATGTAGAAGTCAATCAAATATTTAGACAATTTCCATAACTTCCATTTCATCTTATATTCTTCAGTTAAAGAAATTTTATTTCTCCATCAATTTCCTTGCATGGCACAGTTACCAAACCTACCATTCCCCTGGTTTTCCTCATATTTACTTTCTCCAAGTGAGAAGCAATAATCTCATTATTAATGCCAGCATGGTGTAATGGATAGAAAGCTGGTTTTTTAACTGTGAAGACTGTTGTTTAAATCCAACAGCTATCTGGTTATCTGGTTATGTCAGTGAGACCCTGGGTAAGTCAAAGTCTCTCTTGCAATTCTCTAAAATTACAAGCTGAATTGTATAGGTAGACTGAGTTGCATTATTTGGGAGGTCTACATAGCAATGGAATCACAGATTGAATCACCAGCCCTTAACTTCTTGGAAAAGATTCATTTATGTTCCGATGCTGAAAGTGGGCTATTCTCAAGAATGTTTAAATTACCAAACAATTGAGTTCATTTCACATGCCAGCAAGGTTATGCTTATGATTATACGAACTATAATTCAGCAGTAGTTGAACTGAGAATACCTTGAAGTGCAGGATGATTTTTGAAGAGGTCAAGGAGCTAGAGACCAAGTTCCAACATTTGCTGGATATGGGGTAAGTGAAAACTTTCCATTAAAAAAAAACTACTTCTGATTTGTTGACTATACTATACACTTTAACTGTATGGGTCGAAACAAAATGTGGTAAATCCTTAAAGAATTATGAGTACTTGGTCATCTTACTTATCTCTTGAGAATCCTGTATGTGGATCATGAAGCAGATGTTAGAAGCTAATCAGTTGGTTTAAGATTGGGAAAGGAGTATGGCAAGGCAGTATATTGTCACCTTATTTATATTCAGAGTACATGATGCAAAATGCTAGGCTGGTGAATCAAAAGCAGGATTTAAGGTTTCCAGGAGAAACATCAACAATCTCAGATATTCAGATGATTCTACTCAGATGGTAGAAAGTGAAGGAAAAATGAAAAAGTCTCTTGATGAGCATAGAAGAGGAGAGTATAAAAGCTGGCATGAATCTTAACATTAAAAAGATAAAATAAAATAAAAATTAATATCTTGGCGATTGAACCCATCACTTCCAAGAAAATAAAAGAAGTGGAAGCTATAACCTAATTTATATTCTTGGGCTCAAAGATTGGTGCAGACAATGATTGAAGCCATGAAATTAAAAGACACTTGCTCTTTGGAAAGAAAACTATAGCAAATCTAGACAGGTCAAATAGTCAAAGCTATGATCTTTCCTTTAGAAATGTATGGGTATGAAAGATGCATTGCAAAGAAAGTTAAACACTACAGAAGGGGTGCTTTCAAGTTGTGATACTGGAAAAAACTTTTGAGAGTCATTTGGAGAGTAAGGAAATCAAATCAATGAATTTTTACAGAAATTAATTCAGACTTCTTATTGAAAGGACAAATATTCAAGCTGAACTTTAAGTATTTTGTCCATGTATTGAGAAGGGAAGAGACATTGGAAAAGACCTTGATGTTGGGAAAATTTGAAGGCAAAAGGAAAAGGGTATGATAATTATGAGATTGATAGTGTCATGGAAGCAACAAAAATGAAATTAAGATAGATTTCAGGAGATAGTGAAAGGTAGAAAGACCTGGTTTGGTATGGTCTGTGGGGTCCTGAAGAGTAACATGACCAAAGAACTAAGCACAAACAGCAGCCTTCATGTCAATAAAAATATGCATGATTAATAGATTATGAGTTAGTCTTCATGCTCTTGGATTTGTTACTAATTAATAATATTTCTCTGATACTTTATGGTTTATAAAGTGCTTTATATAACACCATATATGATCCTAGCCATTAATTAATTAAAAACTTAATTAGTGAATTATATTTGGACATCTATGGAAGGAAATGAATTAATGGATAAATGGTATCTTGTATGAAGTGAGAATTTCTAAATTTTTGAAGATGACAAGCTTTTATCCCCTAAAAATTTATAGAATAAATTTGTTAAATATCTGTAAACATAAGCATTTGTCTACATGGTACAGATCACCCAACCCTCTTTGCTCTTATGTCTATGGCACTATGCTTGACATTGCTCCATCAGGTATTTACTTAACTTTAAAGAGTATTCAATTATTTTTCAAAGGAGCAATAGTACTTGTTTTCTTGTCAGTGCCAGAAATATTCAACACCAGATGCCATGAATAATACATGAGTCCTGATTTAACACCAAGATTATTACTGGCACTTGATGTCTGTGAATAGCAAAAATAGCACGTCCTATTTTTTGATGATTAAATGAGGAAAATAACAAACTGGCTTTTGGTCTTGGTTAGTCCCGAATAAAATGGAATCAGTGTATATCCAATACTTTTAGGCAAATGGAATTAAAGTGATTTGGCCAATAAAACACTGACTCCTGTATTTTATATGCCAAATTTTATACATAAAAATCACAAATCAAATTTTCTTTTCCTTTTCTCTCCTCACTTCACCTCTCCTTTCCATTATTTTTTTTTCTTAATGTGGTAGTATCTATAAAAGTTGAGTTACTGAAAAATGATATTTACTGAAAAGAGTATTGGTAGCTCTTAGGAATCTTCAAAAAAGCAGCTAATTGGACCTAACTTTCATTAGAATTGTCATTAGCACTACTAAATTTTTATCCCAAGATATACTTCACCCCCTGCAAAAAAAAAAAAAAAAGGATTTGTACACCTAGAAATTCTCTTGGCAGGAATGTATTGACTTGGACACAAAAATCATTAGTGCATACAATTTTTTTAATCTCATATATTAAACTATTATATATTTGTCAAGAGTAGAAACACACATCTAAAATTAAAATAATAAAAGAGTATCAGAATGATAGACAAAAAGAATATCGGAAATCATTTTCTTCAAACTTCCACCTAAAGATGGAGTCTTATCCAGATTATTCTGACACTTGTCCACCCAGTTACTCTTTGAATATCTGCTCCAATCACTACCCACTTTAATTTTGATTCACTGTAATTATTAATAACTTCTTGCAAACATTGACCTGTAAACATTCCTTCATGTAATGTTTCTTCATTGATTCTAGTTCACCTTCATGATGCACATTCTTTCCCCCCTCCCCAATTAAAAGGCTTTCATATATTTGATACCAGGAACTATGTCCCTTTTGAGCTCCCTCCTTTCTAAGTCAAACATTTCTTCATATGATTATTTATTTATTTATTCATTCATTCATTCATTTATTTGTTTGTTTGTTTATTCATTTATCCATTTATTTATCCATCCATTCATTCATTCATTCATTTATTTATTTGTTATTTATTTATTCATTCATTCATTCATTTATTCATTCATTCATTCGTTCGTTCGTTCGTTTATTTATTTATTTATTTGTTCGTTCGTTCGTCCATTTATTTATTTATTCATTCATTCATTCATTTATTCATTCATTTATTTATTTGTTTGTTTGTTTATTTATTTATTTATTTGTTTGTTTGTTTGTTTATGTTGATAATCATTCATTTTATTAAAGTTTCCTATAGACTGACATTCACAGTTCCAAATATGGCCCCTGGAAGGAGAGAGCACAGTTAGCATCTTTGTGCCATTTTCACAATCTCACAAACTGAACACCAAGGTAAATACTTTTTACTGCTGACTCAACTGCCATGAGAGCCCGATTTTCTTGAAGACTGGAACACAACTAGAGTTATAACAGGAGCAACGGCATTTCAAGTCCTTGATAACTGGCGAGGCAGTTGTCTTTTGTGCTACCTACCGTTCCATTACAGTTTATTTTCTTTTGAAGTGGTTGACCATATAGTGAGTTCAAGTATAGAATCATACCTGTTTACAGGAATGAATACAAATGCTGACAAGAGCTGCCAGTAATCATTGACAGAGAGGAACCCAATTTCAGCTCAGCCTTTCTCCTACTTCCAAATACATTTTAGCCTTTTTTGAAGCTGACTAACAACAACCTGGAAGATGTTGCTGTCATGTATTTCCCTGGGGTTCTGTCTGTATTTACTGGTTGGGGCTACTCAGAGACCTTTTCAGTAACAACTGAACAGGTCCCTGGTTACAGCCAGAATTTAAGAGTGAGGGCTTAACCAGAGGTACGATACAGTTTTTGCTATCAGAGGGGAAGCATCTGCCATTCTGGCTTGCCCAACATCTGGAGTCCTTCCTGCAAACCAAGCTGAATTTTTTCTGCGTAGCTCCTCCCTCTACTCCCACAAACACCATGTTCCCTACAGCATCATATTCATAAGTATCCACATCTACACATATGAAATTGTTTAAATAATTTGACCACCCCATTTTCTTTCTTCTAATTTACTCAGTTTATCAATGTCACTCTTAAAATTGGCACCTAGAAATGAATTTTTTACTTTATGTGTGGTATAATAATAATAATAATAATTTAATAGTACACAATAACTCTATTCTCTTCCTCATTTCAAGGACTAGAATTCTATTAATGTACTTTTTACACAGAAAACATTTAATACATGCTTGTTGATTGATTGTGTGTAACCCAAGATTGAATGAAATGTGTTTAGGTGTTCTAACATTAGATTTTGGTGTGTCCTTGAGGTTGATAAATGACCTTAGTCTCTCCCCAAGGCCTATGACAGGTCTACTTGTCTGTATACATGCATTCCCTATACACCTAGAATTTAAGCACATTGTGGAAAATGACTATTTCATTTGCATCTTTTATATCTATTACTCAATGCTCATCACTATGCAGGCTCTTAATGCAAGCATCTGTTTGAAAGTAATCAAATATAAGGCAGTTTGAAACTTGTCTTCATTAACATGCACATGTGAATTTGAATTGAGCTATAACTGAAATTTCTTTTTCATTTTTGCTTTTTTGAGGGGGGAGAGAAATTGGGGTTAAGTTACTTGCCCAAGGTCACATGGCTTGCTTTTGTGTTAAGTGTCTAGGGCCAGATTCGGACTCATGTCCTCCTGACTCCAGGGCCAGTGCTCTATTCACTGCTCCACCTAGCTGCCACTATAACTGACATTTCAAATACATAATGGGTTTATATTCTCTTTGCTTCTGAAAGCCTGGCCTCCTCTCGACTTCTCCATAATGTCCCAGGGAGATCTTTATCCTACAAGATGGCCTCACTCCTGCAACTTTTACATTATTAGTAGCCTCTACTCATGGATCCCTTCGCTTCCCCTTATTGGAAACCATGGAAACATTTCCTTCTAAAACCTACATTTAAGAAAGTAGTCCAGGTCAGCTATTGTTGCATGTGCCACTCAGTTCCACTAGAGGACTTCACTACAGTTCTGAACTGAACACTATCTTTTTTTTAAATTAAAAATACGTTAAATTTTGTTTATTTTTAGTTTACATGATTCATTTCCACAATATTTTGAATGACAAATTTCTCCCTGTCTTTCCCCTACTGACCACCACAAAAGAGAGATCCCACTGCATATCTGCTTCCCTAATCTGCTCTCTCCTATATCCTCCTGTAAAGCCAAGCAAGAGTAGATTCCCAAAAGAATGCTACTGTGAAGAGCTTTTAAGATTCCAATTACACAGTAGTAGTGAACACTCTGTTTATTCCATTACAAATCAAGATTCAGTACAATATTCACCGTTCAATATTATATCCCAATATTTAGCATGGTATTTACAGAAAGTCACAATATTTAGAACAAGGAACAAGAGAAGAATTATCTGGTTACCCTAAGGGAAAACCAGCTTAACACTTAAAGATTCAATCAATCAATTCACCTGTTTTCCTTAAGAGGGAAACCAGCTTAACACTTAAAGATACAATCAACAATTCACAATATACTGATCTTCAACTCATGGGGCAACCATTAACTTTAGTTTTCAATAAAGTTCTTAAAAAACCACACGAACTTTCCACAGCTTGATAACCAAAAAACCTCACTTTAGTCCAATGGGAGGCCTTTTCTTCATTTTGACTCTGGGTAGTCTCTCTGATTCCCTGGATCCTCTTCCCTGGTCCCAGCTCCCTCTTGAATCTGTCAAACAATCACCTAGATTCAGGAGCAGAAAGCTGACAGGTTCTCCTCCAGTTCTCAAAGGAAAACAGCTCCAAGGTCCTTGTCTTCAGAAAACATCAGTTTCATCCAAGGAGAGGCCTTTCCTTCATTTTGACTCTGGGCGCTCTCTCTGATTCCCTGGATCCCCTTCCCTGATCCCAGCTCCCTCCTGAATCTGCCAGACAATCACCTAGATTCAGGAGCTGAAAGCTTACAGGTTCTTGTCCAGTCCTCAGGTATGAACAGCTCCCAGGTCCTTGTCCAGTACTCAAGACAGTCCCCGGCACACACTGAAGTTCACAAGGTTCAGCACACCTCAAACTCTTCCCTGGAACTCAAGGATCATCCAGGACATGAACAAACAAAGTCTCATCCTGTTCATGTCTCAATCAGCTTCCAGATACTGGGAGAGGAACACTCTCGCTCTCCCCCTCTCTTTCTTAGCTGACTTCAGTCTCCATGAAATCTTCCTTCACTGAGGAACCAATTCCAAATTCCCTCCCCTCTCTCTAAAATTCTTCTTTATACACAGCACTGGCCTCCTGTCTCAGTCAATAGCCTTCTTACAAGTCAACAGGGGAATTCACACCTTTTCACCAATGGACAGAGTTCATACCTCCTATACTTAGCCCTAAGTTACTAGGTGCTACTTAGCCTTAAGTAGCTGATCTACTTAGCCCTAAGTATCTTATCTACTTAGCCCTAAGTATCTAATAAACTGATTACTATTACACCTCCCCCGTAGCTCCTCCCACTTTCCCTTTGGGCAAGATGGATCCCCTTATCTGAGTGCCTGTATATCTTATTTCCCAGTTGCATGTAAAAAATAATGATAATAACATATTTTTTAAACATTTGAATTAAAACTTTTGATTCTAGATTCTTGCCCTCCCTCCCTCTTCACCCACCCTTGCTAGGAAGATAAGCAATTCATTATAGGTTGTACTAGTGTAGCTATGCAAAACATTTCAAAATGGATAGATGGTGAAAGCATGACTATATTTCCTTCCATCATATCTCACCCCTTGTCCTATTTCCTACTTGGACCCCATCCCTTTTCAAGAGTGTGTGCTTCTAACTACCATCCCTCCAACCTGCCTTCCCCTCCATCACCACCCCTCTCATCCCCTTCTCCCTACTCTCCTTCATGGGGAGATACCTTATTTAGTGTGTATGTAATTCCATCCCTTAGCCAAATTCAATGAGAGTAAGGTTGACCTGTTCCCTTCTTCCCCTCCATAGTAAGAGTTTTCCCTTGCCTCTTCTATTTGAGATCATTTACCCAATTCTGTCTCTCCCTATCTCCTCTCATACTCCTCTCTCACCTCTCAATTTCATCTTTTAAGTATGATCCCTTCTATTCAATTGATCCTGTGTGCTCTGTCTATGTATACCTGCACACACACACACACACACACACACACACACATACACACACACTCATATATGTATTCATTTGCCCATATACCTATTATACATATATATATATTCATGTAAATATAAATATATACATATACATGCATATATATAAATATACATATATACATATATATGTATATATATGTATATTTAAACTCCATTAAACTCTGGGCTTTTTGGATCTTTCTCTGAATGTGGACATCTCCTTCCATGCTGAGACATGTGGAGTTGTCTTTAATGCATAGTTAAGTGTGATGCTGAGAAGAGTTCAGTTTTTCAAGGTTGGTCATTACACATATGATATATCTGTGACTATGTACAAATTTTTCCTGGTTCTGCTCTTCTCACTTAGCATCAATTTGTATAAGCCTCCCCAGGTAATTATGAAGTCCATCTCCTTCCCATTTCTTATAGTACAATAGTATTCCACTGCAGTCATATAGCATAACTTGTTCAGCCATTCCACAATGGATGGACATCCCCTAAATTTCCAGTTTTTTTGGCACCACAAAGAGACCTGTAATAAATATTTTTGTACGTATGGGACTTTTCTTTTTCCCACTTCTATTATCTCTTGGGATACAATCCCAAAAGTGGTATTGCTGGGTCAAAGGGTATGCAATTATTTATAGCCCTTTGGATATAGTTGCAGATTGCCTTCCAGAACGGTTGTATTAGTTCACAGCTCCACCAACAATGCATTAGAGTTCCAATTTGTCCACATCCTCTCCAGCACTTGTCATTTTCCTGTTTTGTAATCTTAGCCAATCTGAATGGTGACATAGAGTACTTCAAAGGTGTTTTGATTTGTATTTCATGAATCAAAGTGATCTAGAGCATTTTTTCCATATGCTTAAAAATATCTTTAATGAATACCTCTGAAAATTGGCTGTTTATATCCTTTGACCGCTTATCAATTGGGGAATGACTGACATTCTTGTAAACTTTACTTAATTCCCTGTATGTTTTAGAAATGAGGCCTTTATTAGAGACACTGGTTTTAAATATTCTTTCCAAATTTCCCACTTTCCTCTTAATCTTGGTTACATTGGCTTTTTACAGAAACTTTTCGATTTGATATAATCAAGATTATGATTTTGCATTTTATAATGCACTCTAACTCTTCTTTGGTTCAGCCTCTGCTTCTAGATTGTGCATCCATTTGGACTTGACTTTGGTGTATAGGGTTAGATAATGGTCTATGCCCAGTTTCTTCCCTACTATACTCCAATTATCCCACCAGTTTTTGTCAAACAGTGAATTCTTATCCCCACAACTGGGGTCTTTTGGCTTATCAAACAGTATATTACTATAGCTGTGGACTACTGAGTCTTTTTTTTTCCCAATCTATTCCATTGACCCACTACTCTATTCCGTAGCCAGGACCAGGGAGTTCTGAGGACTGCTGCTTTATACTAGAGATTAAAATCTGGTTATGGCTAGGCCACCTTCCCTAACATTTCTTTTCATTAATTGCCTTGATATTCTGGACTTTTTGTTCTTGCCACTATTTTTTCTAGTTCTTCAAAGTAATTTTTTTTGGCAGATTTATTGGTATGGCACTAAATATATAATTTAAATCAGGTAAAATTATCAATTTTATTGTATTAGCTCTACCCAGCTATGAGCAATTGATATGTTTTTTTCCAACTAGTGAGATCTGATTTTATTTGTGTGAAAAGTGTTTTGTTGTTGTGTTCATAAAGGTACTGGGTTTGTTTTGGCAGGTAGATTCACGAATATTTTATAATGTCTACAGTAACTTTAAATGGAGTTTCTCTTACTATCTCTTGCTGTTGGACTTCATTGGAAATATATAGGAATATTGAGGATTTATGTGGGTTTATTATATATCCTGCAACTCTATTATATTTATTTATTGTCTCAAAAAGCTTTTTACTTGATTCTCTAGTATTCTCCAAGTATATTATCATGTCATTTGTGAAGAGTGATAGCTTAGACTCTCCTTTGCCTAATTTGATTCCTTTGATTTCTTTTTCTTCTCTAAATGCTACTACTAACATTTCTAGTACCAGATTGAATAAGAGGGGTGATAGTGGACATCCTTGTTTCACCCCTGATCTTGTTGGAAATGTTTCTAGTTTATCCCCATTGCATATAATACTTGCTGATGGCTTTAAGTAGATGCTACCTATTATTCTAAGAAAAACTCTTTTATTCCTATACTTTCTAGTGTTTTAATAGTAATGCATGTTGAATTTTGTCAAAGGCTTTTTCTACATCTATTGAAAAAAATCATATGATTTCTGCTAGTTTTATTGTTGCTATGATCAATGATACTGATGGTTTTCCTACCATTGAACCCTCCTTGAATTCCTGGAATAAATCCAACCTGGTCAAAATGTATTATTCTAATTATAATTTGCTGTAGTCTTTTTGCTAATATTTTATTTAAGATTTTTGCATGTATATTTATGGGGGAGATTGGCCTATAATTTTATTTCTGCATTTAGTCTGTACCTGATTTAGGTATCAGTACCATATTTGTGTCATAAAAAGAATTTGGTAGGGCTATGCTCTCAATTATTAACTGTTCTCATAAGATCTCAGGATTCTAGCAGTTAATTCTCTCTCCTCTCTCTCTCCTCTCTCTCTCTCTCTCTTTCTCTTTTTCTCTCTCTGTCTCTGTCTCTTTCTCTGTCTCTCTCTGTCTCTCTCTGTCTCTGTCTCTCTCTGTCTCTGTCTCTAACTGTCTGTCTCTGTCTGTCTCTCTGTCTCTCTGTCTCTCTTTCTCTCTGTCTCTCTGTCTCTGTCTCTGTCTCTGTCTCTGTCTCTGTCTCTCTCTCTCTCTCTCTCTCTCTCTCTCTCTCTCTCTCTCTCTCTCTGTGTGTGTGTGTGTGTGTGTGTCTGCAATTCTGGCTCAGTAGTTTGGGCTTTTCCTTATAAATGGCATTATCTCCTCTCTCTTTCACCCCTTTCTGTTACATCAAAAATTTTCTATTACTGTGGAATTCACAAGTTCTGGATCTTCATACTTGATACAATCATGAATTGAATCAAAGTGCTAAATATTTAAATAGCTGAACAAGACATTAACTGTTGTTGTTTCTTAACAACTTGAAACAAGGAGCTCAGTATCTATTTGATTGCCAATAGAAGGGGCATGCGAGGTCTTAAAATCCCCATTACCATTACACAGGGTTGGGTCTAGACTATGTTTCCCTTTCACCCTGTTTTCACAGTTGTTTTTGTACTGACCTTCTATGCTGTTTGATGTTTGTGGGTTGAGAAGTCTGGAAACTGCCTCTGCCAGTGCTGCCCAATCCAGACTGTGCTCTGCTCTCAGCCCAATGTGATAGACCCTTCATGTATAACTTCAAGGCTGTCTTGAATAGGAGATATATTTTATTCTAGAAAGCTGTTTGTACATCACTTTATACCCTGGGGCAGCAGAGGTGATGGAAGTATGTGGTGGCAGCAGCAGCAGGTCCAGATTTCTGGACCCACAGATGGTGGGGGATTAAGCAAACTTATCAGAGAGCATTTTCAGGGACATGTTTTCTGGCTCTGAGACAAGATTCTCTTCCTTTTATTTGCTTGTACCTAAGTCATAGTCCTAGGTGCTTATCCTGGGGTTAGGAGGAGCATTGGAGTGGTGAAGCTTGTGGTGGTGGTGAAAAGGGAATTCTCACAGTTCTAATGCAAAACAGAGTGCTTGGGGCCATTTACAGAACAGAGCACAGGCCAGGGAGTGAGTATATCCCTCTACTTTGAACACACCACATTGGCAGAAAATAAAATTTACAGATTCCCTAGAAGTTTCCCTGAAAAGAGCTGTAGAAAACATTTGAAGTCTGGGGCAGGAAATGCACCCCTATACCCCCCACCTCCCCTAGAAACAGAATCCTACCTTGACAAATAACTAGAAAGTCAAGTATTTAACTGGGAAGATGAGAAAAAATGTAAAAAAAAACTCAGTCTATAGAATCTTATTTTGGTGGCAAAGAAGATCACTGACCTTTAAAATAGATCCATGAGAGATAATTTAAAAATTATTAGACTGACTATAAATCATGATTTAAAAAAACCAAACAAACCTAGGCATCATCTTTCAAGAAAATGTCAAGGAAAGCAACACTGATATTCTAGAAATTGTAAGAATTCACTAATACCTCGCAAAAAGATCACAAACAGAAAATTCCTAGGAATACCATAGCCAAATTTCAGTTTTCCCAGGTCAAGTAGAAAAAGTATTGCAAGAAGCCACAAAGAAACAATTTGAGCATTTTGGTAATAAAATCAGGATAACACTAGTAGTTTCTGCATCAAGAGATTGAGAGGAATACCAATATGAGATTCCAGAGGTTTGAGTTGTTTAGAGTAGAAACAAGAATCACCTTTCCAGCAAAAATTAATATATTTCTTCTGTGGGAAACTGAGTATTCAATGAAATAGAGGGCTTTCAAGCATTCTTGATGAAAAGATCAGAGCTGAATAGAAATTTTTATTTTCATATACAAGAATAAAGAGAAATATGAAAAGGTAAACAGGGAAAATAAATTGTAAGACACTTATTATAGTTCAACTGTTTACAATCCTAAATCCTATGTAGAAAGACATTATTTGTAACTCATGAAAGTTTTCTCAGATTTAGGGTAGTTGGAGGAAATATAGATAGGTAGATTAGATTAGATGAGAGAGACACAGAGAGAGAGAGAGAGAGAGACAGAGAGAGAGATACAGAGAGAGAGAGAGAGAGAGAGAGAGACAGACAGAGAGACAGACAGAGACAGAGACAGAGACAGAGACAGACACCTAGACAGAGACAGAATTAAGTGGTAGAGGGTGAGTTGAGTACGAACGAATGCTATCTAAAAAATGAAATTAAAGAGTGAAAGAGGAATATAGTGGTAGAAGAAAGAGAGAGATAGAATGGAGGAAATTATCTCACATAAAAGAAGCCAGAAAAATGTTTCACAATGGACAGGAAGAGGGGGTAGGTGAGATGGAATAAGGGAACCTTGCCCTCATAAGATTTGTCTCGAGGAGAGAATAACATACATGTTCAATTGAGTATCTTACCATACAAGAAAGTAAGGGGAAAGGGGAAGAGAAGGGGGAAGTACGATGGAGGTCAGAGTAGGGTAAATGGTATTCAGAAGCAAACACTTTTGAAAAGGGACAGGATTAAAGGAGAAAACTGAATAAATGGGTGGAGGGGCAGGAAAGAACAGAAGGAAATATAGTCTTTCACAACAAGATGACTATCAAAACATTTTGCATAACTACTCATATATAACCTGTATTGAACTGTTTGCCTTCTCAATGAGGGTTTGAAGAGAGGGCAGAGGGAGAGAATTTGGAATTTAAAGTTTTAAAGTGAATGTTAAAAATTGGTTTTACTTGCAACTGGAAAATAACATATACAGGCCATGGGGTATAGAAATCTATCTTGCCCTACAAGAAAGTAAGGGGTAAGGGGGTAAGAGGGAATGATAGAAGGGAGGGCAGACTAGAAGAAAGCATAATCTGAATGTATGCCATATTGGGGTGGGGAGAAGGGGAGATATGGGGTAAAAATTTTGAATTCACATCTTGTGGAAATAGGTGTTGAAAACTAAAAATTAATAAATATTTTCTTTTCAAAAAGAAATTATGAACAGGATGTTCTCAGAAAAACCTAGAAAGACCTGTACTGGCCCATGCAAAGTGAAATGCACTGTGTACAAAGTAACAGCAATATTGTAAGATGATTAGGTATAAATGACTATTCTCAGCAATACAGTGATTCAAGATAAATCCAAGTGATCTAAGGACCTATGAAGAAAAATGCCATCCATCCCAACAGAAAGAACCAGTGGTGTCTCAATACATATTTGAGCATACTTTTAAAAAAATTATTTTTGTTTAATTTTTGTTCTTATGTTTTCTTTCAAAACATGACTGTTATACATGTTTTTATGTCTATAAATGTATAACCCATGCAGACTATCTTACCTTCCCAGTGGGGTGTGATATGGGGAGGGAGGAGGGAGATAATTTTTAATTCAAATTTAAAAATGAATAGCTTATTTTGCAAATGTTTGTTATTTTGTGTTTCTTGGTAGAAGATTTGATATTTAGACATGCCAGCATCAAAAACATGGGACTATCATATTTACTGGGCCCCTACCAGCTGTCTCATTTTTTAATACATAATTAATTACTACTAATTATTCCTATAATTGTCAGATGTTGTTTGAAAGGGCCACTTGCATCACCAAAATACAGAAAAGAAATGTAATTATAGGTATAATTACTTGTGTGGTCTTTTTCAAATAAATTCAGCATAATCTAATGGAAATACTTTTAAAAATAAGCCCTACATAGTGAATTCAAAATGAAAATGAATATGTGCCTTATTTATGAATTTGCAACACTTTTATTTCTGTTCAGATTGACTGCTCAGGGTACAGTGTAAACTCATTTTATCAGGTGCTGATAGCATTAAGTAAGTACATTCTTTCCAAAGTATGTGATCTAGTCTACAACACAGTTAAATATATCTGATAATATGACACTTCGATCTGTATCTTCCTAAAATGAATCTTTCTTTTAAAATCCCCCAAATCATTCAGTATTTAGATCTCTTAAAATTCTAATTTGTTCTAATTAATTAATTCTAATTATTAAACATTGCACTGTGTTGGTATGAAAATGCCTTCATCACTGAACTTTTTAGGTGGAGTATATAATTTCTTATGTGAAAGTCATAATCAAATTAGTTATCCCTTCTAGTGCTATTATTCCATAGATTAAGATACTAAACACTCAAAAACTTTGAGATGTTTTCATAATGAAAAATTACTTGAAGTCCTCTTACAAATTCCTCCTTTCTGTTTTAAGGTAAATTAAGAAGTATCTGATAAATGATTTTAGAATTTTTTGATGCTTATATTCATCCGTTTATCCATTTAACAAAGATTTATAAAGCAACAGATGAGTAAGGAGAGCATAGTGATGCAACGGAAAGAATACTGGATGTGTCTTCAGAGGATACACATTAAAATCTTGTGTTTTCCACTTGTTCCTTTGTGGCCTACACCAAGAAATTCCACATCTCTAGTACTTAGTTTCCTCATCTGTTAAAGTGAAAGATAACCTGAATAAATACATTCTAGCTCTATATCTATGATCCTAATGCAGTCTTTGAATTCATAATCATAGGCTTGTTGTCTGATGGTACAGATTGAAAGATTTAAATTGATAGTAGTTCTGCTATTAGAAGCATGGTTGGTTATAGGACATATGAATGGTGTGTGATTGTGGGGTTTGGAATCGCAGTCACGCACTAACAAATAGCAGTATTTCCTTTATGTTACCCAGAGATTTCTTATAGTCTAATGGTACAAATGAAGATACATGCCAAATGTTGAGGATATACTTGTGAGATATTTTACTCCTCTTCTCATTCAAGTTAGGCTCCTTTAGCTTGTGTACTTTGAAAAGGATAAACTTATCCTTGAAAAGGGATTAACATGGGCTGCTGGATGGGGATCTAAAAGGTCATATTGTTGACATCATTTCCTGCTCCCCTCTGTCTAAAATAACCATGAAGACCTCCATATACATTCTGATGTTATCAGACCACAATGTGTAACTTCCCCAGGGGTGCTTCTCAAGTTTCAATCAATTCAAGGTACCCTCAATGTCTATCTCTATTGAAAGTCCTTTTTCTTGCTACAGTTAAATAAATATTTTTGTAACAGATTAATGATTACATGAAGTATATAATCTATGATGTTTATATATAATTATGTTATATAATTATAGTTATATAATATAATTATATTTCATATAATTATATAATATTATTATATTGTGTAAAATATAAATGGAGGGGGACTGGCCTGAGTGAGGTGTAGCATTGAACAGAAAGGGTCAGATACTTGTGAGAAATCAAATAAATCAGTCATATGCATTTTTAGCAGGATAAAAGAAAGAATTTTAAATAGGTGATCACTGTGACTAATAGAAGCAAGCCAGGGGAAGAGAAAAAGAACTTTGAGTTATTTTCTATGTTGTTTTTTATAAGTGTTTCAGAAACCTAAACGTACACAATTCACACACACATATAGATTCATAAAGGACTCACATATCTGTCAGCTTTTATTTTTCCAGTATCCCAGGAAGTATAGATTTTAAAAGATAAAATGCCAATGGCATCATTAGTATTGTCCTAGTTGCACTATTCTGACTTGTAGGAGAGCCACACCCCACCTTTTTTCTCTTCTGAGATATCTCTCCTCCCCCTTTCTGCTTTGATATTTTCTTGCTTCAGAAGAAGAAAAACCCTCCAAATTCCAGAAGTCTAATCAGGACCAGGCTTTCCTAACCCCTCCAGAAAAGCCACTGTGCTATGCTTCTCTGATTTCTGATACTAAAAAGGCATTTTAAAATGAGGGTTAAGAAAAGATGAAAGATATATGATTTCTACCCTCCAGTGTTCTTCTGTCTAGTGGAAGAGATAAGTCATATGCACAAATAATTATAGCCTTATATATAATGGAATACTACAGATATATAAGGAATGGGAAAAGACTGATGATTTCATTGCTATAGGATCTAACAAGTGATGAAACTCTCTTTAGATATGGAAGTTAGCATTAAAAATTAATCTAAGCAAGTTTAAGGGCTTCTTAGAGGTTAAGTTGATCAACCACTCAAGTCAAAGACATTCATTTTTTAAATTAAATTTTATGTTTATTTTTATTTTGCATCATACATTTCCATAAGATTTTGAGGTATAAATTTTCTCCCAGTCTTTGACCTACATACTATATCAAAACAGCAATCTCACTGTATACCCAATTCCCCAATCCGCTCTCTCCTATGTCCTCCCCCATCCATACATTTAGGTAGAGCAAGATGGATCTCCCTACCCCAGTGCCTATATATCTTATTTCCCAGTTGCATGTAAAAAATAATAATAACAATATATTTTAGACACATTGTAATTTATAAAACTTCTCAGTATGAAGATAGTTGAAAGAAATATGTATATATATATGTATATATATATATACACACACACACACACAAACACACATATGCATACATACATGTAAATGTCTTTATAGGAGGGTATATGGGTGTATGAATGCATACGTGAGTGTGTGTAGGTATGTATATATACAGGTATACATAGACAGAGGGCACAGGATCAATTGAATAGGAAGGGATGATATCTAAAAGGTTAAATTGAGAGGTGAGAGAGGAATATAATGAGCAGAGATGGGGAGAGACAGAATGGGATAAATTATCTCATATACAAGAGACAAGGGAAAACTCTCACTATTCTGGGAAAGAAGCTAATGGGTTAAACTTACTCTCATTGAATTTGGCATAGGGAGGGAGTGCATACACTCTAAATAGGGTGTCCCTACAGAAGAATAGCGGTAAGGGGATGAGAGGAGGAAGGATAGAGGGCAGAACACGTTGGGGAGGAGGGTAGTTAGAAGCACACACTTTTGAAAAGGGGCAAGGTCAAAGAAGAATGGAACAAGTGGGGGGCGGGATAAGATAGGCAAATATAGTGAGTCTTTCACAATATATTCACAATGGAAATGTTTTGTGTAGCTACACATGTACAACCAATATTGAAATCCTGTCTTCCTAGTAATGTTGGGTGAAGAGGGAGGAAGGGAAAGAATCTGGAATTCAAAGTTTTAAGTTCAAATGTTTAAAAAATGTGTTGTTATTACTATTTTTACTTTCGACTGGGAAATAAGATATAGAGGCATTGGGGTATGTAGATGCATCTTGCCCTACTGGAAAGTCAGAGTAGGGATGGTCGAGGACATAGGAGAAAACAGACTGGGGGAGGGGGTATAAAATGGCATTGCTGTTTTGGGGTGGTGTGCAAGGGTATGATGGGGAGAAAATACATAATTCAAAATCTTGTGGAAATGAATGATGTAAATTAAAAATAAACATAAAATTGTATTTTAAAATAGCAATTCATATTTTCTTTTAAAAATTATTCAGTTAGAATTATACAATAATCCATGACAAATTTAATTTGTCATATTTTTTTCCTTTGAAAACTTTTCAAGGTCCTTAAAAGTGAAACATAAAAGTCCTCTGTTTTATACTTCCATTTTTTGCACAAAAGGAAAAATCCTCTCTTTATGATAAAGGAAGGGGAGATAAAAACTTAGGAGTATTCCATATGATTTGATATTTAAGAAATCAGTGATTACATCATAATAATACTCTCTCTAAGAGTATAGTTTATAATCCTTCTCACCCTCAAATCTTGTTTTTTGCCTGTGCCTGCCAATTAAATCTTTCTGTTTTTATTAATAAATGTTTTTATTTGTTTTCTTGTTTACATCACTCATTTTCATGAGATTTTTGATTTACAAATTTTTTCCCTATCTTTCCCCTGCCCCAACCCTAAAACAGCAATCCCACAGTAAAGCTCCTCCCCTGATGTGCTCTCTTACTTTCTGGTAGGGCAGGGAGGGTCTCCCTAGACCTGCCCCTGCGTATCTTAATTCCTAGTTGCCAGCATTGCAGAGCTTTGAATTTTAAATTCTTTCAGTTCCTCCCTTGTCACCCACCCCCACTGGGAGGACAATCAATTCAAATAGGCTGTGGATGTGTGATTATACAAGACATCTTAATAGCGGACATATTGTGACAGTGACCATATATCCCTCCCCCCTGTCGCTCCCCCCTTCTTCTGTTCTCTATCCTGTCCCTGTCCCTTTCTTGAGCTGTGTGCTTCCAGCATTCCTCCCCCAGACCCTGCCCTCCCCTCCATCATCCCGTCTCTCATCTGCATGCCCCCTAGTCTCCTGTGTGGCATGATGCCCCGTTTACAGTTTAAGCCATTTCTTCCCTAAGCCAAATTCAAGGAGTATAATTGAAAGTGATGTTAAAACAGTTATCTCTTGCCTCTTCAATATGGAATGACTGACCTCATTTTGTCTCTCCCTGGCTCCTCTCATTCTAGTGCTCTCCCACCTCATAATTTCACCTTTTAAAGTATCATCTCTTTGTATTCAATTGGTCCTATAAATGAATGCACACATGCTCAGCTATGTATTCATATGCATATATAGCCTCCTATTTAGACATATGTGTAAGTATACTTATATATACATTTCTATTCCCTTCCACTATCCTCATACTAAGAAAAGTTTCATAAGTTACTATTATCAGTTTTGCATATTGGCATGTAAATAATTCAAATTTGATAAGTTCCTTGATTTCTCTCCCGTGTTTACCTTCTCATGCTTCTTGTGTCTGAATGTCAAATTTTCTGTTCAGTTCTGGTTTTTTCATCAGGAATGCTTGAAAGTCCTCTACCTCACTGAATGACCATATTTTCCCCTGGAACATTATACTGAGTTTTGCAGGGTAGGTGATTCTTGGTTTTAATCCCAGTTCCCTTAATCTTTGAAATATCATATTCCAACCCCTCAGTGTAGAAGCTGCCATATCCTGGGTTATACTGATCATGCTTCCGCAGTATTCAAATTCTTTTCCCATGGCAGACTGGAATATTTTCTCCTTTAACTGGGTA
>CM053600.1:17331900-17364864 GCA_028646575.1 Pseudocheirus occidentalis | reverse complement strand
CATAAAAGGGAACAGATTGTGGGAGGGGCCTTACAGTGGGATCAATGTTCTGGGCTGGGGGGTAGGGACAAAAAGGGGAAAAAATCTGTAACTCAAAACCTTGTGGAAATGAATGATGTAACCAAGAAAATAAATTAAAATTAGAAGAAGAAAAAAAATAATTTTCCCCTCAGAAACAGAACTCAGACAGTGTCAGTACTCCAAGGCCAGCAGACATAATTTAATTGCCTCTAGTATCACATAAGTACCTGATTCAAGACAACCTTTTTGAAGTGACTCCATCTTTACTGCCCCCTTTCGTCCAAAATGTTTTCCAGTTCAGTTCCTTAATATATAGGAGGAGGTCATGAGAACTAAAACATTGGAGTTGATTAAGTATGACAACTTTTCTCTTTTGAAGATGTACGAAAAACATATTTAGATATTTTGTTTATATATGTCTGAAAACATTTTTTACTTGATACATGTTTGTATCTGTTTTTTTCTTGATTTTTTCTTTTTTAAAGTTAATTTTTTTATTTTTAATTTTCAACATTCTTTTGCATAAATTTTAAATTTTTCCCCCTTTCTAATCTCTCCCCGCTCCAAGAAAGCATGTAATCTGATACAGGCTTTACATAATCGTTCCTATTAAATATATTTTCACCTTAGTCATGTTGTATAGAAGAATTAGAATGAATGAAAGGAAGCATGAGGAGCCAGACAAAGAAAAATCAAAGAGTCTACTTTGCTCTGCCTTCAGACTCCATAGTTCTTTCACTATGGAATTGTTTTAGGTCCTTGCCTTGCTGAAAAGGACTTAGTCTATCAAAGTTTGTAATCATGCACTGGAGCTGCTACAGTGTTCTCCTGATTCTATGCGTTTGTTTTAAAAGAGATAGAAGAATACAGAAAGTATCTGAAATCTGCAGAGATCAGGAAGTTCACAAAACAGAAATTACTGGTAATAAAGTTTACCTGTTTCTGATTTCAACCAATATGTCCAAAGAAAATGACTGAACGTTAGGATTAATTAATTTACCTATGGTCACAGAGTTAGCAGGTATCACAGGCAGGACTTGACCCTAAATTTTCTTGACTCTAATTCTCACTCTGTATCACACCAGGCTATAGCTGCTGCTATTAGCATAACCATGTACAAGAGTGGAAGTTGTTGTTCCTGCTGCTTCTGGTGCTATTGCAGGGTGTGTGTGTGTGAGTTTGTGTGCATGCACATGCACAAACTTCTGCATATACACACATTAGGGTTCAGAGACAAAAGGCATCTCACCAAGTCCACTCCTAGTGTTGAAGTGTTGTAGACTGATGAAGATCTACAATTACTTTCTAATTTAAAGCCCAAGTGAGTTGACTAGGGTAATGACAGGCTAAATGAATGGTCCACTCAAATGTTGTGAGTGCCAGAAGTTAGACTTACACCCAAGTCTTCTGAATCCAAGGTGAGCATTCTTTCTGTTATGCCACCCCTGTCTCTCAAGAATCGCAGTAAAATATCTAACTTTGGTCAGTATTTATAAAAGTTCAAATTTTTAGGCATGTGTACACACACACATATATATGACATGTGTATACATATACACATATGTGTAGTTACAGTTTTATCTCTAAATATCTATCTATACCTACACACATATGTATGTATGCATGTGTGTATATGTATGTATGAATGCATGCATGCATGTGTATATGTAATTGAGCTGTAGAAAGAAATCCAATAAGTGATGTTTATGATTTGTCATTAATTTGACAGTCCTCTTTGATCATTTGTCAGCTCCTTTTATCTAGGTTTTTCTTTTCCCCTAGAAATATATTCTTTGTAAAAAGCCGTTTTCTTCTCTTTGCTACCTTTTGTTGGCACTATCTCATTTTGCTTCTTTGCCATCCTTATCTTTCTGTGTGTTTGTGTGTGTGTGTGTTTTAACTGGCAAAATACAATCTCTACCTACTCATGTCAGTTCTTATCTTTATCTTTATCTGCATTGAGATATCACTACATAGCACATTACAGATTTTTCTCTAAATGAGATTTCAATGCTTCAAAAGATTAAATTTTTTACCCTTCTTTCTTATTGATTAATTTTGTTGCCCACATGAGTCTTAATTTCTGTGTCTTTCAGCATTAATCTCTACTTACCATAGTTATTTCATGGCCAAAATACTTACTTTAACCAAACCTAACTGATTAGGGACTCAAATAAATCATCATTTTAGACATGATGTAATCCATGGCACTGTTCTATTCCCCAAGGCAGGCATTTATGAAGGACTTAACAGATATATATATATAACTAAAGTTCTGTTCCTTCAAGTCCCAGTACAAATGTGGCATCCCAGACTCTCCATAGTGAGGTTTGTTTTTTTCTTTTCCTTCACTCCACAAAGAAATCATCCAGAATTAATTTCATTCTATCCAAAAGATTTTAGTCCTTGGCTGGTTTAGTTAAATATATTATCTAATTATTATTATTATTATTATTATTGTCATTATATTTTTATATTACATAGTGTGTCTTATATACATGCATATATGTATGCATATATATGTTTAAATATACATATATACATATATAAAAATATGTGACCATTGTTATTTTAACCTTCATATTTGCCACTTGCTATAACAAGGTCACATAGCAAATTCTTGTTACTAAATTTTAATACCTGCAGTTTTCTAATATCCTCCTCCCGTTGAAATATGTACTACTCTGATGCTTATTTATAATTTTTATCCTTTAAACAATGCTAAACTTGGAGAATGGAGTTGAAGGCAGAGTGAAAGTTGATTTCTGCCAAACCTCCCCCCAAGCCTTTTCCCAAAATGACCACAGAAAATAACAAACAAAACTGTATTCAGGAAAGCCAAGAAAAAGTCCAAGTGACTTATTTTTTTTCTAGGATGGGACAGCTTGAGAAGACAATAAAGTGGCCCAAGATCATTAAGATAGGGGCTGGCTGGTTGGATCCAGGTGCCTCCAAAGTAGGCAGCAACAGATGAGAACAGCGGTGGCAACATCATTAGTAATAGAAGGTGATGGAGACAATAAGGGGACTGGATACCTGCTCAGAAAGAAATTTTAACAGACCTCTGTTCTAGGACTTGGTGAAAAATTAGGTACCATTTGGATGTGGAACAATCGCAGTCATTAGGGAGCAGAGGTTCTGCTTGGATAAGGAGCAGAGCACCTGGAGAGCAATGACTTCTAACAGGATCACATCACTTTGAAGGCAACAAAATCATATTACACCTCACACCCAAGTTGAGAAGTGACAAAAAAGACAGAAATTCAGATGAGTCATCTCTCTGAAGAAGTGATCAGAGTCCAACTTTACATAAATTACAGTCAAGAAGTGGATTGGAAAATGAGTAAACAGTAACAATACCAACAAAGTCTGATCATTTAAATAAACAAACAAGCAAACAACTGAAAAAAAGCTACTGATGTGACAGGGAAGCTCAAGAAATAAACTCAAAAGAAGGCAACGAACAGCAAACATCTATAAATAATGTCTCAAAAATGCAGATTGCTCACAAGGTCCAAATGAACACTTAGAAGAGCTAAAGAAAGAAATAAAAACAATAAAAAACTAAAATGTGAAAAGAAATGACCACTATGTCAGGAAATAATAAAATGTGAATAGGATAAAAAGCTTGAACAAAAATGAAATTATTATTTCATTTAATAAAAATTACTATTAAATTGGACAAAAGATAAAAGAGGCATAAATCTTCACTGAACAAAATAACTTCTTTATAATATAAATTGTTCAAAATAAAACTAATAATTTCACAATATTTTTTAAATAATCAAAGAAATTCAAATGCCTGAATAAAATAGAAAAAAATAGTAAATATCTCATAGGTGGAAAAAAAGTAACTGACCTGGAAAATAGATCAATGACAGATAATTTAAGAATTATCAGCCATTTGAAGATATAATTTTTAAAAGGTGTCTAGACATTACCTTTAAAGGCATCACAAAGAAAACTTCCCAGATAATGTAGAGCAAATGGGTAAAGTGAAAATTGAATTATTTTACCAATCACTTTTTGAAAGATTCCACAAAAGAAAATTTCCAGGATAATTATGGCCAAAATCCAGAGTTCCAATACGAGGGAAAATATGGAATGCTGTCAGTAATAAAATATTCAAATATCATGCAGTCATAGTCAGGATCACAAAAGATTTATCAACTACCTCTATAAAGGAGCATAGGGACTAGAACATGATTTTCTGAAATGCAAAGTATCTGGGATTATAATGAATAGCAAGCTAGCCAGCAAAATTGAGTGCAATTACAAGAGATAAGATGACATTTAATGTAATAGAGGGCTCACAAGCATCCATAATAAAAAGACCAGGGCTTCATAGAGAATTTAAGATTTAAATACAAGATTTAAAGGAAATACAAAAAAAGTAATTATGAGTGAAAAATCATAGCAATATCACAAAGTAAAATGGTTCAAATTCCTTTGTGGGAAGATAGCACAAGTAACTAAAAACATTATCTTTAGACAATTAGGACACTGTTTAGTCAGTTAGCATTGTTGTAAACCTATCATTTTGTGATCATCTCAAAATAAGAATAGAAGGATGACAAAGAGGGAAGCACTGAAACAAGAAGAAAGAGGAAGGGGGGTTGATTTTCTCTTATAAAGAAAGTGTGTACAAAGAAGAGTCTATACAATGTCTATACAACTGAGAGCTAAGTAGAGTTGGGGGGGGGTGTAGACAATGCTTGAAACTAACTTTTATGCCGGTTCTAGGAGGGAAGAATACAAGCAAACATATTTTGTGGGAGGGAAGGGGAAAAAAAGAAATAAGAGGTGACAAAAGGAAAGGCACGTTGAGGATGACAGTAGTCAGAATCAAAAAAAGTTGTGGGGAGGGATTAGAGTAAAAAGGAAAAGGATAAATAGAAGAGAACAAGACAGAGAGAAATATACAATTAGTAATTATAATTCTGAATGTATTTAGAATGAACTCACCTGTAAAATGGAAGAGGATATTAGAATGGTTCAGCAATCAAACTCTTAACTATATGTTGTTTACAAGAAACAACCTTAAAACATGAAGCCATTCAGAGTGTTAAAGAGGACAGCACAGAAGCAATCACATTTAAGGTAAAGTAAAAAAAAAGGCCACAGAAGCAATCATGATCTCAGAAAAATCAAAGTGAAAATAGAGGTAATTTAGAAATATCCAAGTGAAACTACATTTTCCAGAAATGTAGCATAGACAATGAATTAATGTGAATGCTAGACAAATATCTCCATATGGCATATAATCCTATTTAATCAAGGAAAAGTTAATGAGTTATCAAAGAAATAGAATAAAACAATAACAGTGGGAAAACTCATTTTACCCCCTCACTAATTTAGTTACCGCTAAATTTATATTTTTTAAAAAATCAAGAAAAAACTTAAGGAGAAAAATAGAATTTTGGGTAAGTTAAATATGACAAACCTCTGAAGGATAATGAATAGGAATAGAAAGGAATAAAACTATTTTTCATTTTCTTATGACACATTGAGAAAAAAATGACCATTTATTCGGGTATAACTTCAGGAAAAAAATGAAAAAAAATACAAATCTTTAATGCCACCTTTTTCAAACCAGAGTGTAATAAAAATAGCATTTAATAAAGAGCATGCAAGCAAAGATTAAAAAAAGCTATCATATTATATAATTCTAAAGAATGAGTAAGGGGCAGAGCTAAGATGGCAGAAAGGAAACAGCAGCTTTTCCAAGCTCCTCCAAGAATTCTGTTGCTAAAAGCTAAAAAGTGAATTTGAATGGATTTAAGAGTGACAGAACCCACTGAGAGATAGAGCGTGGTAGATGCACAGTCCAGGAAAGTGCCTACTCAGGTCTAGGCAGGGAGAACACAGAGCACACAGGAACTACACAACAGAGCATCTGAGAGCAGAGTACAGCAGATGGAGAATCCCCAGCCAGCCAGCAGACTCACTCATTCCAAGGGTGATTTTCAGCCATCTCACCACAGGACAGAGGATCATCAAATCTGGGTAAGAGAAAAAGCAGGGCCTGCAGCAGGGTCAGCATCTTCTCCTTAGGCTGCTAGGCCACAGCCTTGATTTTTTTTTTAATTTATTTTTTATTTGTTTTCTTGTTTACATTATTCATTTTCATTACATTTTTGAATTACAAATTTTCTCCCCATCTTGCCCCTGCCCCAACCCTAAAACAGCAATCCGACTGTAAAGCCCCTCCCCTGCTGTGCTCTCTTATTTTCTGGTAGGGCCGGAAGGGTCTCCCTATCCCAGCCCCTGTATATCTTAATTCCTAGTTGCAGGTATTACAGAACTTTAAATTCTGGATTCTTTTCATTCCTCCCTTGTCACCCAAGCCCACTGGAAGGACACTCACTTCAATACAGGCTGTGGATGTGTGATTAAAAATTACATACCTGAACTTCCAGAAGTCAAGGTGGAGAAATAAAACTCAGTTGCTCTTATCCTTCCTCTTTGACCCAGAAAAGTCTGTAGTTAAATGATCTACCCAGAGTAAAACCCTGAATTAGTAGAAATAGCCTCAGGCTTGGGAGTCACTGAGGAAGGGAGAAGTGAGACAGAAAGAGAGTCAAAGCACAGCAGTGTGGAGACAGCAACACACAAACAACAGAAGCCCAGCCATCCTTTAGCATCACCTGGCCAATCAGCAGACCACAGTCCTGCCCTGCCGCACTCCTCCTACTACTGATTAGGCAGGTGCTGTAGCCCAGAGACAGAGAGGTGGAAACCTGAAGGACCCAGAACACCTCTGACCCACAAGTTACTCAATAAGCCCCAGGATATCTCACTGGAAAAACAACTGACAGGGAAAATGGATTCAGGAGAGATAACCTAAGAATTATCAGCCTATCAGAAAGCCATGACGAGAAAAGCAACTTGAACAGCATCCTATAAGTGATTGTCAAAAAAATAAAACTGTCCAGATGTCCTAGAATCAGAAGGTAAAATAGTTATTGAAAGAACATACTGATATCCTCCTGAAAGAGATGCCAAATTGAAAACTCCAAGAAATACAGTAGCCAAATTCCAGAGCTATAAGGTCAAGGAGAAAATATTGAATGCAGCCAAAAAGAAACATTTCTTTTATATGTAATAAATTTTATTTGTTTCTTGTTTACATCATTCATTTTCATGAGATTTTTGAATTACAGATTTTCTCAGTAATTTTCTCAGGGGCCCCAGGGTGGTCAGGAGTAGTGGAGCTTCCCAAGACGCAGCTTGAGTATACTTCAGAGAAGATCTACTGCACCGGAGGGAATCTTCACATCCAGCAATCCAGGATTAGAGAAGGTCAATAAAAATGAAATTTTGAAACTTAATTTGGGGAGGGGAAAGCAGTTCGGTCAATCTGCCCTCAGGACAAGGAAGCAGTGGGGGAAGGGCAGGAACTGCTGTAACCTGCTGCTGCCCCCACTGGGCTGATTCAGGGCCCCTGGCCTGCGGAATCTGCAGGGGGGCTGAAGTGATTGATCAGGACCAAGTGCTCTTGTGTTGAGAGGCCTGGATCTGGATTGGGCGCTTGTCCTGGGGTGTGCTTTCAGCAAGCTAAAGCTGAGGGGGGGGCCAGCAACACCCCCCAATAGCTCCAGCAGCTGAGAAAACCCCAGTGATTTGGAACAGAGCTTTCCCCCCTGGAACCAGAGTTTCACAAAACTAAAAACACCAACCAATTACTTTAATGGCCAACATGAGGAAAAGGAAGCAAAATAAGAACAACAATAAAACTCTAGAATCCTTTTTTGTGGACAAAAAGGATCAAAGCATGGAATGGGAGGCAGACAACACAGTCCGAACTCCCAAACAAATGCTTCCAAGACACTTGAAGAATGCCTAGACGCTATACATAAATTGAAAAAGGACTTTGAAAACCAAATAAGAGGAGGAAAAATTGGCAAGAGAAATGAGAATGATATGAGAAAATCATGAAAAGAGAGTCAACAACTTCACTAAAGAAAACAACACTTTAAAAATAAATTAACTCAAATGGCAAAAGAGGCCCATAAAGCCAGTGAGGAGAAGAATGCCTTAAAAAGTCAAATTTCCCAGATGGAAAAAGAATCTTAAAAGCATTTTGAACAGAATAATTCCTTCAGAATTAGAGTGGAGCAAGTGGAAGCTAATGACTTTATGAGAAACCAAGATACTATTAAAGTTACAAAGAAATGAAAAAAATGGAAAGCAGTGTGAAATATCTCCTTGAAAAAAAACCACTGATCTGGAAAACAGATCCAGGAGAGACAATTTGAAAAGTATTGGTCTACCTGAAACCCATGACCAGAAAAAGACCTTGGAAAGGATCCTTCAAGAATTCCTCAAAGAAAATTGCCCTGATGTTTTAAAATCAGAGGACAAAATAGAACTTGAAAGAATTCACCAATCACCTCTTCAAAAAGATCCCTAAAATAAATCTCCTAGAAATGTTATTGCCAGGTTCCAGAACACCCAGTTAAAGGAGAAAATATTACATGCTTCCAAGAGAAAACCATTTGAATATATTGGAAGCAATATAAGGATAACCCAGGATCTGGCAGCTTCTACACTGAGGGATCAAAGGGCCTGGAATATGATATTTCGAACATTAAGGGAGCTGGGATTAAAACCAAAAATCGACTACCGAGCAAAATTGAGCATATTATTCCAGGGGAAAATATGATCTTTCAATGAGGTGGAGGACTTTCAAGCATTCTTGCTGAAAAAACCATAACTGAACAGAAAATTTGACAAACAAATACAAGAAGCATGAGAAGGTAAACATGGGAAAGAAATCATAAGGAACTTATCAAATTTGAATTATTTACATGCCAATATGGAAAAAAAACGATAATAGTAATTTAGGAAACTGTTCTGAGTATGAGGATATAGGAAGGGAATACAAATGTATATATAAGTATATTTACACATATGTCTAAATTGGCTGCTATATATGTATATGAATACATATCGGAGCATGAGTGTATATGTGTATATAGAAGGGACAGGATGAATTGAATATGAAGGGACGATACTTTAAAAGGCAAATTACGAGGTGGAAGAGGACTAGAATGATAGGAGACAGGGAGAGACAAAATGGGGTTAATCATCCCATGTGGAAAAGGCAAGGGATAACTGTTACAACTTTACTTTCAATTTGTCTTATTGAATTTGGCTTAGGGAAGAAATGGAATAAATGCTAAATTGGGCATCATGCCACAAAGGAGTATAGGGAGCATGTGGATGGGATGGGGGATGATGGAGGGGAGGGCAGGGTCTGGGGGAGGGATGCTGGAAGCACACACTTCAGTAAACGGACAGGGACAGGGTAGAGAACAGAACAATGGGGGAGGGAGGGATAGGAAGGAGAGATAGAGGATCACCGTCACAATATGTCCATTATGAAGATGTCCTGTATAATCAAACATCCACAGCCTGTATTGAATTGCTTGTCCTTCCAGTGGGGGTGGGTGACAACGGAGGATTTTAAATAATCTAGAATTTAAAGCTCTGCAATACCTGCAACTAGGAATTGAAATATGCAGGGGCTGGGGCAGGGAGACCCTCCCTGCCCTACCAGGAAGTAAGAGAGTAGATCAGGGGAGGCGCTTTACATAGGGATCACTGTTTTGGGCTTGGGGTAGGGGAAAGATGGGGAGAAAAATTTGTTATTCAAAAATCTCAGAAAATGAATGATGTAAACAAGAAATCAAATAAAAAGTTAATTATAAAAAAGAGAAAAGTCACTGGATTTTGCTAAATTTGGGGGAGAAAATCGGTCTGGCCAAACTGCTCCCAGGACAGGAAAGCAGCGGAAGGCAGCTGTGGCAGCAGAACTGGCTAAAAGCAGCAACTGCCTCCACTGGTCTGCTTCAGAGCTCCAGGAATGCAGAGAGCATGGGGGCTGATGCGATCAAATTAGGGCCAAGGGCTCTTGCATTGAGCTGCCTGGATCTTAATTATGGTCTGGATTGGTGGTCCTGGGGTGCCCTTACAGTGAGCCAAGGCTGGGGGGGGCAGGGGCTGCAGAACGCACCTAATAGAACTGACAGTTGTGAAAACCCCAATGATTTGGGACAGAGCTTTTCCCCCCTGGAAGCAGAGTTCCACAGAGCTAAAAAATCAAACTATTAATTGATGGAAAAAATTAGCAGGAAAAGAAAGCAAAGAATGAAGACCAATAAAACTCTAGAATCCTTTTTGGGGACACAAAGGATCAAAGCATGGAACGGGAAGAAGACAACACAGTGAGAACTCCCACACCAAATGATTCCAAGATATATGAAGATTGCCTACAAGTCATAGATAGCCTTAAAAAGAACTTTTACAAAACCAACTAAGAGAGTTGAAGGAAAAATTTCAAAGAGAAATGAGAATGATGTAAGAAAATCATGAAAAGAAAGTCAATAACCTGACTGAAGGAAACAACACCTTAAAGAACAAAATAACACAAATGACAAAAGAAATCCAGAAAGCCAATAAGGAGAAGAATGCCTTAAAAAGTTGAATTTGTCAGATGGAAAAAGACTCTCAAAAGCATCCTGAAGAGAATAATTTCTTCAGAATTAGATTGGACCAAGTGGAAGCTAATGACTTTATGAGAAACTAAGATACTATTAAACGGTTACAAAAATGAAAAAGAAGAAAAACAATGTGAAATATCTCCTTCAATATAGACCAGGGAGAGACAATCTGAAAAGTATTGGTCTACCTGAAAGCCATGATAAAAAAAAAGTACTTGGAAAGCATCCTTGAAGAAATTCTCAATGAAAATTTCCCTGATATTTTAGAATGAGATGGCGAAATAGAACTTGAAAGAATTCACTTATCACATCTTTTTGCTTGTTTTTTTTAGCTCTGTGGAACTCTGCTTCCTGGGCGTGGCAGGGGGCTCTGTCCCAAATTGCTGGTGCCTTCACAGCTGCCAGAGCTATTAGTGGGGTACTGCAGCCCCTCTCCAGCTTTGGCTCACTGAAACTGCACCCCAGGACCACCACTCAAGACCACAATCCAGATCCAGGATGCTCAATGCAAGAGCCCTTGGCCCTGATCAATCACCCCAGCCCCGCTGCTATCTGCAGGCCAGGGGCTCTGAAGGAGCCTACTGGATGACACTGCTGCTTTCAGCCATTCCTGCTGCCACAGCCGGCCTCTCTCTGCTTCCTTGCCCTTGGAGCTTCCTTGCCAGACCACCCTTCTCCCCCAAATTTAGCAAAATCCACTGACCTTTCTCTTAGCCTTCTTTCCTCTGGCCTGATAAATGTGGGAACTGTACCTCCATTACTGCCGATCTGCTCTCCTATAGATTTGGCTCAGCCTGACTGCCCTGGGGCCTGTACTGGCAGGGCTTGTGGGCTGGGCTGGCAGCAACTCCCAGACTGCTGTGATGAGCCCCACCTGCTGAGCTGCCTGCAGCAACAGAAGTGTTTTCTGTATTTTGTAGAGTCTTGGAGTTCTAAAATCTGTTTAGAGTCATATTCTATAGGTGTTTAGGGTGGCTGTGTGGGAGCTGCCAAACTTTGCTGCTTTTATGCCGCCATCTTGGCTCTGCCCCCCCTCACCAATCACATCTTGAAAAAGATGACCAGAAGAAGACTCCTAGAAATGTTATAGCCAGTTTCTGAAACCCTAAGCTCAAGGAGAAAATATTACAAACTGTCAAGAGAAAACAATTTGAATACTGTGGAAACACATTTAGGATAACCAGGATCTGGCAGCATCTACACTGAGGGATTGAACGGCCTGGAATATGATATTCCAGAGAGCAAGAGAGCTGGGATTAAAACCAAGAACCACCTACCCAGCAAAACTAAGTATAATGTTCCAGGGGAATACATGGTCATTCAGTGAGGTGGAAGACTTTCAAGCATTCTTGATGAAAATACCTCAACTGAACAGAAAATATGACATTCAAACACAAGAAGCATGAGAATGTAAACAAGGGAAAAATCATAAGGAACTTATCAAAGTTGAACTATTTACCTGCCAATATAGAAAAACAATAATAGTAACTTATTAAACTTTTCTTAGTATGGGGATATGTGAAGGGAATACAAATACATATGTGTGTGTTTGTGTGTGTGTCTCTGTGTGTATGTATGTATGTATGTATACCTACACATATGTCTATATAGGACCATATATATGTGTATGTGTGTACATAGAGGGGTCAGGATCAATTGAATAGGAAGAGATGATACTTCAAAAGGTGAAATTCTGAGATGGAGTGGATTTGAATGAGAGGAGACAGGGACAGACAAAATGCGGTTAATCATACCATACAGAAGAGGCAAGGGATAAATGTCACAACTTTACTTTCACTTTCTTTCGTTGAATTTAGCTCAGGGAAGGAATAATGTAAACTCTAACCTGGGTATCTTGCCACACAGGAGAGTGGGGGGATGGGGATGAGAGGGGAGACAATGGAGGGAAGGGCAGGGTCTGGGGGAGTGTTGCTGGAAGCACACACTTCAGTAAAGAGACAGGGACAGGGTAGAGAATAAAACAGGGAGGGTGGAATAGGAATGAGTGACATATAATCTATCTCTGACAATATGTCCACTGTGGAGATGTCCTGCATAATCACACTTGTATAGCCTATGTTGAATTGCTTGTCTTTCCAGTGGGGATAGGTGACAAAGGAGGAACCAAATGAATCTAGAATTTAAAGCTCTACAATAAACTGTCTAAAAGAAAAAAAAATATATATATATATGTGCTTGCGTGTGGGCATGTATGCATATATGTATGTATATATGTGTGTGTGTATATATGTATGCATGTATATAAGTATACACATATATATATACATATATACATAGATATGTGTATATATTTGCGTGTGAATTTATATATATATTTGTGTGTGTGTATATATATATATATTCATACATGTATGTATAATCATTGTTATTATTAACTACATGCAACTGGGAATTAAGACTTACAGGGACTGGGATAGGGAGACCTTCCCTGCCCTACCAGAAAGTTAGAGGGGCATTGGAGGAGTACATAAAAGAGAACAGAGTGGGGGAGGGGATCACTGTTTTGCAATTGGGAGTAGGGGAAAGACGGAGAGAAAATTTGTATCTCAAAATCTTGATGTAAACAAGAAAATAAAAAAATGTAAAAAAAGAATAAGTGAGTCAAACAAGAAATTGTAGAAACAATCAGTAACTTCATTCAATCAAATGACAATAAAGAGATATCATATCAAAACTTCTGGGATGCTGCAAAGGCAGTTCTTAGGGGAATATTTATATTCCTAAATGCATATATTAAAAAAAAATAGAGGGGCGGAGCCAAGATGGCAGTGTAGAAGCAGTAAGGTCCTGCAGCTCCCACACCACCACCCTAAACACCCATAAAATATGAGCCCAGACAAAGTCTAGGAAAGCCTAGGACTCTCACACTCACAAAAATACAGAGAACACATTTCTCGCTGAAAGCAGCTCGGCAGCAGGTGCTCATGGGGCAACCTCTTCAAAAAGATCCCCAAAAGAAAACACTTAGAAATGTTATTGCCAGGTTCCAGAATACCCAGTTAAACAAGAAAATACTACAGGCTTCCAAGAGAAAACCATTTGAATACCGCAGAAGCACTATCAGAATAATCCAGGATCTGGCAGCTTCTACGCTGAGGGATAGCAGGGCCTGGAATATGATATTTCGAAGAATAAGGGAAGTGGTATTAAAACCAAGAATCAACTACCCAGCAATATTGAGCATATTGTTCCAGGGGAAAATATGGTCATTCATTGAGGTGGAAGACTGTCAAGCATTCTTGCTGAAAAAACCAGAGCTGAACAGAAAATATGACAAGCAAAAACAAGAAGCAGAAGAATGTAATCATGGGAAAGAAATCATAAGGAACTTGTCAAATTTGAATTATTTACATGCCAATATGGAAAAACGATAATAGTAACTTATGAAACTTTTCTTAGCATGAGGATAGGTGAAGAGAATACAAATGTGTATGTGTGTATATATATATACATACACATATATATGTATGTATACTTACACATAGATCCATATAGGAGGCTATATATGCATATGAATACATATTTGAGCATGTGTGAATATGTGTATATGGAGGGTATAGGATGAATTAAATGTGAAGGGATGATACTTTAAAAGGCGAAATTCTGAGGTGGGCGAGGACTAGAATGAGAGGAGACAGGGAGAGACAAAATGGGATTAATCATCCCATAGAGAAGAGGCAAGGGATAACTATTACAATTTTACTTTCAATTACTCTGATTGAATTTGGCTTAGGGAAGAAATGGCATAAAATCTAAACTGGGCATCATGCCACACAGGAGAGTAGGGGGCATGGGGATCAGAGGGGGGATGACGGAGGGGACATCAGGGTCTGGGGGAGGGATGCTGGAAGCACACACCACAGTAAATGGACAGGGACAGGGTACAGAACAGAACAATGGGGGGAGGGATAAGAGAGACAGATGATCACTGTCACAATATGTCCATTATGAAGATGTCCTGTACAATCACACATCCATAGCCTGTATTGAACTGAGTCTTCTTCCAGTTTGGGGTGGCGGGGGGTTACAGGGGAAGAATCAAAAGTATCTAGAATTTAAAGTTCGGCAATACCTGCAACTAGGAATTAGGATATACAGGGGCTGGGATAGGGAGACCCTCCCTGCCCTACCAGAAAGTAAGAGAGCAGAGCAGGGAAGGGGCTTTACAGTTGGATTGCTGTTTTAGAATTGGGGCAGGGGTAAGATGGGGAGAAAATTTGTAATTCAAAAATGTAATGAAAATGAATAATGTAAACAAGAAAACCAATAAAAATGAATTTTATAAAGAAAAAGTAGGTCAATGAACTGGGTATCCAATGTAAAAAGCTAGAAAACGAATAAATTGAAAATCCCCAATTAAATAGTAAATTAGAAAGAATAAAAACCAAAGGAGAGATTAATAAAATTGAAAGTAAGAAAACTATTTAAGTTATAAAAAAAAAGCAATGCAGACTTGGTTCAATGGAAAAACAACATTAAAGTTGATAGACCCTTATTCAATATGATAAAACAAAGAAGAAAACCAAATTTCAAGTCTCAAAAATGAAAAGGGTGAATGTACCTCCAAAGAAGACGAAATCAAAACAATAATTAGGAATTATTTTGCCCAACTGTGTGCACATAAATTTGACAATCTTAGTGAAATTGTTGAATATTTATAAAAAATGTAAGTTGCACAGACTAACTGAAGAGGAAGTAAATTACTGATATTACTTATATACTTAGAAAAACAAATTGAAGAAGCTACCACAGAACTCCTTAGGTGAAAATCCACATTGCCAGATGGCATTACTAGTGAATTCTATCAAACATTTAAAGATCAATTGATCCTGATACTCTGCCAACTATTTGGGAAAATTGGTGAGGAAGTAGTCCTACCAATGTCTTTTTATGAAACAAATATGTTACTGATATCTAAATCAGGGAGAGACAAAATGGAGAAAAGAATATCATAGACCAATCTCCCTCATGAAATTTTTTCAATAAAATATTAGCAAAAAGACTACAGCAACTTATCACAAGAATAGTCCATTTTGATCAGATTGGATTTATTCCAGGAGTGGAATTATGTTTCAGTCTTGGGAAAACCATCAGTATCATTGATCATATCAATAGTAAAACTAACAGAAACCATATGATTATCCAAATAGTCGCTGAAATAGCTTTAGACAAAATACAAAATCCATTCATATTAAAAACACTAGAAAGTATAGGAACACATGGAGTTTTCCCTAGAATAATAGGTAGCATCTACTTAAATCCATCAGCAAGTATTATATGTAATAGGGATAAACTAGAAGCATTTCCAATAAGAGCAGGGGTAAAACAAGGATGTCCACTATCGCCCCTCTTATTCAATCTGGCACTAGAAATGTTAGCAGTAGCAATTAGGGAAGAAAAAGAAATAAAAGGAATCAAATTAGGCAAAGAAGAGACTAGTCTATCACTCTTCACAGACGATATGATGATATACTTGGAGAATCCTAGAGAATGAAGTAAAATACTTCTTGAGACAATAAATAAATTTAGCAAAACTGCAGGATATAAAATAAACCCACATATATCTTCAGCATTCCTATATATTTTTCAAACAAAATCCAATCACAAGAGATAATAAGAGAAACCCCTTTTAAAGTTATTGTAGACATTATAAAATGTTTGGCAATCTTCCTGCCAAGACAAACCCAGTACCTTTATGAAAACAACAACAAAATACTTTTAACAGCAATGAAATCAGATCTAACAAAATGGAAAAAAAAAAGGTCAATTACTTGTGACTGGGTCGAGCTAATATAATAAAAATGAGAATTTTACCTAAATTAAATTAACATATTTAGTGCCACACCAATCAATCTGTTCAAATATTACTAAATAAAATTTGAAAAAAAATAGTAACAAAATCCATTTGGAAGAAGAAAAGTTCCCGAATATCAAGGCAAATAATTAAAAAAAATTCTAGGGAAGGTGGTCTAGCCATACCAGATTTTAATCTCTATTATAAAGCCAAAGTCATCAGAACTGCTTCTTACTGGTTAAGGAATACAGTAGTGAATCAATGGAATAGAGAGGTTAGAAAAGACTCAGTAGTCAATGATTATATTAATGCACTGTTTGATAAGCCCAAAGACCACAGTTTTGGGGATAAGAACTCATTATTTGGCAGAATCTACTGGGAAAATTGGAAGATGTACGACCAAAATTGGGCATAGACCATAATATAACACCATACACCAAAGTCAAGGCTAAATTTGTGCACGGTCTAGGTATAAATGCTGATACTTTAAGTATCTGGGGAAGCAAGTAATAGTTTACCTGTCAGACTTATGGAATAGGGAAGATTTCATGACCAAAGAAGATTTAGAGAGCATTACAAAATGTAAAATGGACAATCTTGATTACATTAAATTGAAAAGTTTCTGTACAAACAAAGCCAATGTAACCAAGAATAAGAGGGAAGTGGGAGACTGAGAAATAATTTTTTACAACCAGTATCTCTGATAAAGGCCTCATTTGTAAAATATGTAGAGAATTAAGTAAAATCTAAAAGAAGACTAGTCATTCTCCAATTGATAAATAGTCAAAGTATATGAACAGGCAATTTTTAGAGGTAGAAATTAAAGATATGGGGGCGGCTAGGTGGTGCAGTGAGTAGAGCACTAGCCCTGGAGACAGGAGTACCTGAGTTCAAATCCGGCCTCAGACACTTAACACAAAAAGTAGCCGTGTGACCTTGGGCAAGTCACTTAACCCCAACTGCCCTCCAAAAAGCAAAAAAAAAAGAAATTAAAGATATGAAAAAATGCTCTAAATCACTATTGATTCAAGAAAGGCAAATCAAAACAGCTTTGAGATATATCTCATCCATCAGATTGGCCAAGATGAGAAAACAGGAAAATGATAAATGCTGGAGAGAACGTGGAAAAATTGGAACACTATTGCATTTTTGGTGGGGCTGTGAACTGATATAACCATTCTGGAGAACAATCTGGAACTGTGCCCAAAGGACTATAAATAATTGCATACCCTTTGACCCAGCAATACCACTTCTTTGTTGTACTCCAAAGAGATCATAGATGTTGGGAGAAGACCCATATGTACAAAAATATTTTTAGCAGCTCTCTTTGTGTTAGCAAAAAACTGGAAATTAAGTGTATGCCCATCAATTGGGGAATGGCTAAACAAGTTGTGGTATATGAAAGTAATGGAATGCAATTGTGCCATAAGAAATGGGTTGCAGATGTTCTTAATACTCCCCTGGAGAACCTTATACAAACTGATGCTAAGTGGGAAGAGCAGAAACAGGAAAAATTGTACACAATCATAGACACATCACATATGTGATGACCGTCTTTCATGAACTGGAATCTTCTCAGCAATGCATAGTTATAAGGCAGCTCTACAAGTCTCAGGAAGGAATGTCATATTTACATTTGGAGTTTAAATGGAGACAGGGACAATCTACTTGCTATCATTCTTTTCCATGTTTGGTTTTCTTTCTTTTTTTGCATTTTTCACTCCATTTGTTATGACCCTTTAATACAACCAGACGTGTCCAATTTGAAAATGCTTGTAGATCCAACACTTGATTGCATGCCACCATGGGCAGGGGAAGAGAGGGAGGGGAGAAAATTTGAAACTTAAGGCATTGTGGAACTAAATCTTATATACTATAAGTCAATAAACACATCAAATTAAAGATTAATTTAAAAAAATAAAAAAAATATTAAAGTCTCAGAATGGAAAGAGATATCTACATTCAGAGAAAAATCTAGAAAGAACATAGTTTAAATTCAGACTAAAACAATCTACATGCTATGGTTCTTGTTCATGTTTGATTCTCTTTCTTTTTTCCCGTTGTTTGCTCAATTGCTTACAACCCTTCTATACAACCAGATTAATGTCTAATGTGAAAGTATTTACAGATCCTATACTTGACTGCATACCCCCATGGGAGAGAGGAAGAGGCAGAAGAGAAAATTTGAAGCTCACGGGATTGTGGAACTGAATCTTGTAAATTAAAAGTAAATAAACAAATCAATTAAAAATAATGAGTGAGTAGAAGAACAATTCACAGAAACCATTAATAACTTAATTAAAAATAATCCCATAGTTTAAAAAAACACATCAAAATCTGAGGTATTTAACAAAGCAGTACTTAAAGAATAGTTTATATCTCTAAGCAAAACAGCAGCAACAAAATAACTAGCAATTATATAGTGCTTTATAGTTTGTACAATGCTTTATAAATAGTTCCTGATTTGATCTCTACAACATTGGGTGGAAGGCATTTTGATTATCCCCATTTTAAAATAAGAAAACTAAGATTTAAATAGATCATAGGACTTGCCCATGGACTGTTAATAAGGGCATGAGGCAGAATTAAAACTCAGTCTCTGTGATTCTGAATATAGCATTTAATCACTGCCTACATAATTGACAATAGTACCTTCAGAATACATATTTTTAACATGACAAAGTTTCACTTCTCAAAGTATATGTGTACTGGAGATATAAGTTCCCTATTTTAAAGTGAGCTTAGCAGAACTAGATAACTGTCTTAGGTCACCTAATAGTAATACACTGATATTTCAAAGGTCTGTAATTTGGTGGAGCACAAACACAGATAGTTACACATCTATTACTTAGTATATATATATATATATATATATATATATATATATATACATAATTGCCTATGACCCAGATAATTGTGACAATTATTAAGTATCAAAAACACGTTTGAACCCAGCATTCGTAACTCAAATTTGTCCTCTATATCATATTTTTTTTAATTTCCTGCTTCTAGACACTTCAAGGTTCTACAGGTACAATGAGGGAATTAGTTGCGTATGTTTTGTATTTCCAAGTATATACATTTTGAAGAAAAAGAGGAGGAATATTATCCTTCTGGTCACTTCATAGTTATTTTCTTTTCCTGATATAAAATAGTACAGTTTAAAGTATGCATCAATCACTCAGTCAAGAACCATTTGTCAAGTGTTTATTACGTATCCTGGAGATACATAGAAAAAATTATGAAGGAGTTCTTTTCCTTAAGGAACTTACATTATAAAATTTGAGAAAATCTGATTAAGTAGAAATATTTAAGCTACAGAGTAGGTGAAGGCAAACTTAGAAAAGCAGCTAAGTGAAATGGGACAAAGAAGGTCCTCCTGAGAGAGGTAGCATTTGGTTTTGAAGCCAGGGGTTCTAAGAGGCAGAGGAGAAGTGGGGGGGGGGATGATGATGTGAAAGCATGGAAGAGGGATATGGAGTGTTACAATGGAGGAACAGCAAGAACAGCATATGACCAGTGTGAATAAAAGAAAATAATGCACAAGAATCTCCAAAGAACAGGACTGGGTGGAAGGAAAGCAAGGGAAGGAAGTTGATAGGTCAAGACTTAAAAATGACAAATAAAAGAGTTTATATGTTACATTAATAGGGAGCGAAAGTGATTTATTGAGTAGGACCAGTTAAGAGCTCTGCTTTAGGAAATTGATTTGGCAGCTTTATAGCAAATATTGGGGAGTAGGATGAAGCATATAATAGGAAAAGCAAGGAGAAAGCGATTGAAGCAAGAAGTGATGGTTAAAACCTGAACTAGAATGTGGCCTTTGGTCTTGGAACAAAGGGGTTTAATGTAATAGAAGTTATGGAATTAGAAACAAACAAGCAGAAAACATAGACATATAGGGTGAAAGGGAGGACTTTAGGTTAGCACTAAGATTGCAAACTTTGATTATTGAAAGCACAACAATAATACAGACATTCTTTAAAAAGAAGGGAGAATTTGAGAAAAGTTTTGGACATAGTGAGTTTGAAATATTTCTAGGATATCAAGTCTAGAATATTCAATAGGTAGAAGTAATATAATACAGGAAGTCAGAACAAAGATTAGTGTTAGATATATAGACTTTAGAATGGCCCTGGTAATGTGGTGCACTGGGAGGCCCAGATGAGAACTGGTCAATGTGACAGCAAGTTGATCCACCAACAACAAGAGCCATTCCCAGGCCCATCACTGAAAGGCAGGGCCTGCTTCAGGGACAGCAGCTACTTCTAGGACTACCAATTCACAAACTGGAAATTTAATAATCCCCTAACTGAATTGCCAGGGACCAGCATGGCAGAGTGGACCTCGGCAGCTCCAATCCACCCCTCCACATACACACCCTGACCCTAGAACACGGTAATAATTCCCTCAGAGAAAAAGAACTTAAACAGTAAAGGCCTGGGAAACCAAGAGGAAGGGCATGGCTAAGGCGGTGCCTAAAAATGGGTAAAAAGCAGACTACAAAGAAAAACATCCTAGAATACAATCATTGTGTGAGGGAGGAACCAAATTACCAAATTGATAAGGACATGGTATTGACTTCACACTTACAGCTGAAGCCTTAAAAGGGGATATGAACAGGAGTCTAGCATGGAAAGCATTCTTGGATGAGCTCAAAAAGAACTTTGAAATTCAAATTAGGGAGGTAGAAAACAAAATCAAAACTTCCTTTAAAATTGAAACTGAAAAATTAGAAAAACATTACACTAAAGAAAACAGCTCCTCAAAAAGAAAAATGTGTGAACTAAAAATGAAATCTGAACATATGGAAAGAGAGCTTCAAAAAGTAACTGGGGAAAATAATTCACTAAAAATTATAATCCACCCAACTGAAACCAATGACTCTATGAGGAACCTGAACTGAGTCAAACAAAATATCAAGAATGAAAAAATAGAAAAATAGGCAAAATATCTCAATGGAAAACTGATTCACCTAGAAAACAGATCCAGGAGAGATAATCTTATAATTATTGGTCTAACAGGAAATTATGATGAAAAAATGAGATTGGACAACATCTTCCAAGAGTTCATCAAGAAAAATAGCCCTGTGATAATAGAACCAGAGGGCAAAAAGGAAATTGTGAGAGTCCACTGGTTACCTCCTGAAAGAGATCCCAAATTCAAGTCTGTGAAATGTTGTGGCCAAATTCCAGAACTATCAGGAAAATTAGAAAATACTACAAGTGGGGCGGCTAGGTGGTGCAGTGAATAGAGCACCGGCCCTGGAGTCAGGAGTACCTGAGTTCAAATCTGGCCTCAGACACTTAACACAAAAAACTAGCCGTGTGACCTTGGGCAAGTCACTTAACCCCAACTGCCCTCCAAAAAGCAAAAAAAAAATACTACAAGTGGTCAGAAAGAAACAATCATGGAATCACAGTGAGCTTCTATAGTCAAATATCAGAGGAATTGGAATATGATTTTTCTGCAAGGCAAAAGAGCTCAGGTTACAACCAAGGATCACCTATCCAGGGAAACTGAATATAATCTACCAGGCAAGGAGATGGTCATTCAATGATATAACAGAATTCCAGACCTTCTTGATGAAAAAGCCAGATCTCAATGGAAAATTCAACCTTCAATTACATGACTCAATAGAGACATAGAAAGGTAAATGGGGAAAACACACACACACACACACACACACACACACACACACACACACACACGCACACACACACACACACACCTTGTTCTTTTTAATAAAAGCAAACTGTTTACATCGTTATATGGGAAGCCGATGCCTGTTAATATTGTGGATACTATATGTATGGCAACATCTAAATGAGATATAGATAAATAGAAGGTGAGGTTATAAATTAAACAAGATGATGATAAAAGCCTTAATAAGGGTTTCAAAGGGACTGCAATGGGAGAGGAATGAATGAAGCAGAAAAGGGAAAATTATGCCAGACAAAGAGGCATAAAAACATTATAGTAGAGGGAAGGAAGGGAGGGACATAAACATTATGTGAACTATTTCCTCATTTGTTCCAGTGGAAGGAGGGAATAACACAATCAGAAAAGTGTAGGAATCTATCAAGAAGGGACATAAAACTTATTATAATAGAAGGGAGGGAGAGTAGCATTGCATGAGATCTGTTGTTGTCAACCTTGGTTCCAGGAAGAAATAATATACTATATTATGTATAAAAATTAATCATATCCTACAGGAATTAGGAGGGGAATAAGGTTCAGGAAAGGAGGGGAGGTTAGAAGGGAGGGAAGAAATAGCAAGGGGGGAAGGGTAGGAAAAAGGAGGGGAGGTGATAAGAAGGGAATACTGAGGGAGGTGGCAGTCAAAAGGAAAACTCTTAAAAAGGGGAAGGGAGGGGAGAATAAAAGCATAAAGAGAGGAGGGAATAAGATCGAGGGAAAGATAGAGATAATAATCATAACTGTGAATGTGAATGGGATGAACTCTCCTATAAAGTGGAGGTGGATAGCAGAATGGATCAAAAACCATAATCCTGCTATACGCTGGTTAAACAAACACATCTGAAACAGAGGGAATACACAAAAGGGATATACCTTCTTCTCAGTGGTACAAGGCACATATACAAAAATTGGCAATATATTAGGGCATAAAACCTCACAATTTAGTGCATAAAGTCAGAAATATTAAATGCATCCTTTGCAGATCATGATGCAATAAAATTTATATGTAATAAAAGGTCATGGAAGGATAGACTAAAAATTAATTGGAAGCTAAAAACATAATCCTAAAAAATGAGTGGGTCAAACAAGAAATTATAGGAACAATTAATAAATTTATTCAAATGAATAACAATAATGAGATAACATACCAAAACTTGTGGGATACAGAAAAAGCAGTTCTTAGGGGTAAGTTTTATATCCCTGAATTAATATATAAATAAAACAGGGAAAATGGAGGTCAATAAAGTGAGCATGCGATGGAGAAATCTAGAAAAAGAACAAATTGAATATCCCCTATTAAATACGAAATTAGAAATAACAAAAACCAAAGGAAGAATTAATAAAATTGAATTTAAGAAAACTATTGAATTAATAAATAAAAGAGCTTGTGTTATGAAATACCCAATAAAATTGATAGACCTTTAGTCAATATAATGAAAAATAAGAAAGAAGAAAACCAAATTAGTAGTATCAAAATGTAAAGGGTGAATTTCCCTCCAATGAAGAGGAAATTAAAAAAAATAAAATAAAACATATATTAGGAAGTATTTTGCCCAATTGTATGCACATAAGTTTGACAAACTTAGTGAAATGGATGGATATTTACAAAAATACAAGTTGCCCAGACTAACTGAAGAGAAAGTAATCAACTTAAATAACCCTATCTCAGAAAAATAAATTAAACAAGTTGTCAATGAACTCCCTAGGAAAAAAATCTCCAGGGCAAAATGGCTTTACTAGTGAAATGTACCAAACATTTAAAGAAAAATTGACTCCAATTCGATTCAGGAAATTTGAAGAAGAAGAAGCCCTATCAAATTCTTTTTATGACACAAATATGGTACTAATACCTAAATCAGGAAGAGACAAAACAGAGAAAGAAAATTACAGACCAATTTCCCTTATGAATGTAGAGGTAAAAATTCTAAATAAAACATTAACAAAAATACGACAGTAAATCCTCATGAGAATAATGCACTTTGATGAGGTAAGATTTATTCCAGGAATGAAAGGGTGGTTCAATATTAGAAAAACTATCAGTATAGGTGAAGACATAAATAACAAAACTAGCAGAAGGCATATGATTATCTCGATCAATGCAGAAAAGTCATTTGACAAAATACAACACTCATACATTTTAAAAACACTAGAAAATTTGGGAATAAATGGAGACTTCCTTAAAATAATAAATATCCTCTATCTAAAATCATCAGCAAGTATTACACATAGTGGGAATAAGCTAGAAGCATTTTCAATAAGATCGGGGTGAAACAAGGATGTCCACTATCATCCCTCTTATTCAATTTGGTACTAGAAACGTTAGCAGTAGCAATAAGAGAAGAAAAATAAATTGAAGGAATCAAAATAGGCAAAGGACAGACTAAGCTATCACACTTTTCAAATGATATGATGATATACTTGGAGAATCCTAGACAGTTAAGTAAAAAACTACTTGAGATAATAAAGAAATTTGTCAAAGTTACAGGATATAAAATAACCCACATAAATCCTTGTCACTCCTACATATCTCTAATGATTCCCAACAAGAGGTAGAAAGATGAATTTGATTTAAAGTTACTGTAGACATTATAAAATCTTTGGGAATCTACAAGCCAAAACAAACCCAAGACTTATATGAACACAATTACAAAACACTTTTCACACAAATAAATTCGGATCCAACTAATTGGAAAAACATCGATTGTTCGTGGCTCTCTTGACCTAATATAATAAAAATGACAATATTACCTAAATTAAATTACATATTTGGCACTATACCAATCAATCAACCAAAATATTACTTTGTAGAGCTAGAAAAGATAGAAGCAAAATTCATTTGGAAGAAAAAAAAGGTCCAGAATATCAATGCAATTAATGAAAAGAAAAGTGCTAGGAAAGGTGGCCAAGCCATGCCAGATTTTAATCTGTATTATAAAGCAGCAGTCATCAAAACTACTTGGTACTGGATGAGGGATGAAGTAGTGGATCAATGTAATAGACTGGATATATGAGAATCAGCAGCCAATGACTATAGTAATCTACTGTTTGATAAACCCAAAGACCACAGTTTGGGGACTAGAACCTACTATTTGTCAAAAACTGCTGGGAAAACTGGAACATAGTATGGCAGAAATTGGGCACAGACCAATATCTAACACTGTACACCAAAATAAAATTGAGATGGGTGCATGATATAGGTATAAAGGCTAATACTGTAAGCAATGTGGGAGACCAAGGGGTAATTTATCTCTCGTGTCTATGGAGAGGGGAAGACCTCATGATGAAACAAGAGTTAGAGAGCATTATCAGTTGCAAAACGGATAATTTTGATTATATTAAATTGAATAGCTTCTGTACAAAGTCAATGTTATCAAGCTTAAAAGGGAATTTGAAAATTGGGAAAGAATTTTTACAACCAGTGTCTCTGATAGAGGCCTCATTTCTAAAATATACAAAGGACTGAATTAAATCTATAAGAATACCAGCCACCCCCAATTGATAAATGGTCAAATTATGTGAACAGGTAGTTTTAAGAAGATGAAATTAAATATATCTATAAGCATATGAAAAAATTATCCAAATCACTAGTGATTAGAAAAATGCAAATCAAAACAACTCTGAGGTACCACTTCTGACTGGCCATATTGGCTAAACTGATGAAACAGAAAAATGCTAAATATTGGAGAGGATGTGGATAAATTGGAACACTTATGCATGGTTGGTGGAGTTATGAACTGATCCAGCCATTCTGGAGAGTGGTCTGGAACTATGCCCAAAGGGATATAAATAAGTGCATAAATTTTGACTCAGCAATACCACTTCTAGTGTTATATCCCAAAGAGATCAGAGAGGTAGAAAGAGGACACATATGTCCAAATTTTTTACACTGACTCTTTGTGGTGGAAAAAATTGGAAAACAAGGGGATGCCCATCAATTTGGAAATGGCTGAACAAGTTGTGGTATATGAATGTAATGGAGTACTACTGTGCTATAAGAAATAAGGAGCACACAGACTTCATAATAAGTGGGAGAGACTTATATAAACTGATGCTGAGTGAGAAGAGCAGAAGCTGTATAAATTTGTACACAATCACAGACACAACATGTATGTGACGACTAACCTCAATAGACTGGACTCCTCTCAGCAGTGTAAGACAACTCCAAAGGATTCGTGATTGAAAGAGATGTGCACATGCACAGAAAGAGATGGGGAATCAATTCAGATTGAAACTATTTGCTGTGTTTCTTTTTCTTGTTTTGCTTTGTTTCCTCTTTCCCACTGATCAACCCATCATTTGTAATCCATCTTTAAAACCTGACTAATGATCAGTGTAAAGATATTCGCAAATCCAATATTTGAATGCATGCCACCATGATGGAGGGGAGGGAGGAGAAAGAGAGGGAGAAAATCTGAAACTCAAAGGACTGTGGGACTGAATGTTGTAAGAAAAGTAAATAAAGCAATTTAATTTAAAAAAAGACATAGCTCCAAACTAGAGGCATTAAATGGGGCAGTGCAACTGTATGTTGGTTAAGACAACCTTCAAAAGGAAACTTGCTTGTTTGTTATTATCTTCTGAAATCAACATATTAAACATGGAAATATAATGAAAAAAATGAAGTCATGAAAAAAAAATGGCCTGCAAGGAGAATCCCTTTGAATCCACTAGAACTGACAAGCCACCCAAAGTAGACAGAGAGAAAATGACAGATGGTACAGGAAAGAGCTTTGGGGAAAACCCATAATTAGTAGTTTTCACCTGGATGATGATTCAACAAGTTAGATTGAGAAGCAGCAGTCAGAGAAGGAGGAAGAAAGTCCCTGAGAGAACATTGTCATTAGAAACTAAAAAGGAGAGAGTATCCCAAAAAAGACGGTGGTTCATATTGTAAAAAGCTGAAGAAAGCTGAAAAGGATGAGGACTGATGAAAGACCGTTAGATTTTGCAATTAAAACATCACTCATAATTTTGAAGAGTTTCACTGGAATAATGAATTTGGTAGTCAGATTTCCTATGGTTTTGAAAATGTGAGAGGAGGATTAGGTGACCCAAGAGCAGAAAGGTTTTTGGAAGAGTTTAGATAAAAAGGAAGAAAAATAAAGGATTTTTTTTGGTACAAAATAGCAAGAAGCAATTAAGGCCTTTGGAAGAACTACTAGGATATGGGGAATGAGCAGAAGAGTTGCGAATGTGATTGTGCAATATTTGGAATAAGGACCTTTTGTTCAAGGCTAGAAAAACCAAACAGATCTAACCTCATATAGATTGGCATGAGCTAAACATGATTCTTACATCTTTCGACCTTGGTAAATCACTTTCATTTTCTGGGCCTGTTTCTTTATCTGTACAGTGAAGGAGTTTGGACTGCATTTTGTCTCAAGTTCTTCCAATTCTAAATTCTATAATGCTGCAAGAGAAATATATACACCTCTATGTATCCTCACAGGTTTGTCATGAGACTGAAATATGAAAATGTGAGTGAAAGCACCAGGGAATAAGGTAATGTATAGTAAAATTTTTTACTTTTAAGAAGGGAAAAAAGACAAAATAGAGTTCATTGTAAATTGGAGAAAAGGGCTTAAAAAGAAATTAGAAAGGCAAATAATCAGGTCAGTTGTTTCCACATGGCAATGCAAACTTGACTAGAAGAAAACAGCAATTAACGAGAAACTCTTTAGCATGAGTAAACAGAGGCATATATGTCATTGTTTAAATAGAATGTTCATTAACTAACATCCAACTAAGCATTCAGAAGCCTCTTCAAATCAAATATTTTTACCTTGTATTTTAATTGCTGCTAGTTAAGAAACCATGAGATAAATTATATGTTGGCCTCTCATGATTTAAACTTGGTTTGATATTTGCCACAAACAAAAGAAATATTTCTCTGTTGGGTTTCTTTCTGCTTCATTTACTCCCTGCAGTTTAGTGCAGATTAATGTGTTCAGAGACTGATTGCAGTAATTACTCTGTCCTGCTGCTCCACTATATTATGCAAACAAATGCACACTGTGGAACAACTGAGAGCATGGACCAGTCTGATGCTACTTAAACTGTCCAGATTTTCAATTTATAACATTCTGCAGGGGAAATGGATCTATGAAACTCTCTGGAGTGAGCTTTCTGAATATCTCCTTTTCTCTACGTTATTTTAGTATATTGACTCCTGTAAGAGGTGATATTAATGGAGTTAGTTGTGTGTATGTGTGTGAGTAGTTTGTGTGCACGAATGTGTGTGTGTGTGTGTGTTTGGTTAGGTCATAGATGGTGATGGAACTGCCTACCTGCATCTGTAATTAATAAGCCAACATTAAACTCTCTCCTTCCCCATCTCCCTGCCTCAATGAAACTATAATGAGTAAATTCATCTCATGGCTATAAAGTAAGACATTCTTAAACCAAGCTTAGGGATAGGTTTTAAAATTTATCAACCTGTAAACATTTTCCTCATTCCTCTCCACATCTTACAATGTCACAACGATGATGCATCAGACATCTGGAATGTGTGAATGAGCAACAATTCATATGATGCTGTGAGGGTATCAAAAACTCTCACAAAAAAACTGATGCTATAAATAATAAACCACATTTTTGATTGCTAGAACAAACTAGTTCCTTCCATTTTTTTCATTTATTTTACTTTATTTTAATTAAATGCTCTGAAATATCAGGGATCTATAAGACACTGAAAAAATGACCCCACTTACACTGGAGAAGAATCTAGGATGAGGCAGCAGGATAGGAAATCAATGAATCATAAAAATAGAAGGTTTCATAGAGATAATTTTAACCAAATTAATTTAAATTTAAGGAAATTGATCTTAGAGACATCCAATATATAAGGCCATGTTGATTATATTAGTTAATGTCAATTTGATTATTTGAAGAATGATACAAGTAAAGAGCTTTGGTTTGAGAAATAGTACAAGTTATGACTCTGCTACCTACTATAATTGTGATAATAGTCAATTATTTAAATCTTGTTATTCATAGTTAACTGTAGAATGCAAGCTTCTGGGAAAAAATCTTATTTTTAAAATTTTTTTAAAAGATTCTCTACATACCCATACCTAGCATACATTAAGTTCTAAATTGTGAATTTTGAAAGAATAGATTTCAATTTCTTCATAGGAAATATATTTGCAATCTCTGGTCTAACATTTTTTAGTGAAAATAGGCATAAAAGGAATGGGATGGTCTCAAGTGAAAATATTTGATGACTCAGAATAAAAGTTGGTAAAAAAGTAGAGGCAACTTTTCAATTAGTGGTCTCATATTTCTACATAAATCAATTTATCTCCCAACCCATATTTTTTAAATTCAAAGAAAAGAGTTAGAAGCAAAGAACAGTACGTCTAATTACAGGAACCATGACCTTTTCAATACCTTACTTCATTCATGGGTATAGGGTAGGGAAGTGTGCTATTCCATATGATTCCCTGGGACGATCTTATTATTGGGACTCAGGGACAAGAGAAAGTATATGTGTTTCTTGTAGTGAAAGTGGGTAGGGTATCAGGTGCTAGGGAGCTATTCCTACGGGAAATTTGGAGATATTAAGAAATTCATCAAACCAATATACTGGGCAATAACTAATCTGGCGCTGAGGATTTAAAATATGATTATGGAATGGGATATCATACTGTGGTCCACTTTTATCATAAAATGCTTGGAAACAACAATGAAAACTCTGTGGATGATGAACACATAGACAAGAGGTAGAGGCAGGAGACAAGAATACACTTATAATGGTATGGGAAGCAGATTTCCTACAATTAGATAATTAGGGTTTATATTTTATAAAAATAGAAATATTGGTGTATGTGTATTTTTGCATTCAAATTTGGATTACTGAAAGCACACAAACGTACATATACAGCACAAATAAGTGACAAAAAACATTAATCCTCACATCTACTAAAATATACACATACAATTAAATACAGATGATAAGAATAAAATGATAAGATAATTTCATTCTTAAGAATATGTGACATAAGTATATGTTTTAGGCAAAAAAGGAAAAGCCAACTGAGAAAGAAATTTATGATTAACAGTCCAAGTGTGTGGAGAAAAGGGGATAAAAAAATGAAAATATAACGAAGATCATAAACTTGGTTGACTTTGTTGAAGATAAGGATCAATTCATCAGAAATAAGTGTAAAAAGGGATTTATTATTATTATTATTAGTAGTAGTAGTAGTAGTAGCAGCAGCAGCAGCAGCAGCAGCAGCAGCAGCGGTAGTAGTAGTAGTAGTAGTAATAGTATAAACTAACCCAAATGTCCAGAGAGGTCAAAAAAGACAATGGGGAGAAAAATGACTTAAAAAGAAATGATCATATGGAAAAGGAGTCCAAAAACTCACTATGGAAAATAATTCCTTAAAAATTAGAACGAAGCAAATGGAAACTAATGACTCTAAGAAGAATCAAGAAAGTATAAAACAGAACCAAAAGATAGAAAAAGATAGGAGACAATGTGAAATTGGACATTGGTCATTGGAAAAATCACTGACCTGGAAAATAGATCCAGGAGAGAAAATTTAAAAAAAAATATTGGACTTCCTGAAAGCCATGATAAAAAAAAGAATCTAGAAATCATCTTTTAAAAATTATCAAGGAATACTGCCCTGATATTTGAGAACAAGAGGGTACAAGAGAAATTGAAAGAATCCTCTGAGCATTTCTTGAAAGAGATCCCAAAAGAAAAATCCCTGGAAATACTGTAGCCAATTGCCAAGTTCCCAGGTCAAGAAGAAAATATTGCAATCACTCAGGAAGAAACAATTCCAGTATTATGGAAACATAATTGGGAAAACAAAAGACCTTGGGATATTTGGGAGATCAGAGAACTTAGGATTAAATCATCTACAAAGCAAAGTTTAGTATAATAATTCAGGGGAAAAACAGATATTCAATGTAATAGAGAGTTTTAAAGCATTCTTGATGAAAATACTGAAGTTGAATAAAAATTGTCTTTCAAATACAAGATTCAAGAGAAGCATGAAAAGGTAACCAGGAAGAAGAAATCATAAGGGGCTTATTAAATTTTAATTACTTACATTCCTAAAATGAAAGACAATATTTGAAAAACACCTTTCTCAGTTTTAGGGTAGTTGGAGGAAAAAGGGAGAGAAGAAAGAGAGAGAGAGACGGAGAGACAGAGAGAGAGACAGAGAGACAGAGACAGAGAGAAAGAGAGAGAGACAGAGAGACAGAAACAGAGAGAGAGAGACAGAGAGAGTACAGAGTGAGTCAAATATGAAGGGATGGCATGTAAAAATTAAAATTAAGGGATGAGAGAGGAATATATTTGGAGGAGAAAGGGAAAGATAAAAAAGGGGTAAATTATCTCACATAAAAGCAGCAAGAACAGTTTCACGAAGAAGGGGAGGAGGCAGAGGTGTGTGGGAAGGAGTGAACCTTACTCTCATCAGATTTGGCTTAAGGAGGGAATAACAACCACTGTCAGTTGGGTGTCTTACCCTTCAAGAAAGTAAGGTGGAATGAGATGGGGCCTAGAGGGAGGGAAAATTGGGGCAGGGAGTACCCAGAAGCAAACTCTTTTGAAATGGGATAAGTCAAAAGAGAAAATATGGGCTAACAGGATAGAATGGAGGGAAATGTAGCTAGTTTTTTCACAATACGACCATTATGGAAGTGTTTGGTATAACTACACATATATAACCTATGTTGAATTGCTTGCCTTCTCAATGGACGTAGGTCGGGAGGAAAGAAGGGAGAGAATTTTGAACTCAAAATTTTAAAAAAGAAACATGTAATAATGTTCTTTTTTTACATAAAACTTGTAAATAACATATACAGGTAATGGGGTACAGAAATCTACCTTGCCTTACAAGAAAGTTAGAGGGAAGTGGATCAGGGTGGGTGCATGATACAAAGGATGGGAAGCAGGGGGAAGGGGTAATAAGATTGAATGCCATCTTTGGGTGGAGGGCAGGGGTAGCATGGGGAGAAAATTTGTAACTCAAAAATCTTGTGGAAATGAATGTTGAAAACTAAAAATTGATTGATAAGAAATAACTGTAAAAACAGTACAGAATGAGGGATTATCAAGAGTTGTTTCAAGGGATAGAGTAAGGTGAAAGATTTAATTTACCTGATTTTCTCTGTAATGCATAAGGCAGTATTTTCACCAAAGAAAGAAGGTCAAAGTAATTTAGGATATTTGAGAAAAGAGGACTAGGACTACAATAAAATTTGAATAAAAGGAAGAATTAATAAATTATCATGTCATAATGATAACCCAGTCAAGATTAGATATCATAAATGTACAAAGAACCAATTTCCCATGCTTGCTAATTTATCCAGTAGGGGCACTGTGGATAGCAGGGTTTTAATGAGGAGAGTTTTTCTTTTCTTTTTCCTAATTAAATGAAATTATTTTTACCATATTTGTAATGAAGCTCTTTCACTTTGTGAAACCTATAGAAACAGATTTATATTTTCAAATAAGAGCACACACATATGTATATATATGCATTGTTGCGGGCTACTTGGGGTTTAAGGGACTATAAAGGGTCAGCCCTGCCCTCTTTACTTACCGCATTTGCGTACCAAGTCTTCGGTAGCCCAGCGTCCCAGGCACCGGCCTCCGAGGAGGAATAACCAGACAGAGCACCCGAGGTGAAAGGAGGTGGTGTTTATTTGGTGGCGATCACATCCCGGAAAAAGAGAGAGACCCCGGAGCTCAGCCACTCCTTATATACGCTTATCTCCTCCCCTAATCCCTCCCTGCCAACTTCCCTAGCCCAATCACATAACAACATCCACAACATTCCCTTAAAAGGCACAGCTAAACTTAGCAAGGCGCCCCTCCCCCGCCCCTTCTAACCCAATCATCTTTTATTATACATAATATTTCCTTATAAGGTATACTTGCAATTTCACTAACATCTT
>CM053600.1:17301305-17331400 GCA_028646575.1 Pseudocheirus occidentalis | reverse complement strand
TGAGGTGGAGGTCTTTCAAGCATTCTTGCTTAAAAAACCAGAGCTGAACAGAAAATTTGACAAGCAAACACAAGAAGCATGAAAAGGTAATCATGGGAAAGAAATCATAAGGAACTTGTCAAATTTGAATTATTTACATGCCAATATGGAAAAATGATAATAGTAACTTATGAAACTTTTCTTAGCATGAGGATAGGTGAAGGGAATACAAATATATGTATGTATATATATATATATATATATATACTTTCACATAGGTCCGTATAGGAGGCTATATATGCATATTAATACATATCTGAGCATTTGTTTATATGGATATATAGTGGGTATAGGATGAATTAAATGTGAAGGGATGATACTTTAAAAGGTGAAATTCTGAGATGGGAGAGGACTAAAATGAGAGGAGACAGGGAGAGACAAAATGGGATTAATCATCCCATCAAGAAGAGGCAAGGGACAACTATCACAATTTTACTTTCAATTACTCTCATTGAATTTAGCTTAGGGAAGAAATGGCATAAATTCTTAACTGGGCATCATGCCACACAGGAGAGTAGGGGGCATGAGAATGAGAGGTGGGAAGATGGAGGGGAGGGCAGGGTCTGGGGGATGGATGCTGGAAGCACACACTTCAGTAAATGGACAGGGACAGGGTAGAGAACATAACAAGGGGGAGGGAGGCATAGGAAGGAGAGACAGATGATCACTGTCATAATATGTCCTCTATGAAGATGTCCTATATAATCACACATCCACAGCCTGTATTAAACTGAGTGGCCTTCCAGTAGGGTTGGGTGACAAGGGAGGAATCGCAAGAATCTAGAATTTAAATTTCTGTAATACCTGCAACTAGGAATTAAGATTTACAGGGGCTGGGATAGGGAGGCCCTCCTCCCCTACTAGAAAAAAAGAGAGCAGAGCAGAGGAGGGAATTTACAGTGGGATTGCTGCTTTAGGGTGGGGCAGGGGCAAGATGGGGAGAAAATGTGTAATTCAAAAATGTAATGAAAATAAATAATGTAAACAAGAAAAAAATAAATGTTAGTGCTATCAAGCAAAAAAGATGACAAAATAAAGAGGGAAAATATTGTGTAGTTTGCATTTAAATATTTTTCAGGAAATTAATAGCTGCCACTTGTTGCCTCTTTCTTGACCAATTTCAGGGAGCAATTTAAAATGAGTTAAATTTAATTAAGGAATGGAAAGAGTGATTTAAACTGAAGAGTGATATGTGAAGAAAGACCACCTATAACTCCCTTACCTTCTGGGACTAGAAACAGGATAGATTTTCAAAATGATGGCAAGGTTGGGAAGATGGGGGAGGTGAACAGGAAGTATGAATATATTTTGGGAAGGATGAAGTATAATTTTCAAACATGCAAGAATTAATTTGTTAAGTAAATTAGAGGAAAGTCACCAAAAAAAGTTACAAACTATTTTTGTAAGCTTTTAGGAACACTCTCCTCAATTGTAACAGCATTGCAATTAATCAGAATAATGTAATTAATTATTAATGTAGGGCGGTGTAGAAGTAGCAAAACTTCTCAGCTCCCCCCATGACCACCTCAAAGACATATAAAATATGACTCTAAACAAATCTTAGAGCTACAGAACACACAAAATGATAGAGAAACAAAGTTTCTGCTGGAGGCAGCATGGCAGGCAGACAGAAAAGGGTTCAGCATAACAAGCTGGGAGCCCAGACCAGCATTAGATGAATTGGAGATTGTAGCCCAAGGTTGGCCAAGTACAAACTGCAGCTGGAGCTTTTAGAAGAGTGAATCACTGGCATCTGTGGCACTTTCCAGTATTATCAACCCATAAGAGGCAAGGACAAAGGGAAAGGTTAGAGGATCTCAGCTAAATTTGGGGGAGAGGATCCAGCCAACTGGCTCAGTGGTAGAAGTGGCTGAAGGGGTGGCCATGTAGCAACCTCCACGTGCCTGCTTCCAAGCTCACAGCTTGAAGATTGCAGGGGGGCCAAGCAAACATTCAGAGGCTAAGTGCTCTTGCCTTGAATTGCCTTGATCAGGATCATGGTCTTGGGTGGTGGTCCCAAGGTGTGTTTACAGTGAGCCAGAGATAGTGGCTACAGCAGAGATGGCTGCATTCTAATAGCTCTGGCAATAGCAAAAAATCCCAGGATTTGGGACAGAGCTCTCCCCTCTGAAAGTAGAGTTTGATGGAGCTCAAAAGCCAAGTAATTGACTGTCAATATGAGCAGGCAAAGGAAGCAAAGCAAGCCCAGAAATCCAACTTTAGATTCCTCTTTTGAGGACAAAAAGGATTAAAGTATGGAATGGGAGGAAGACAACACAGTCAGAACTACTTAAGCAAAAGCTTCCAAGAAAAATGGAAACAGATTATAGATCATAGAAGGGCTTAAGAAGGATTTTGAAAACCAAATAGGAGAAGTTGTGGGAAAATGGGGAAGAGGAATGAGAATGATGCAAGAAAATCATGAAAAGAGAGTCAACATCCTCACTGAAGTAAATAACACCTTAAAAACAGATTAACTCAAATGTCAAAAGAGGTCCAAAAAGCCAATGAGAAGAAGAATGCCGAAAAAAAGTTGAGTTTTCCAAATGGAAAAAGCATCTCAAAAACGAACTGAAGAGAATAAATCTTTCAGAATTAGAGTGGAGTAATGGAAGCAAGTGACTTTATGAGAAATCAAGATACTATTAAAGAGATCCAAACAAATAAAAAAAATAGAAAGCAATGTGAACTATCACCTTGAAAAAAACTATTGACCTGGAAAATACATCCAGGAGAGACAATTTAAAAATTCTTGGACTATCTGAAAGCCACAATCAAAATGAGAACCTGGAAATCATCCTTTAAGAAATTCTCAAGGAAAACTGCCCTGATATTTTAGAATCAGAGGGCAAAATAGAGCTTGAAGGAATTCACTGCTCACCTCTTGAAAAAGATCCCAAAAAGAAAACAACTAGGAATGTTATGGCCAGTTTCTGGAGTTCCAAGATGAAGGAACAAATGCCAAGAAGAAACTATTTGAATACTGTGGAAACACAATCAGGATAACACAGGATCTAGCAGTTTCAGCATTAAGTGACCTATGGGCCTGGAATATGATACTCTGGAGATCAAGGCAGCTAGGATTAAAACCAGGATTCACCTATTCAGCAAAAATGAATGTTATGTTTCAAGGGAAAATATGGTCATTCAATGAGTTGGAGGACTTTTATGCATTCTTGAGGAAAAAAAATAACAGAAAGGGAAAATGTGACATTCAAATACAAGAAACATGAAAAAGTAGACATGGAAAATAAATCATAAGGAACTTATGAAAGTTGAAGTATTTACATGTCAATATGGAAAAATGATACTTGTAACTTATGAAACTTTTCTCAGTATGAGGATGTATGAAGGGAATATAAATGTATGTGTGTGTGTATACACCTAGCCATATATATACACATACATACACATATATACATATATCTATACATACACATACATACACACACACATACACACTCACACACATATCGGTAAATTGGGTATCTTGCCCTGTATGAGAGTAGGAGTAGGTGATGAGGGTGGGGACGATGGAGGGGAAGTCAGGTTGGGGGGGGGGAAGGGTTGTTAGAAATACACACTTCTGTATAGTGACCAGGACAAAGTCGAGAATGGAATAAGTGGGGAGAGGGATAGGAGGGTGAGACATATAACCAGTCTCTCACAATATGTCCATTGTGGAGATGTTTTATGTAACTACAAATATGCAGCCTATATGGAATTGCTTGTCTTTCCTGTGTTTGTCCTCAGCTGGTGACGAGGGAGTAAGGGATAGAATATGGATTTTTAAGTTTTAAATTAAATTTTAAATATATACGTGTATACATACACATACACACATATACACATATATTTGTTTATTATATATTTATATATTTATTCATATATATTTACATATACTATACGTTATCAAATATAGAAATATAATATATGATTTTATATTAGGTAATATTTATATGCGTGTGCAACTATATTTATAATAATATTATTATTATTGTTATTAACATGCAACTGGGAAATGGGTTATGCAGGCATTGGGTAGGGAGATTCATCTTGCTCTACTGGAAACTCAGAAGGGTGATGGAGGAGGATATTGGAGAGAGCAGAGTGGTGGAGAGGGTATTCATTGGGATCACTGTTTTGGGGAGGTGGTTAGGGGAAAAATGGGGAGAAAATTTGTATCTCAAAATTTCATATAAATGGATGATGCAAACTAAAAATAAACCCCAAAAGTAAACATTTGCCATGAAAAAAATTAATACTGTAAAAGTGTATAAGTTGGAAAGGAGAAATTCTATAAAATTTAAAAAATATATTTATTTAGAAAAATTGGCATTTCATCAACAATATGGTACTCTTCCCCAAAAGATTGTTATGGTGGCATATTCCCTGGTCTTTGTAATATCATTAGCTCCAATGTAAGGGAATAATATGCAAAGCTGCCATTTCTTCACCCTATCTTTCAGCAAGGAATAAAACTCAGAAATCTCAAAGAAACAGTGTGTAGGACTAGGTTATGTACGTGAAAGTAAATGATTTTGTGTTTGGGGTGTTTTTTAAAGGAAATACTGTTTTAAAAAGGTTGATGGAAAGGTGAGAGTGCTATGGAAACCTTTGAAAATCAGCTAATTGTTAACTCTGTTTTCTCAATTTTAAAATGCAGGTCCCTTAACAGCATAGGGGAATTCTTGGTTTTGCAGTAGCAAATCCAGATTTCATTTGCTTGAGCTTGGTCTTGTAAATAAATTATGATGTGATGAAATGTATTTTCCTATTATTTGTATCACCTAATTAAAAAAATGCTGAAGAATGCATTGACTAGTAAAACTAAGTTCCATTCCAGTCACAGAAATTTATTGATTGTGAGAACTTGATCAAGTTACCTAATCCTTGTTTGCCCCGTTTTCTGATATGTAAAGGTGAAAATAATAACAGCACCCACTTCTCAGTTCTTCATACCAAAATGATATAAGAACCATGAAGCACTTTACACAGTGCATGGCATATGGTGGACACTATAACAATGTTAACTATTTTTATTGTTTCTTTGATTTCATTATGGAATGTTTTTATAGTGGGTGAAATTTCCCAATATGGAACAACTGCATTTATTTTAATTGAATAAGTTTTTCACATGCTGGATTATTCTGCTGGGGGTTTTCTTTGAAATAATTTGAAAATACATTAAACTGAATAGACTTTATCTGACTGGCATTAATTTTTGTTTCACATTTGAAATAAAACATATTTTGTCATAAATACTCTGAGAAACCATTATATCAGAAATATTTTTAATCAAATAACTTCTCTTTTGATCAGGATGTTGCAAAATTATAAATTGAACTGTTAAAAAGAATCAATAAAAAGTAGATATTTGAAAACTGTAATATCTAATGGGGTGGATATTTAAAAAAACATTCAGTACTAATAATTTGTTGTTTGGGGAGAAATTTTCACAGATCATTTAGGATATCCTTATCTCTGAGATATACTGAGACTTTGCATTAAAGTGTGACATTAAACTTTTAACAGCTCTATTGACCATATGTTGCAAAATCTGAATACTGATGTTTGAGGACCTAGGACTGATAGCCTCTCCCACTCCTTGTCAAAAGTAGAAAATTTATAAATTTACTATGAGAAAGAGTGAATTTTCATTTGAAGATGCTAGGCTGTCAACAAGAATGTTTGGGTTATTTAAAAATATTCTAACTTCAATATATTAATATGAGTCAACTGTACGGTACTTGCTGCAAGTCTGAACTTTCAGTATGTGGTTGCTTTTAAATTTGTAATTTAAATTAAAAGGGAATATATGTGTAAAGAAAATTTGATCTAACTTCATAAAAAACAATTTACATACTACATGCTATGTGTCAAGCATTTTATAAATATTATATCATTTGATCCCCACAATTTTCCAGAGTATTGTTGTTATTTTTATTCTAATTTTACCTATGAGGAAACTGAGAGTTTAGTAACTTACCCATGGTGACATACTTAATAAGTTTCTGAGACCAGATTTGAACTGGCATCTTCCTGGCTCTTGATCTAGGGCTTTATCCACTCCCACATTCCTAATTTCATCTCAAATTAAATAGTTTTATGACTCTATATTTCTAGGGATATCTCTTCCTATCAATAAAATTAAGAAAAAGTGATTTTGAAATAATTAAAATGACTTCTAATTATCATTATTAATAAGATTTAGGGAATTCAAAGTATATTTAGAAACCCTCAGAGTACTGTACTCCGTGGTCTAAATGAAAGAAAATAATTATGCTGCTTGCATTTAGATGGTGCATTTGGGCTATAACAACAGAAGACAAAAGAATCCTCACATGTGTTTGCTGCTGACAGAAAGCTGAAGTGTGGAAAAAAATCAATCAGCTCTGCACTTTGTTGAATTAGACTGTTTTTCTAGTGCAATTTGTTCTGTTAGAACAACGTAATGGATTCTCCTACTAAATGTCAATGAGTGTAGCTGTGTTTATGTTTAATGGCCCAGATAGTAGAATGATCCATTGAAGGATAGTTTCAGAAACAAAATTAAGCACATTTTGCTTTATCACTGATTTCAATGAACATAACCATTAAAAATTTACTACTCCCCAAAACAATTTATTGAAATTTCATTCCAACAATTTACTTTTGGCATCTTGTTGATCCTCTTGCAACTGATTAGCCTATCTCATTTCCTTTAACATGTTAAAATATGGAAATGTAATGGAGACAGGTAGATTTGAGGAAGGAAAGGGACTGTTCCACTCAGCCAAAATACCTTACTGTGATACAAAGGAAAAATAATTTAGAGAACTCATATTTCTAGTGACATGGAGAGCATAATGTTATTACATATAGTTTTAGTGATTAGGTTCTATTAGTGCTTAGTGCTATGCACGAAATTATTGAAGAATTCCTTTGTTCTCTCTGAATCTCTACTAAATAGTCTTCTCTAAATCATCTATTTAGACAAAAGCAATTTTAGCTAATTATGACTTTCCAAACAATTATATTGTATCTCTGCTTAGTATACCTATTCAGTTGCAGATTTTCCAGTTTACAAAATGTGATATTAATTGCTATTGCTGTTAAAGGTTACTTTTCTTTTGGTGGTTGTGGATGTGTGTATGTGCTTGTTGGGCCCACAGCATGCTATTTGATTGTGATTGCAGATATCCATTACACAGGCTACCTTTATTATTATATGTAGTGAACTCTTCTGAAAATTATAATCAGAGAGAGTTGATTGAGAAACATAAGAATTTAAGTGACTTTCCCAAAGTCCCATGGTATGTTTCAATGGAAAGGGACTTGAGTACATATCTTCTTCATTCCAAGGCCAAATTCTATTCCTATGCCATATGTTGTGATTGTATTAAACTATATAATAAATTCATCAAATTGGTTTCAAAATTGTCGTGCTCTACCACCCTTTCTGGTTAAATTCCTTCTTTATTCTTCTATGAATTATAAAAAAATCTATATGCAACAATCAAATATTCTTCTTGTTAATATATTTTTATTTGGTTTTAGTTTTTAACATTCACTTTTACAAGTTTAGAGTTTCAAATATTCTTCCCTTACTTTCCTGCCTCTTCCCAAGATGGTGAAAAATATGATACAAGCCATGCATGTACAATCATATTAAACATATTTCCACATTAGTTGTCTTGTAAAGAATTAGAACCAAAGGGGAAAATCACTAGGAAAAAAAGAAAAGGGAAAATAGTATGTTTCCATTTTCATTCAGCCTCCACAGTTCTTTCTTTGGATGTGGATAGCATATTCCACCATGAATCGTTTGGAATTGTCTTAGTTCATTACATTGCTGAGAAGAGCTATGTCAGCCAAGGATGGTCACAACGCATTGTTGTTGTTACTGTGTACAATGTTTTCCTGGTTCTGCTCACTTCATTCAGCATCATTTCATACAAATCTTTCCAGGTTTTTGAGAAGTCTGCCTGTTCATCATTTATTTTAGCAAAATAGTATTTTATTACATTTGTATACCACAAAAAGAGCCACTATAAACATTTTGTTTTGTACATGTGGGTCCTTTTCCCATTTATATGATCTCTTTGAGATAGAGACCTAGAAGTTGTATTGCTGGGTCAAAGGATATACAGAGTTTTCTAGCCCTTGGGCATAGTTCAAAATTCCTCTCCAAAATGAGTGGATCAGTTCACAATTTCATCAGCAATGCATTAATGTTCCAATTTTCTCACATCTCTAACAACTATCATTTTCTATTTTGTCACATTAGGTACTGATAGGTATGATGTGGTACTTCAAAGCAAAGAGCTCTACAATTCTGTAATCAGTAGTGATTTAGGGCATTTTTTTCATATGACTAAAGATAGCTTTAATTTCTTCATGCCTGTTCAAATCCTTTGTGATGGGGCTCTTGTTGGTAATGGGTTGAACTGTCCTCAGCTAACAGGCATGTGATCACCTGGGGGCAGAATGTGAAGGTTGCACCTGTTTGCAATAAGCAGGATTATCTCTCCGCCTTCGGGGTGATGCACGATTGGCTCCCTGTGGCAAGGGCAAGGCCAGGGGAGGGGCCCTAAGGAGCCCTGGAGAAAGGACTTAAATACAGGCTACCCGGTGGCAGAAGGAAGTCCAGCCACGACAAGTTTAGAGAATGTAGCTAGACGCAAGTGTTGTGTTCTAAAGAAGAGAAAGTCCAGCCATGCCAAGTTTAGAGAATGAGAGGGAGTTCCAGCCACGCCAAGCCTAAGAGAAAGTAGCAAGAAGCAAGCCCCATGTCTTAAGTTTTCTGTGCAGCTGTTTCTCCCGGAGATAGCGGAAGCCGGGAGCTGGGAGCCGGGGACGCCCGAAGCCTGTTGAGGAAGGGTATAGGTGAAACCTATACAGCCTGACCCCCCAAAACTGTAACACCTTTGAACATTTATAAATTGGGAAATGGCCTTTATTCTTACAAATATGACTCAATATTTTAGAAATAAGGCCTTTATCAGAGAAACTGGTGGTAAAAATTGTTCTCCAGCTTTTGGCTTCCTTTGTAATCTTGGTTGCATTGTTTATGTGACTTTTTTATTCGATGTAATCAAAATTACCCATTTTGCATTTTATAATATTCTCTATGATTTGTTTTGTCATTCATTCTACACTCCAACATAGATCTGATGGACAAACTATTCCTTTGCTATCTTAATTTGTTTATAGCATCACCTTTATGTCTAAATCATGGGCCAATTTTGACTTTATATGTGTGTATGGTGTGACGTGTTGGTCTATGCATAGTTTCTGCCATACAATTTTCCAGTTTTTTCAAGCCTTTTTTTTGTCAAATCGTGAGTTGTTATGCTGGAAGCTAGAGTCTTTGGGTTTATCAAAGTGTAGATTGCTGTAATCATGGACTGCTATATCTTGTGCACTTAATATATTCCACTGATTCGCCAGGCTGTTTTTAGCCAGTAGCACACAGTTTTGAACATTGCTGCTTTATAATACAATTTAAGATTTGTTATGACAAGACCACTTTCCCTTCCACTTTTTTCATTAATTTTCTTGATGTTCTGAAAATTTTGTTCTTCCAGATGAATTTTGCTATTGTGTTTTTCTAGTTCTACAAAATAATTTTTGCAGCTTGGTGTGTCACTGAATAAATAAATGAATTTAGGTAGATTTGCCATTTTTATTGTATTAGCTCAGTCTACCAATGAGCAACTGATATTTTTCCAGTTATTTTGATCTGATTTTATTTGAGTGAAAAATGTTTTTAATTGTGTTCTTGCACTTACTGCATTTGTCTTGTCGAGGAATCATGCAAATATTTTATATTGTCTACAGTTACTTTAAACAAAATTTCTCTCTCTAATACTTGCTGTTTGGTTTTGTTAGTAATATGTAGAATTGCCAAGGATTAATGTGGTTTTATTATATATCCTGAAACTTTAATAAAAGTATTTATTATTTCATATATTTTTCCTTTATTCTCTAGGATTCACTAGGTATATCATATCGTCTGCAAAGAATTATAGCCTTGTTTCTTCTTCGCCTATTATAATTCCTTCCATTTCTTTGTCTTCTCTTATTGTTAAAGCTAAAATTTCTAGCACAGTATTGAATATCAGCGGTGATCATGGACATTCTTGTTTCATCCCTGATCTTATTGGAAAAGTGTCTAGCTGATCTCCATTAAAGATAATGCTTAATGATGGTTTTAGATAGATGCTACTTATCATTTGAAGATAGATCCCTTTTCTTCTATGCCCTTCAGTGTTTGTAATAAGAATAGATATTCTATTTGTTGAAGGCTTTTTCTGCTTTTATCGAGAAAAGCTTATGATTTCTATTAATTTTTGTTATTTATATGGTTAAATATGCTGACAGTTTTCCTACTATTGAACCAGCCCAGTATTCCTGGTACAAATCCTAACTGGTCAGAGTCTGTTATCCTCAGAATAAGATGTTCTATTCTCTTTACTACCATTTATTTAAAATGTTTTGCCCTTATTCATTAGGGAGACTTTTCTATTATTTTCTTTCTCTTTTGACTCTTCCTGGTTTAAGTATCAGCACCATATTTGTATAGTAACAATAATTTGAGATGACATCTTCTTTGTCTTTTTTCCAAATACTTTATATTGCATTGGAATTAATTATTATTTCAGTGTTTGCTAGAATGACTTTTTAAATTCATCTGGCCTTGGAGATTCTTATTCATGGAGTTCATAGATAGCTTGTTCAATACCCTTTTTTTTCTCAAATGGGGTAATCTGAACAAGTTATATTTTTGGAAATAAAAATTCCACTTCACTTACATTGTCAGATTTGTTAGAATACAGAAGGACAAAGTATTTCTTAATTATTGTTTTAATTTCCTCTTCATTAGTTGTGAATAAATCTTTTTCATTTTTGATACTTTTGAATATGGTTTTCATCTTTTTTTTAAAAATCAAATTAACAGAAGGTTTATTTATTGATTTTTTTCATAGAAGCAGCTCTTTATTATATTTATTAGTGTAATATTTTTCTTATTTTCTGTTTTATTACTCTCTCTTTTGATTTGAAGAATTTCTAACATATTTAATTGGGGATTTTAATTTGTTCTTTTTTCAGGCTTTTTTAGTTGTATTCACAATTCTTTGTTTCCCTCTTTCTTTATTTTATTCATGTAAGAATTTAGAGAAACCAAATTTCCCCTAAGAACTGCTTTGCCTGCATCCCATAACTTTTCATATGTTGTCTCATTAATGTCATTCTCTTAGATGAACTTATTGATTGTTTCTATGATTTGTTGTTTGTCCCTCTCATTCTTTAGGATTAATTTTTTTAGTTTCTTTTTTATTTTTATTTTATTTTTCATGACCTTTTATTGAATGCAATTTTTATTGCACCATGATCTGAAAAGGGTATATTTAATATTTCTGATTTTTGCATCAGACTGTGATGTTTTTATGCCTTAATGCATGGTCAGGTTTTGTGCGGGTTCCATGTACTGCTGAGAACAAAAAGGTGTATTCCTTTCTACCACCTTCATTTGTCTTCTGGGGTCTAGCATATCTAACTAGTCATCTCCTTAACTTTTTTCTTGTTTATTTTGTGGTTAGATTTATCTAGTTCTCAGAGGAGGCATTGGAGGTTCTCATGAGTGTTGTTTTGATATTTCTTCCTGTAACTCACTTAACTTCTCTAAGAATGCAGATGTAACACTTAGAGTATATGTGTTTAGTAATGATTTTACTTCATTGTTTATGGTAGCTTTTAGAAGTATATAGTGTCCTTCCTTATATCTTGTAATTAGATCTATTTTAGCTTTTGCTTTGTCTAAAAACAGGATTGCTACTCTTTTTTTTAACTTCAGCAGAAGCATAATATATTTTGCTTAAGATTTTTACATTCACTCTGGTGTATCTCTCTGTTGTAAAGGTATTTTTTGTGGGATTGTAGGATCATGTAGTTGTTGTCTTTTGCCTTTTCAGGGGGTTGGGGGAGTCAGGGCAATTGGGGTTAAATGGCTTGCCTGAGGTCACACTTACTAGTGTGATCAAGTGTCTGAGGTCAGATTTAAAGCCAGGTCCTCCTGATTCCAGGGCCAGTGCTCTATTCACTGCACCATTTAGCTGCCCTAAGTATTATGGTTTTTAATCAATTGTGTTACCTACTTCCCCTTTATGGGAGAGCTCATCCCATTCACAATCACAGTTATTATTCCTATTTGGGTCATTCTTTCTATCGTATCCACCTCCATCCCCATTGATGTTTTTCATTCTCCTTTTCATTACTTACTACTATTTTGCTCGTGACTGCTGCCTCCCTTAATCTGCTTTCCATTCTATCTGTCCTCCTCCCTTTGCTTTCTGCTTTTGCATAGTACTTCTTCCTTCCCTTCTGCCTTGCATTCTTATTAGCTCCCCTGCCTTTGCTTTCTCCTTACTTCTCCCACTTCCAATAGGTTAAAAGAAATTTCTAAACTTAAGTGACTATCATTCCCTCTTTAAGATGAATCCCATGAGAATAAATGTTAAACAGTGCTCCCTTCCCTCCCTGTTCCCCCTATACTATAATAGGTCATTGCACCATTACATGTGGTACGATTTATCCTTTTCTGTTTCTTCCTTTCCTGTTCTCCCAGCATAATCCTTTTTTCACCCCTTAATTATTTTTAACATCACATCAAAGTCACCTTATACCCACATCCTCTATTTATGTGTGACACTTCTAAATGGCATAGCAAAATTACAGTTCTAAGAGTTAAAAGTATCATCTTCCCATGCAGGGATGTACACATTTTATCATTGTTGAACATCAGAGTGATTTTTTTCATCCCTGTTTACCTTTTGATATGTCTCTTGGGTTTTTATTTTAAGATCAAATTTTCTATTGAGCTCTGGTCTATTCATCTGCAAGGTTTGGAAGTCTCCTATTTCACTGACTGTTCATCTCCTCCCCTGAAGTTAAATCTTGTTGCATACTTGATTCTTGGTTTCAATCCAAGCTCCTTTGTTTTCTGGATTATCATTTTCCAAATCTTCTGATCCTTTAATGTGGAATCTGCTAGGTCCTGTTGAATCCTGACCATGGTTCCATGATATTTCAATGATTTCTTTTGGACTGCCTGCAGTATTTTCTCACCAAACTGATGATTATGAAATTTGGTTACATTTCTTGGAGTTTTCATTTTGGGATTTCTTTCAAGGGGGGGGGAATCAATGGATTCTTTCCATGTCTATTTTATACTCTGGTTCTATGTCATCAGAGGAGTTTCTCTTTCATCTTCTTAAAAGATGTTGTCCAGGTTCTTTTGTTGAGTATGACTTTTAGGGAGACCAACTAATTCTTAAACTCTCCCTCCTGTATGTATTTTCCAGCTCAGTTGTTTTTCTACTGAGGTATTTACATTTTTCTTCTATTTTTCATTTTTTCATTTTGTTTGACTTACTTATTCTTGATGTCTCAGAGTTATTATCTTTCACTTGCCCAGTTCTAACATTTTGATAAATTGTTCTTTTCAGTTAGTGGACCTCCTTTTTTGTACTTCCTGTTCCATTTGGCTAATTCTACATTTTAAGGAGTTCTTTTCAGTGATTTTTGAACCTTATTTTCCATTTGGCCATTTGTATTTTTTAAGGAGTTATTTTCTTCAGTCAACTTTTGTCCTTCCTTTCCCAAGCTATTGACTTTCTCTTGCTTACCTCTTATTTCCTTACCCAATTTTTTTCCTTCTACCACTCTTATTTTATTATAAAATCCTTCTTGAGCTCTACCATGAAGACTCATTGGGGTTGAACCAGTTCATGTTTCTACTTGAAGTTTCAGATGTAGGTATTTTGATGATATCATTCTCTTCTGAGTTTGCATTTTGTTCTTCCTGGTCACCATAATTCTCTATGGTAAGTATTCTTTTCTGTTTTTGCTCATACTGTTTGCCTATTTCCTGACTTTTGAAGTTGAACTCTTCTGCTGGAACACAAAGGTCACTATTCCAAGTTTCTTCTGTTGGGGTTAGGGATCTAGTCATTAGCTTTGTGTGCTGGGGCGTCAGGTGCTGGCAGTTGGAGGCTATATGTATTTGGTAGTTTACCTTTCGCTAAGCTTGGTTATTAGCAGAAAACACTCTTATTTTTTAATTTTGTATTGCAATCATTAAGTCTCCTCCACCCACCAAGAACACCTCTCCCCAAAACTAAGGCCTTCCTTCTAACAAATAACCATAGTCAAGCAAAACAATTTCACAATTGGACATATCTGAGAGTGTGTATCTCATATTTCAGTTCCAGTCCTTCTCTTCAATATGAGGATGATATTAATTTTGAAAACTTGTTTGCTCAAAACATTGATCAGAATTTCATGATGAAGAGATTTGGTAACTTGATGGAGAGACTGGAGGAGCACAGCTTAGCCAGAAAAGTATTCTTCTTTGCCTTTTGGAACAGGATATTGTATATTCCAAGTGTCCTTTTAATGATTGTTGTGTGGTCACTGTTAATCTTCCACATTTTATCTCTGTGTAAAGAAGCTTTTTGAGGCAAAACATATCCTTCAGTGATCACAGACTTTTTAGCAATTTGTTGATATCATCCTGAACTGGATGAAGGAATTCAACATGATAAGGGAGTCAGACAGCTTCCCAGAAATTGACACTGAGAGCAGAAACCTCTTTAATTGACCATGTACTCACATAATCAGTTTCAGATTATTATTCCAGAATGAGAGTGACTCTAATGTTTGTGATAGAATAAGAGAAGGGGCCTTTGTCATAATTTCAAGACAAAGAGGAATGCTACCTCTTGCAGAAGCAGGGGATTAGGGGCCCTTCCTGTTTAAATTCTAGGCCAAGAACAATGACCTCACTACTATCTAGATCACACCATCTTAGAAGCACTGAAAAACTTGCAAACTAACAGAAACTTGTAAATTGCAGCAAATGACTCAAGAGTGAGCATGTGCCCCAACTTACCCAGGGAACAGATCCCAACTTTAACATGGAGTTAAAAATCAAGAAATAGGCTAGGGAAATGAATATGCAATAAGAACATAAAAGGACCTGACCATAAAAAGGTACTAGTCCTGGAAGATAAATAAAAAAGAAATCACAAATTCATTCTAAGACAACTTTTGAAAATGACTACAAAGGGATAGAATAAAATAGAGTAGAATAAAAAAAATTGACAACTCAGATAAACCTAGCCAGTAAAAGCAGTTTATAACCCTGCAGAAAAAAAATAGACAATTTTGAACGGAGGACTTTCACACATTATAGAAAAAAAAACTAGCAACAACAGAGCTGAACGGAAAATTAAACACAGGAATAAAAAGAAGCCTAAAAAGATAAACTTGAAAAAGAAATGGTAAAGACCTTAAAAGCTTAAATATTTATATTTCTAGATGAGAAGATTATACAAGTGCCTCCTAAATACCTTATCATCACTGTAATATTTAGAAAGAATGATCATAGACAAGATCACAGGCATATGTTAATTATGTTTGGATATAATAAATTAATAGTTGAGAAAGAGGGATGCACTGGGAGAAGAGGGAAGGAAGATGAATAATAGGGGAACTATGTCAGATAAAAGAGACATAAAAGGAAGAGTTTTTTTCTTGTTGACGGAGAAGAGGGTTATGGCAGGCAATGCTTCAATTTCATTCTCATCAAAACTGGTTAAATAGAAAAGAAAAAAGGTTAAGCTTCAGTATTTGACCTTCCATTGAAGAGTGTGAATTGCTTTAAGTATTCCCTGATTTGACCTCCTTGTTGTCCAAGAGACTCTCAAACCTCTTCTCCAACACCACAGTTCAAAAGCATTGATTCTGTGGCACCCAGTTTTTCTTATGGTTCACCGCTCACAGTCATATACCACTATTGGGAAAACAGTAGTTTTGACTAGATGGACCCTTCTCAGAAAGGTGAAATGAGGTCTCTCTGTCTCTCTGTCTCTGTCTCTGTCTCTCTGTCTCTGTCTCTCTGTCTCTATCTCTCTGTCTCTGTATCTTCTGTCTCTCTCTCTGTCTCTCTCTGTCTCTCTGTCTCTGTCTCTGTCTCTGTCTCTCTCTCTCTCTCTCTCTCTGTCTCTCTGTATACAGTGTATATCACTGTATGCAGTGATAATTGAGTACAAGAACATAAAATCTGACACAGTTTCTGTTTCTTCTCTTATTTGCCAGGAAATGTTGCAAAGACTATAGCTTTTTTGATGTTGTTTCTTTTTTTCTTGGAGATTTTTTTTTTGCTTTTTTGGAGGGGGGAAGGCAGGGAAGTAAAGGTTAAATGACTTGCCCAAGGCTAGTCACGGTTAAGTGTCTGAGGCTGGATTTGACCTCAAATTCTCCTGACTCCAAGATTGGTACTCTATTCACTGCAACACCAATTTGCTCCCTGATGTTAAGTTTTAATCAAGCTTTTATACTCTCCTCTTTCCCATTCATTAAGAGACTTCTTGATTCGTCTTCACTTTGTGTCATCAAATTGATATCATCTGTATATACGAGACTGTTGACATTTCTCCTAACAACCTTATTTCCAGCTTCTGATTCATTTAGCCTGGCATTTCATATAGTGTACTACGAGTACAGAGTAAATGAATAAAGTGACTACATAAAACTTTGATGTACTCCTTTAACAATCTTAAACTAATCAGTTTTTCCATATTTTGTTCTAAGTGTTGCTTCTTGACATATATACAGATTCCTCAGGGTAAAGTTAAATGTTCTGCTACTCCCATCTTTTGAGGACTTGCCACATTTCATTGTGATTGAGTCAAAAGTCATATCAAGTAAAACAAAATCACCTGAGTATCTCAAGAAATGAAGAAAATTCTTTTAAACAAATACAAGACTCACTACTATTAAAACACCATAAAACTTATCAATATACTTTCCTTCATCTGTCTAAATCTATCAAGAAGCATTAATTTTAGGGGGGATAAGTGTGAAGTCTTCCCAATAAGATCAAGGCTGCAGCAAGGATGTCTATTGATGTCTGTTATGATCACTATTATTGAATATTATAGAAGAAATTATCCTGTAGCAATAAGACATGAAAAAGAAATTGAAGTAATTAAGATAGATAATCAGGAAACAAAAATATTATTCTTTGCAGATGGTATGATGTATAGTTGGAGAATTCTAGAAAATGAAATTTTAAAAAATAATTGAAACAAGTAACTTTAGTCATGTTTCATGATATAAAGTAAACCATAAAAATGGTCTGCATTTCTATATATTTACAACAAAATTAAGCAAAAAAGGGATAAAAAGAAGTAGTTGATTTAAAACAACTGTAGAGAAAAAAATATATATTTGGGAGTCTAACTGAAAAGACAAATCCTGGTACTATAAAAACACAGTTACAAAACACTTTTCACACAAATAAATGAAAATCTAAATAATTGGAGAAGTATTAATTACTCATAGGTAGGTTGAGCCAAGATGATAAAATTGATAATTCCATATAAAGTAATTTATTTATTCAGTGCTATACTAATCAAATTATCAGAAAATCATTTTTTGAGCAAGAAAAATAGTAAAATTCATCAGGAAGATAAAAGAGCCAAGAATATGAGGATAATGAAAAAAAAGTTAAGGAAGCCATCATAGCAGAACCAGATTTCAAATATTACAAAGAAGTAATCATGAAAAAATAACTGGTTCTGGGTATGAAATTGCATATTGAATCAATGGAATAGATTAGGTATGGAATACACATAATGCGTAAATGGAAATAGTGTTTAGTAAATTCAAAGATTCATGCTTCAGGGGTCAAGAACTCAGCATTTGGGGGAAATGGCTTAGAAAACAGGAAGACACTGGTAAAAAAAAACTAGCTACACTGAGGAAGCCAAAATGGGGAAGAAAAGGCAGGGAGTTCTAGGGCAGCAAAGAGTGCTTATGTTCACTCACAGATCAAAGTATATGTGAGGATAGTAGAAGAAACATCTCTCATCTCACTTTTGAAGAAAACTTGCAGACCATCCCAGAACTAGCTCTGAAAACAACTGCATAAAAATATTGAAGCTTTGAAAAGTAGATCTTCCAACCTGGAAGAAGAGACCCATTTTTGCATAGAGTTAAGTGTCAAGAAATAGTTTGGAAAAATGAGCAACAGAAAAAAAAATCTGATTGTAGAAAGTCCCTAAGGTGATAAGGAACACATACTCTGAAGAAGACAACAAAGTCAAATCTCTTACATCCAAAGCATCAAATTAAAAATGAACTGGTTCCAGGTCATGGAAGGGGTCAAAAAGAACTTTAAAATTCAAGTAATGCACTTCTAAGAGCCAAAATGGTGGAATAAGCAGTACATTGTGATAACTAACCCACATTCGCCTGCAAACAGCCATAAAATCGAGCCCTAAAACGTCCTGGAATAAGAGAACTAGGAAAAAGACAAGGTGAAACAATATTTTAACCCATGAAATATCAATAAGACATGTCTGACTGTCTGACTGTCTGACTTGGATGAATGGGTAACTCAATCCAGGGCAGGAAGCATTCCAGAAAGCCAGCAGCAAGCCTCACTGGAGAAAACCAGTGGGAGATCCTGACCTTGGTGTAGTGAAGCAGGAAAACACCAAAATGAGGAAAACCCATGAGTCTCAGCATACCCAGGGTAATGAGCAAGCTTAAGTTATATGAACCCACGTATATTTCAGTTTAACTCAGTCCAAACAGGCAACCACCAGTAGTCAGATTTCCACATCCTTTGGTGTAGTCCCAGGCAAAGAGATAGACCCCAACTCTACCAGTGCCTAAACAAACAGGTAGTGAAGGAGAGCACCATGTATTTCAGTAGAACCCAGAGCAGCAAACAGGCAACCAGCAGCAGCCAAATAACCAGACCTGTCTCAGGGAAGCCCTAGGTAAATGAGGAAACCTCATGCTGCCCTAAAGACATGTAGACACCAGCACCAGTTCAGCACCAGGCAAGCTTCCAGGTCCCTGTGGCCTCAAGCAGTACATAGCCTATCCCCTCGCCACAGATAAGACCAGACAGGAGGTTCCCCCATGTGCCTGAGGGCAATGTCATTCAAGTGCCAGGTAAATAGCCAGGGCCTGCAGTCCCTGGCCCAAGAAGCCTGAAACAATGCTCTTTCCACCCCAGGAACAGAGCTCAAATTTAAAAGAAAAGGAAAAGTTTTAAAAAGCCCTCTTTTCTGCCATGCAACTGTGATGACGAGCCTCCCTCCATTCCCAAAACTCTCCTGCCCCACCACTGAAACTGCAACTAGTGCTCCTCCTCACGCTGGGACTACCACCCAGGACTAGAACCTGGATCTGAGTATGGGCAAAGTGATATAGTCCTTCCTCAGTGCTAGCAAACATTCCACTGTAATCTTCTGATCAGTTGTTGACAACACCCCCACCCCCTGCCACCTTACACTCTGTGGGCTGAGAGCTGGAAGAATCTGCTACTGCTTCAGTGGCTCCCAAGGCCTAATCCTGGTTTGCCAAGGCTGCAGCTATGCTGGCATGGTCTAGGCTGGACCCTGCTCCACTCTCACCCAGGTGAGACAAACATTTCCTTCTGACATTCTAAGTTCTCTTTGGTGTCTGTGGGCTTAGAGGTCTTTAAGTCTGCACTGATTCAGTTGTCCTAAGTTCTGCCCCTGGTTTGCTGGGGCTCAGTCTGTGGTGGTTGGACTGTGCTCCTCTCTCACTCTGGTGCAATAGACATTTCCTTCCAACTTTCTAAGTTGTCTTGGGCTGGAAAACTGCTTCACTCTGTCTTACTGCTACTCTAGAACCGCATTTCTTAAAATGTGCTTTGTGACCCATATGGGATCACAAAAACATTTGGCAACAGTAAAAGGTTTCTGCATACTCAACGACAAATAATTGAACAAAAATCAAATATGCAATAAACCTAAAGGATTTCTGGCAGTGTTTGCCCTTCTTACATGCAGCTTCACTGCAGCTGAACATAGAGCACATTCACTTTGCAATGCACATACCCTCAGGCAACGCCAATAAATGCTGCCAGAACACACACAAAAGGTCAAAATTTGAGCAGTCTTGCTCTAGAATTTGTTTAGAGTCATTATTTAAAGATATTTGGATGGTTTGGGGTGAGAACTCAGGGAAGTCCCTGCCTTTACTCTGCTATCTTAACCCTACCACCTCCATCCAAACGTTTAAAGCAGTTAAGTGAGTTAAGTTTTCATTACCTATAAGATAAACTCCAAAGAGATAGAGAGCATTACAAAATTTAAAACATCATTTCAATTGCATTAAATTCAAAAGATATATGAGCATATGTGTTTGTATGTATATATGTATATGCGCTTGTGTGTATAATTTATTTTCACTTTTCGACATCCATTTCAACAAGACTTTGAATTCTGAAATTTTCCCCATCTCTCCCCTTTTCCATTAAGATCAGCCCTAAGTTTTAGAAATTAATAATGACTTATATGTCTTTTTTTTCCTTAATTTTTCTACTTTTCCTTTGTTCACTTGTACAAGGCAATTATTAATGAAATATATTAATTTAGTTTACCTAGGCATTTAGAAACAATGGAAGAATACAAAGAAATGGGAAAAATTGTTTTGCCTTCTCTTCCTAATTTTGTCTTTGATTTACCATTACTGTGACATGCATAAATAGGGAAAAGGAAGACACTATTTCTTTGGTCTAGTATTCCATTTTTCAGAATGATAGCTGGGGTGGGGGTGAGGGGTGAGAAGGTTATACAAATTCTTTAAATCATGCCATCTATAGTTTAAATAAAAAGAGTGCAAAAATATAATCTTGATTACAAATGACAGACCAATTTTAAGTTGAGGCTTAAATAGTAACTTCCTAGAAAATAATCCTCTTTTGTTTGGATTTATTAAAAAGCTTCCTCAAAGCTGTGGTAAGATCATTAACTGTCCATTCAGTAATGAAATGGGATACAAGATGATTTCAAATTTAGTTAAATAACTTCAACACACAAAAACTCTGATGGTGGTGCTTGGTTTGGTTTTCCTTTTTTTCTCCTCATATTGATCAAACAACATAGCATGGAAACCCTATATAATGACATAAAATGGACAATAGTATCCTAAACTGAAATATCAGATATGACAGTGCCTTCGTCATATGAAGTTCATATGTATATGAAGTTCATTCATACAAAGTTCACTTTGTCAAGTGAACAATGAAGTTCACTTCAGAACTTTCAAGAATTTCCAGACGGTACAATAAATAGTTCTTTATAGCAAATAAAAGAAAAACACTAAAAGCTAAGATCAAAGTACTGAAAATGCTTGTTAATATTACTAATGTCAATAGGGTGCTCAGTGAAATAGCCTAAATGAACTGTTTAAAATCTATCTAAACTGTTAGTATAACAAAACAAAGTCTCACAGAACTCATTCTAAAATGGATTTAAAAAAAGGTTTTGAATCGTGTTCTCTGACTTATATTGCCCATGTTAAAAAAAAAGAAAAACAACTGATTTTACACAGTAAAATAAGATCACCAGTCCAATCTTCTGATGTGAGTTTTGAAAGGAGTGAACCCAAAGACCATGGGAAGACTGGTGAGACCAGCTACCGTCCTGACAGGTAGGTCAGGATATGAAATAAAAAAGTCATTTATTAAGCACTTACTATTTGTATTTCCTAGGCATTGTGTTGAACACTGGGAATACAAAGAATGTCTTAGCTTCAGATTCCACATTCTAATGGAATTAGACAATATCAAGCATGTATATACAAGCAAGATTACTGAAATGGTAATGAAATTTGAAGATCCCTTTGTATTGGAAATCTAAGAGGTAGTTATCACCTCTTAGTTATAAATTAAACCTCTGTTAAAGAAACAGAAGATATGAACCCCTGTTGCTGATGTAACAGGGAGGGGCTGAACAGGGAAGAGGTGCATGAAATTTCAGGAAGAGCACAAGCTGGACTGTCAGATTATCTTGGAATGAGCACCTGAATCTTTGGCTGCTGTTGCTGAACTGGAACTTCATTAGAGAAAGTGATTTTGATTTTGAGAATTAGAGAAAGTGATTTTGATTTTGAGAATGGGAGAAAGTGATTTTGATTTTGAGAATGGAGCTGTTGAAGTATTTTGAAGGACAGATAGAGCTGCTGAGTAACTGCTGAGGAGCTACTGAGGAGCTGCTGAGGATTTCAGAGGGCCCGCTGGAGCTGCTGAGGATTTCAGAGAACCAGCTGGAACAACCAGAGGAAGCATGACTCTGGTATTGTTACTTGTTGGTCCCTGTCTCTGTTAAGTTTTCTCTTCCCAGGAACAGAACTTCCAAAGGACTTAAGGTGGACTGGATGCTGTGAGCTTCAAAACAGAGCAGAAACTGCATGGAGAGTTAGACAAGGAGCTGGGAGCTCTCTGCCTTTGAACTCAAGTGGTAGTTTATTATATTTGGGAGGGAGCTGGGATCATGGAAGCTGAAAGCTTGCCCCGAATCAAGATGAGAAAACCTCTCCATGGATACTGAGTAGTTACTGATGAAGTTGTGATTTACTTTTGACAAAGGGGTGAATAGCCTGTGTATTTTCCACTACCCCTTAAGAGGGTACTGAATAATGACTGATGACTGAGTAGTGACTGATTTGTAACTCAGTGTGCCCCATGGGTGGAGCACTTTGACCTCCTTAATAAGTGACTACTTTGGTGAAAATTATGTGGCCATTTTATTGATAAGTTGTTGAGTTGTGAAATGGTGAATGTTGTACCTTGATTTTCTGTGAATGTTTTGCTTTGATTTGTTATGGAATAAATAGAGAGTTGACTATACTGTGGAATCAGAACCTAGAAAAGCTATTTATAGCAGCAGTCCTCTGGAAATCTGCTTATGAGAAGGGAAGACCTCAGGTATCCTAATACTTAGGTAGCAAAGGCTTCTTGATATAAGTAGAACTTGGTTCCAGGGGGCAGAGTCAAGATGGCACCACAGAAGCAGGAGAACTCTGTGAGCTCCCCCCATAACCACATCAAATACCTATAAAATATGACTGTAAACAAATTTTAGATTTCCAGAACCCACAACAGAGAAACAAAGCTCCTGCTGAAGGCAGCCCAACAGGCAGACTGGAAGGGTCCATCACATCACTCTTAGAGCAGAGCAAAGCACAGCAATGAATTGGCAGTTTTAGCCCAGGGTGGCCAGAAAAATCCACAACTGGACCTTACATTAGAATGGTTCATTGGAAACTGTGGCAGTTTCCAGAATTATTAACCCATAAGAGCCAAAGAAAAGGGAAAGTCAGTGAAACTCAGCTAAATTTGATGGAGAGGGGTGGATCTGGCCCCTCTCCCCAGAGCAAGAAGGAGTCCAAAGCAGTGGCTCTACAGCCACCTCCATGTGGCTGTTTCAGATCTTCCAGCCTGAAGATTGCAGGGCGTGGGGAGGGGCAAGCAATCATTCAGAGGCTACGTGCTCTTGCCTTGAGCTGCCTGGATTGGGATTGCAGTCTTCGGTGGTGGTCCTGAGGTGTGTGACCAGTGAACCTAATCTTGTGGGGCCTGCAACGATGGCGACCTCCTAATTGCTCTGGAAGCCTTGACAACCTCAGTAATTTAGGAAAAAGCTCTCCCCTCTGAAAGCAGACTTCTATGAAGCCCAAAAGCCAAGTAATTAACTGGCAACAAGAGCAGGTAAAGGAAGCATAGCAAGCAAAGAAATACAACTTTAGATTCCTCTTTTGGGGTCAAAAAGGATCAAACCATGGAATGGGAGGAAGACAACACTGTCAGAACTTCTGCACCAAAAGCTTCCAAGAAAAATTTAAACTGGTGACAGGCAATAGAGGACCTTAAGAAGGAGTTTGGAAACCAAATAAGAAAGTGGAGGGAAAATAGGGGAGAGAAATGGGAATGGTGCAAGAAAATCATGAAAAAAGTCAACAACCTGAGTGAAGAAAGTAATTCCTTAAAAAACAGACTAAGTCAAATGGCAAGAGGGCCAAAAAGCCAATGAGGAGAAGAATGCCTTGAAAAGTCAAATTTGCCAGATGGAAAAAAATCTCAACAGCTCAATGAAGAGAGTAAATTCTTCAGAATTAGAGTGGAGCAAATGGAAGCAAATGACTTTATGAGAAATCAAGATACTATTAAACAGATACAAACAAATGAAAAAATGGAAGGCAATGTAAAATATCTTATTGAAAACAACACTGACCTGGAAAATAGATCAGGAGAGACAATCTAAAAATTATTGTACTACCTGAAAGCCATGATAAAAAAAGAACTTAGCATCCTTTAAGAAATTCTCAAGGAAAACTGCCAAGATATTTTAGAACCGGGGGTAAAATAGAACTTGAAATAATTCACCAATTCCTTCTAGAAAAAGATCCCAAAAAGAAAACTCCTAGGAATATTATAGACAAATTCCAGAGTTCCCAGATCAAAAAGAAAATATTACAAGCTGCCAAGAAGAAAAAATGTTAATACTGTGGAAACACAATCAGATTAACACAAGATCTAGCAGCTTCTAAATTAAGGGATCAAAGGTCCTGGAATATGATATTCTGAAGATAAAGGGAGCTAAGATTAAAACCAAGAATCACCAACCCAGAAAAACTGATTATCATTTTTCAGGGGAAAATATGGCTGTTCAATGAGGTGAAGGATTTTCAAGCATTCTTGAGGAAAAAAACCAGAACTGAATAGAAAATATGACATTCAAATTCACGAAGCATGAGAAGGTAATCATGGGGAAAAATCATAAGCAACTTATCAAAATTGAACTATTTACATGCCAACATGCAGAAATGATAATTGTAACTTAGGAAACTTTTATCACATATATATATACGCATGTATATGCATGTATATGAATATGTATATGGATATGTATACATACACATATGTCTATCTCGAGGGTTTATGTGCAAATGAATACATATGTGAATGTGTGTATATATGTGTACAAGTATACATAAACAGAGGGCATAGGATCAATTGAATAGGAAGGGATGATATTTTAAAAGTTGTATTTGGGAGGTGGGAGAGCAGTAGAATGAGAGGAGATAGGGAGAGACAGAATGGGGTCAATCATCTCATATAGAAGAGACAAGGGACAACTGTTGCAATGGAGAGGAAGAATGAGAAGGCAAAAGAGAATGGATCTTCCTCACTCTCATTGAATTTGGCTTAGGGAAGGAATGATATACAGTTTAAATTGGGTATCAAAGGCCAATGGGTGGGCGAAGGGAATGAGAGGGACTAGGAGGGGAAGGCAAGATGGGGGGGAGGGTTGTTAGAAGCACACAAGTCTGTAAAGGGACAAAAAAGAGAATAGAACAAGTGAAGGGTGGGATAGGAAGAAGGGAAATATAGTCAGTCTTTCATAACATGTCCATTGTTGAGATGTTTTGTGTAAATACACATATACAGCCTGTATTGAATTGCTTGCTTGTCTTCCTTGGGGTGGGTGGCAAAGAGGGAGGAAGGGAAAGGATCTAGAATTTAAAGTTATAAAATCAAATGTATATATAATAATAATAATAACACTTGGTTATTATCATTATTATCATTATTATTTACATGGAATTGGGAAATAAGGTATACAGACACTGGGGTAGGGAGATACATCTTGCTCTGCCTGATAGTCAAAGGGGTGATGCCAGAGGATATAGGAGAGAGCAGATTGGTGGAGGTGGTATACAGTGGGATCACTGTTTTGGGGTGGTGGGTAGGGAAAAGACAGGAAGAAAATTTGTAACTCAAAATCTTGTGGAAATGATATAAACTAAAAATAAACAAAAAGATAATCCAAAAAAATAAAAAAAAATTAAGCTCCAGTGTCTAATTGGTAATGAAAATAAAGAAATAAGTAGGTTCAAAGATGAAGAAAAAGACAATGCTCATGCTTGGCTTTACAACTACACACACACATATGCACAGACATTCCTGTATGTATATATGTAGGCATTTATGTATGTATGTATATGGAGTATAAATATATTGCAGTTGTTTTTTACATGTGTGTATGTGTAAATATAAACTATGTCTCTAGCTTGCTAGAGAAAAAGAGAGTAGAGAGATGATGGAGAGGAACAGATGTGATGCCAGAGATCCAACACCAATGAGCAGAGGAAGGTTTTCATTTTCCACTTACCTTTCCCTTAAAAAAGAGAAGAGCGATAGAATAAATGTTGGGTTACATTTTTCACTTATGACTAGCTTAAGACTACAGGGTTTTTGAGCAAATCCCCAAGCTTTCATTGCCATTATAGTATTCACATTTATGTTTTCTAAAGTGCAAAATTTTTTGAAGAAGAGATAATCCATATAAAAATACTGCTTCTTACATTACATTTATAACTCAATTTTCATGAGAAGAGCTACTGTACACTACATACTATATGTCATCTTATACAGTATGCTAGGAGTTCCTTACCAGCATAGAGACATGAATTTCTTATTTGCAAAGCAGTTGATTTAAATTTTTAAAAAAAGGAAGTGTTTTAATTTTAAAGGGTTCAGTTCTTTCTAGGCACGATTCTGGTACTGTCATGCCCCAATGAAAAAATTTTCAGTGATCTTCTCTTACCTGTATGCCGCAGGTTACAGCAGTTAATGCCCTTCCCCCACTGCTTCCTTGCCCTTGCAGCAGACTGGCCGAACTGCTTTTCCTCCCGCAAATTAAGTTTCAAAGTTCCACTTTCACTGACCTCTAAGTCTGGCTTCCTAGATGTGAAGATTCCTCCAGGTACAGTAGATCTTCTTTGAAGTAGACTCACGCTGTGGCTTGGGAGGCTCCACTCACCCCACCACCCTGGGGCCTGGACATGGTTTTGGTTTTAGGTTGGGCTGGTCTAGGTTCCCAGCCGACCAGCCTGCTGGATGAGCCCCACCTGCTGAGATGCCGTTCTCTAATCCTTATTTTTCACACCTTGCTAGATGTGGAGTTGCTGGAGGTGCAGTAGATCTTCTGTCTTGTAGACTGGCTGCATCTCTGCTCTGCTCTTCCTGGCCCCCTTGGGGCCTGGCCTGGCCATGTTTTGGTTTCGGGCTGGGCAAGTCGCGGCTCCCAGACTGCTGCGATGAGCCCCTGCTGCTGAGCTGCTTTCAGGGAGAGATGTGTGTTCTGTATTTTTATGAGTTTGAGAGTCCTAGACTTTGTCTGGGGTCATATTTTATGGGTATTTAGGGTGTTTGTGTGGAAGCTGCATAACCTTGCTGCTTCTACGCTGTAATCTTGGCTCTGCCAACAGTCCAATAATTTTTAAATTTTCTGTCCTGTATCAATTATCTAGGTCGGTGGTTTTTCTGATGATATATTATTTCACATTGGCTTCTTTGTTTTTCATTTCTTTACATGTGTTTTATACTATCTTAATTTCTCATAAAGTCATTAGCTTCTATTTGCTCCAATATAATTTTGAGGGAATTATTCTCTTCAGTGATTTATTTTTGAAATTTCTTTTCCCTCTGGCCCATTTGGATTTTTAATTCATTCTTATCCTCATTGAACTTTTGAGCCTCTTTTGCCATTTGAGTTAGTCTATTTTTAATGTGTTATTTTCTTCTGTATTTTGGGGTTTCCTTTTTAGCAGGCCACTGACTTTCTTTTCATGATTTTCTTGCATCATTCTCTTTTCTCTTCTCAATTTTTCTTCTTCTCTTACTTGGTCTTCAAAATCCTTCTTGAGCTGATCCATGGGCTCTAAACAATTCATATATTTCTTGGAAGCTTTTGATACAGGCTTTCTGACTTTGTGGTTTTCCTTCCATTCCATGCTTATATTCTTTTTGTCCCCCCAAAAAGAATTCTATGGTCTGATTTTCCTTCCTCTGCTGACTCATCCTGCCAGTCAATTGCTTGACTTTTGAACTCTTTGCTATGCTAGAAATCTGCTTCCTGAGTGGAAATCTTTGTCCCAAATCACTGTACTTTACAAAACTCTTTCCAGACATCTGAGGAAGGCTCCCTACCTACTGAAACTACACTGGCACATTGGCATTTCTCACCCCATCACCACATCTCTAGACAACACTTCAGATCCAAGCAAGTTAAAACAAGAGTGATTACCCTCTGAATGTTTGATTGGTTCCCCTACAATCTGCAGGAGCTCTGGCTATATCTACATGGCAGCAGCTGAAACTGCCACACATCTACCACCTCTTTCCCCAGGGACAGGGGCCAGACTGGACTCTTCCCATCTTGTTCCAACAGAGTTCCCTACTACCCTTTTACTTTGTCTTTGTCTTTTATAGTTTGAGATGTTTGGAAACTGCCACAGCTGCTGGTGATTTAGTCTCCCGAAGTCTGTTCTGATTGCCACTGGTAGAGACCACCCTGGGGCCAGAACCACACAGCTCATGAGAAACTGTGCTTGGCTCCCAGAATACTGTCATAAACCCTACCTTTTGATCTTCCAGGCTGCTGTCAGTGGGAGATCTGTTTCTGTTACTTTGTGTTTTCTGTAGCTCTAAAATTTGTTTAGAAATATATTTTACAGATATTGGAGGTGGCTGCGGTGGAAGCTCATGGAATTTCTTGTTTCAACTCCCAGATTTTCCTTTTTTCTAACCTCATTTTAAGACCTCAGTCTCAGAAAGTTGAGTTCTTTTCTCCAACACTACCCAAAGTTAGAAAAAAATATCTAGTCTGAAGTGAATTCCATTCAATTAAGCTGAGGTTAAGAGAGGCACTTTTGTCTAAGTTGTCAAAGTTTATCTGTCCTAGGTTGACATGAGGTCGCTCTCAGCCACTAATTGCAATATTCATTAAATCACTAATTATTAACCAAAAAACATTAATATTTCTCCTTGGGAACACCTACTCTTCAAAGAGTACAAAAATGGTAAGCTCATCACCATGACTATTTTGGGTCTAAGAGAGCCAAATAACCATCATTTTATTAATAAATGTGCTGGCCTTATCAAGCAAATGATTTTATTACCCAGAAACTATGCCTCTCAAATCTTTTTAATTACCATGTATGGATTGTTATTAAGCTCATTTTTATGATTGATTTTTCAGTCTCCAATTAATTTTTAATCTGTGTTTCCACTGTTCTATATTATATATGTCTTTTGTTCATTATTATTTGAAAAGAGTTCATTTACTATTTCTGATTTTAGCGATGAAGTTTTTATTCTCCAATGTATGGTCAATTTAAAAAAGTACTATGTGCAAATGTATGTGGGGGGGCAAGAACCAATATTTCTTTTTAATTTCATTCAATTATATGCAGATATCTATCATATCAAGCTTATCTATCATTCTATTCATCTTAGTTTCTTTTTTATTTATTTTTTGGTTGGGTTCATCTAGTTTTTAGAGAGGAATGCAGTTGTCCACTATTATACTTTTGGTATCTATTTCCACCTGTAATTAGTTTATCTTTTTCCTTTAAAATTTGGATGTTATAGAATCTGGTACACATAAGTTTAGTACTGATATTACTTGATTATCTATGGTACTTGTATCATAACGTAATTTCCCTGGTTACTTCTTTTAATTCAACTTCTTTCAGTTTTAACTTTGTCTGAGATAATGATTGCTATCCCACCTTTTTTGCATCAGTTGAAACAAAAATTCCTACTGCAACCATTTATTTTTTTCCCCATGTGTATCTCTCATTTTTTTCTCTTTTTTAAAATTTTTTTTTAGTTTTAATTTATTTTCTTGCTTGCATCATTCATTTCCACAAGGTTTTGAGTTACAGATTTTCTTCCCTTTTTGCCCCTGCCCCCGAGCCAGAATATTGATCCCACTGTAAGGCCCCTACCACAATCTGTTCCCTTTTATGCCCTCCTCCAACACCCCTCTAGCTTTCTAGCAGGGCAGGGAGGGCTCCCTGCCCCCATCTCTGAAGGTATTATTTCCCAGTTGCATTTGATTGTATAGCTTTGAATACTAGATTGTTGCAATTCCTCCCCTGTCACCCACTCCCACTGGGCAGAGCAGCAATTCAATATAGGCTGTACCTGTGTAATTACACAAGGCATCTCCATGGTCGGCAAATTGTGAGAGGCTAATTGTATGTCCCTCCTTCCTATCCTGCACCCCCCTTGTTTTGTTCTCTACCCTGTACCTGTCCCTTTACTGAGATGTATGCTTCCGGCACCCCTGCCCCACCCCTCCCTTCCCTCCATCACCCCTCCTCTCATTCCC
>CM053600.1:17288379-17300805 GCA_028646575.1 Pseudocheirus occidentalis | reverse complement strand
GGTGCAGGATAGGAAGGAGGGACATACAATTAACCTCTCACAATTTGCCCACCATGGAGATGTTCTGTGTAATTACACAGGTACAGCCTGTATTGAATTGCTGCTCCTCCCAGTGGGAGTGGGTGACAGGGGAGGAATTGCTAGAATCCAGTATTTAAAGCTATACAATTAAATGCAACTGGGAAATAATACATACAGGTATAGGGGCAGGGAGGAGCTCCCTGCCCTGCTAGAAAGCAAGAGAGGTGTTGGAGGAGGGCATAAAAGGGAACAGATTGTGGCAGGGGTCTTACAGTGGATTCAATGTTCTGGGCTGGGGGGTAGGGACAAAAAGGGGAGAAAATTTGTAACTCAAAACCTTATGGAAATGAATGATGTAACCAATAAAATAAATTAAAATTAAAAAAAAAACTCTGAGATCCAAATCCTCTCCCTTCCTCCCACCCACGCAACGTCACTGAGAAGACATGTAGTTTGATTAGAGACTGCGCATGTTTTGGCATGCAAAACGTTTCCATATCAGTCAATGTTGTGGAAAAAAATGGACCAAAAACAAACTAACTAAAATAAAGTTTAACAAAAGGAAGTTTCAATGTGCATTCAGATACATCAGTTCTTTCTCAGAGGATGGATAGCATTTTTCATTGGTAACCCCTTCTGTGTTGTCTTTGATCATTGTACTTCTGAAAATAGCTAAATCATTCAGTTGATCACCTTACAATATTGCTGTTACTTTGTATAAGCTCACATAAGTCTTTTCAGGTTTCTCTGAGAGCATCTTGCTCATCATTTTTATAGAATATTCTACCGTAATCCCATACAACAGTTTATTCAGTAATTCCCCAAATAATGGCCATCCTTTCAATTTCCAATTGTTTTGCCACCAGAAAAGAGTTGGTATCACGTTTTCCTTGAACATGTAGGTGCATTTACTTTTAAAAATCTCTTTCGGGATACAAACCTAATAGTACTATTGCCAGGTCAAAGAGGATGCATAGTTGGTATGGAACCAAACTGATCTGCAGAATGGTTGAATCAGGTTACAATTCCACCAAGAATATATCAATGCTTCCAGTCTTCAACATTTGCCATTTTCCTTTTCTGTCCTATTTTCCAGTCTAGTAGGTAGTGTGTATATTTTTACTTCTTTGAATCACTTCTGATGATCCTAAAGTTCATTCACTTCCCCTTACCTCTCCACTCTTCCCGTCCACTGCAAAAACAAAAAAAAACATTTTTGACTCTTTTATTTGAGATAATTTACCCCATTATACCTAACTCTTTACCTTTCTCCAAGTACATTACTCCACTCCCCTCTTTACCATCCACCTATGTCACTGCTAGGCCAAAAGGCTATTACCATTTATTTCTAAAGAAATTGTATTACATAGAATGAGGAAATTAAAGATTGCTCTGGAGGGTGCTCTTAACTTCAAACACCATGTATAATAACCTCTCGGTGTTCTCCCTCATCATGAATACAAGTTTGTGCGTAATATATTTATGCATGCATGTGTTTCTGTGTATACATAAATTCTGGTGTTGTTATTCAAGTGTTCAGTCATATCTGACTCTTCATAAACCTGTGGACCACAGCATCTATCATCAGCTCTCTCTCAAAATTTGCCCAAGCTCATATTCCTTACTTTCTTGACACTATCTATACATTTCCTCTTCTGCTGCCTGCTTTTACTTTTGCCCTCAGTTTTTTCCAAAAACCAGAGTGTTTTCCAATGCCTCCTGCCTTTTATGTGTGTGGACCAATTATTTAAGCTCCAGCATTAATATTAGACTTTCCAGTGAACAGTCTGAATTAATTACTTTAAATATTGACTGATTTGATAATCCTTGATATCCAAGGAACTCTCAAAAGCCTTACTTTGTGCCATAATTCAAAAACATAAATTCAGCAGAGCACAACTTTCTTTATAGTTCAACTCTCACAGCCTTATATTTCTAGCTAAAAAAACATGATTTGACCATTCAGACTTTGTTGACAAAGTGATGTTTGCTTTTTTGTATGCTGTCCGTATTTTCCTTATCTTTCCTTCTATGGAGCAAGCATTTTTTAATTTCATGCTGAAGTAACTGTCTGTAATCAGCTTTGCGTCCAAGAATATGAAAATATGACAGCAATTCTATTTATTCTCTCTCTAATTACCAGGACGTTATGGGACTAATTGCCAAGATATTATTCTTATTTGATATTAAGCTTCTAGTCAGCTTTTATATTCCCCTCCTTTACTCTTATCAAGAGGCTTATTAATTCTTTGCATTCTGTCATCAGATTGACAGATACACTGAATATCTGAGATCACTGGCATTTCTTCCAGGATGCTATTCTAGATTTTGATTAGTTCGACACTTCACATAGTATATTCTGCATTTGAATTGAATAAAGTGAGAGTATATGACACTGTTCTACTCCTTTTCCAATATTAAACCAATTAATTGTTCAATGTTTGTTTCTAACTGTTTCTTCTTGACCTGCATACAGGTTCCTAAAGAGATAAATAAAAGAATCTGGTACTCCAATCTCTTTGAGGTCTTGTTACATTTTGCTACAATCCACATAGTCAAAGGCTCTAGTGTAGTAAAAAAAACAGATTTTTTTTCTTCTGTAATTCCCTTGTTTTATCCATAACCCAGCAAATGTCAAAAATTTAGCCTCTGGTTCTTCTGCCTGTTCAAAAATCAGTCTGAGCATCTGGTAATTTTTGGTTCACATATTGCTTAAGCTTGCAAAATTTTAAGCATAGCATTGTTAGCAAGATAACTGAAGGAAATTATTTGGTAATTTCAACATTCTTCAGTATTGCCCTTGTGTAGGATAGGGATGCAAACTGATTTTTTTTAACCTAGTGCCCATTGTTTTGTTTTTCCAAATCTGCTGCTTGGCCACTGAGATTTGAAGTCGTTGTCTTTGCAAGACAAGCTAACTTTTCATGTAAGAAAGATATGAAGGAGGAAATACTGACAGAAGACATCTAGATGATGTAGGATGAAGAGGGGAGAAGAGAGATCTCTTAATGATTTCATTCACTTTTTTTCCATTAGCTTAAGGAAAGCTCATATAAGTTTGAGGAGAACAGGTTGAATAGGATAATGATTTACTTATTGACTGCTTTGTCATGGCAGAAGGCTTCTATAGTTCAATGAAATCATGTGCTTCGCCACACAGAATTACCCAAGATGGAGAGGTTATAGTAAAGAGTTCTGACAAATGGTGATGCACAGAAGATAGAAATGGCATACAATTCCAGTGTCTTTGTAAAAAAATAAAAGCCAACCCCCCCCAAGAAAATGAACAAAGAAAACACTGACAGTGCTAAAAGAATAAAACAGAAAACAATTGATGAAGAGCCCCTCAAGTTGAAAGATTAGAAGATGTCTGACAAGCTACTGGGAAAGAAAGGAGCACAGTTACAAGAAGTTTTGAGTTAAGTGTCTGAGGCCAGATTTGAACTCAGGTCCTCCTGACTCGAGGGCCGGTGCTATATTCTTTGCATCACATAGACTCACCAAGTAGTTCCAATATTAATAAAGTATCTGGGCCAAAGTTGAAAGGAAACTCAGCAGTAACAGGGCTTGGTAATGAAAAGAAAGTCTGAGATTATGGGGATTAAAATTTCATAGGAAACAGAAATATAAGACCTACAAAACAAGGACAGTGGGGAGGCTGGGTTTCACAGTCAATAGAGCACTGATCTGGTCTCAGGAGGACCTGAGTTCAAATCCGGCCTCACACACTTAACTCTTACTAGCCTTGTGACCCCAACTGCCTTGCTTTCCCCCTCCAAAAAACAAAACATAAAATAAATAAAATGAAATGAAATGAAATAAAACAAAACAAAACAAAACAAAGCAAGGAGAGTTGGATGTGCTCAAAAAGGAGATGGAAATATGAAACAACAACATCTTTGGTGTCAGTGAGCTTACATAATCAGGAATGGATGAATTTAATTCACCTGATCACTAAATATATTATTGGGTACAAGAATATTTTGAAAAAAAATGAAGTAGAAGATTGTGGCATAGAAGCAACGAGGTTCCATAGCTCTCACAGAGCCACCTCAAATATCCATAAAATATAAACAAATTTTAGGGCTCTGAAACTCACAAAAAAACAAACAGAAAATCACATCTTCCTCTGAAGGCAGCCCATCAGGAAGGGCTCAGTGCAGCACTCTTGGTGCCACAACTAGCTCATCCCGAAACTGTGGCTTGGCCCCAGGGGAGCCAGGAAGAACCACAGCTGGAGACTTCAGGAGAGTGGATCAGCACCAGCTGTGGCTGTGTCTAGAACTAGCAAGCCATGAAAAACAAGGACAAAGTGAAAGGTCAGCGGAACTCTGGTAAACTTGGGGAAGAAAAGTGGTCCAGCCAAACTGCTTCCAGAGCAAGGAAGTGGCAGAAGTGAAAGCACTTCAGCTGTCTCCATGTGGTTGCTTCAGAGCTCCCGACCTGCAGACTGCAGGGGGGGCCAAGAGATTTTTCAGAGGCTAAGTACTGTTTCACTGAGGGACGTGGATCCAGATCCTAGTCTTCCATGGTGGTCCTGGGGTGTGTTTTCAGTGAGCCAAAGCTGGTGAGGGCTGCAGTGGCCTCCCAATAACTCTGGAAGCTGCAAAAATCCCAGAGTTTTGGGACAGAGCTTTCCCCTCTGGAAGCAGAGTTCCACAGAGCTAAAAAGTCAAGCAAATCACTGGCAACATGAGCTGGAAAAGGAAGCAAAGTAAGAACAGCAACTGAAAATTAGATTCCTTCTTTGGGGACAAAAAAGATCAAAGCATGGAAAGGGAGGAAGACAACACAGTCAGAACTCCTGCACCAAAAGCTTCCAAGAAGCATGAAGATTGCCTCTGAGCTATAGATCAGCTTAAGAAGGATTTTGAAAACAAAATGAGAGAAATGGAGGAAAAAATGGGAAGAGAAATGAGAATGATGCGAGAAAATCATGAAAAGAGAGTCAACAAACTTACTGAAGAAAATAACACATTTAAAAATAGATTAACTCAAATGGCAAAAGAGACCCTAAAAGCCAATGAGGAAAAAACATGCCTTAAAAAGTCAAATTTGGGGGTGCGCCAGTGATGTGGCTGATGTGGCGGCGGCAGCGGGAGGGGGGGTGGTGCGTGTGGCACCTGTTTCTTCATGTCCTGGGAGCAGAGCCCCGAACCCCGCTGCTGCAGCCACCACCATGTCAGGCTTGTCGGTCCAGGCCAAGACCCACAGCTGGGCCAAAGACTACATCAAAAAGGTGATGGCCACAATCAAGAAAGTGCGGAAATGGGAGAAGAAGTGGGTAACGGTGGGTGACCCATCCTTTAGGATATTTAAATGGGTGCCAGTAGCCAACAACAGAGAGAAGAAGAAATCCAAATCGAATAATTCAGTGGCCCAAGAACCTAATGGGTTTTCCTCTGACGCCTCTGCCAACTCCTCTCTCCTCTTTGCATTTCAAGATGAGAACAGCAACCAGAGCTCCATGTCTGATATCTATCAGCTCAAGGTGGACAGTAGTACCAACTCAAGCCTCAGTCCCCAGCAGAGTGAGTCACTGAGCCCAGCACACACCTCTGAGTTCCAGACAGATGATTCCCAGCCACCCACATTAGGTCAGGAGATCCTGGAGGAACCATCCCTTCCTGCTTCTTATGTGACTGATGAACTTCCCACCCTAACCAAGGAAGAACCAGTTCCACTGGAGACACAGGCTGTGGAGGACTAGGGGGACTCAGGCACCCCACCACTGAAGTGCTTCTGTGTGGAGCAGTCTGCTGTGCTGCAGACAGCATTAGAAAGCTAGAGCCACCTGGCCTCCCTGCCTGTTTGGCCCCTAGCCTCTATTTATTGAATTCTAGTCCTGGCCGTGCTGTGTTGCTGGCGTAAAGGCAAGCATTGGGGTAAAGACACTGCAGATCTCAACCCCCTGGGCTGAAAGGCTGCAGTGGTAAGGTCGCGAGAGGACTTGGGGTCATGGAGTCATCTTTCTGTCCCTGGTATCTGTTTGCTTGCTCCTAGGAAGAGGGTTGCTTCTCCCCCAATGCTTTCCTTAGGGGACTCAAGCTGCAAGTGGGTGGCCCCAGAGTCCCCCAAGCTCTAGCCTCTTGAAGTTCTCCAAGGCACACAGGCTTCCAGGTGTGTGTCAGGCCCTACCCCTGCTTTTTTGGGAGCCAATCCTGGATCATCAGCCATCATTTCTGCTCCTTGGGTTGAGCTGCTGCTAGGCCAGTGAGTGTAGTGCAGACATGAATGACTGCCCTGGAGAGAGAGAGAAAGTGCATAGGGATCTCAGTGACCCTTGTTGGAAGCTGTAGGCTCTCAGGCAGCCCCAGGCAGGAATGTGGCTAGGGCTGGCACTGGAGAGGAGGGGCAAGATTAGGTGCCATGGCCTAATCTAGGCTTCTGGGGAAAGGAAGGGCTTCATCACCTGGTTGAGCTTGGAGGCAGATCACATGGATTTCCATTTACCTGGGCCCCTGGCCTCTTCCTCAATTGTCTGTTTCAAATTAGGCTCTCACTGGCTGCTAGTCTTCCCTGCCTCGCTCCCTTCTGGTGTGGCCCCTGCCCCCAGTACTGGGTCAGCACTGCTGCTATGGCTTATGTCCCAGCGAGAGTGTGAGGTTCTGGGACCACCAAGATCAGTTCCTCTTCATCTCATACTTTCTTGAAAGTTGTCTTTTCTTAGAAATCTGCATGTTGAATCGAATTTTGTGATATTATTTTTTGTTTCAAAAAAAGAGTTTAAGAAAATTAAAATGGACGAGTATGAGTGAAGACATATTTTAGCACTGAATAGAATATTTTTAAAATTAAACTATTTGAAATACAAAAAAAGTCGAATTTGGCAGATGGAAAAAGAATCTCAAAAGCTTTCTGAAGATAATAGTAACTTCAGAATTAGAGTGTAGCAAATGGAAACAAATGACTTTATGAGAAATCAAGAAACTTTTAAACAGATACAAAAAAAATAATAAAAATAGAAGGCAATGTGGAATATCTCCTTGAAAACACCACTGACATGAAAAATAGATCCAGGAGATACAATTTAAAAATTACTGGGCTACCTAAAAGCCATGAGCCAAAAAAGCCAAAAATGTTTGAAAGCATCCTCCAAGAAATTCTCAAGGAAAATTGCCCCGATATTTCAGAACCAGGGGGCAAAATAGAACTTGAAAGAATTCACCAATCACCTCTTGATAAAGATCCCAAAGAGATAACTCTTAGGAATGCTATGCCCAGGTTCTGGAGTCCCCAGATAAAGGAAAAAAATATTATAAGCTGCCAAGAAGAAACCATTTGAATACTGTGGAAACACAATTAGGATAACCCAGGATCTAGAAGCTTCTACATTAAGGGATCGATGAGTGTGTAATATGATATTCTGGAGATCAAGGGAGCTAGGATTAAAACCAAGAATCACCTACCCAGCAAAATTGAGTATAATGTTCCATGGAAAATATGGGCATTCAGTTATGTGGAGGACTTTTAAACATTCTTACTGAAAAAAAAGAACTGAAAAGAAAATTTGATGCTCAAAATACAAGAAGCAAGAGAAGGTAAACATAGGAAAGAAATCATAAGAAACTTATCAAAGTTGAACTATTTATTGGCCAACATGGAAAAATGATAATTGTAACTTATGAAACTTTTATCAGTATGAAGATAGGTGAAGGGAATACATACATACATATATGTGTGTGTGTATATACATATATATATATATGTGTGTGTGTGTGTGTGTGTACATATAGATATGTCTATATACGAGGTTTTTTATATGCATATGAACACATCTGAATATGTGTATATATGAGTATATAGATGGCACAAGATCAGTTGAATAGGAAGAGAGAATACTCTAAAAGTTGGAATTCCGGGGTGGTAGAGGATTAGAATGAAAGCATACAGGGAGAGACAGAATAGGGTTAATCATCTCATACAGAAGAGGTGAGGGATAATTGTCACAATGGAGGGAAAGAACAGGAAGGCAAAAGGGAAAGGGTCGACCTTACTCTCATTGAATTTGACTTAGGGAAAGAATGACATGAACTCTAAATTGGGTATCTTGCCACACAGGAGAGTGGGGGGGGATGGGGATGAGAGGTGGGATGATGGAGGGAAGGGCAGGGTGGGTGGGAAGGGCTGCTGGAAGTACACAATTCTTTAAAAGGACAGGACAGTGTAGAGAAAAGAAAAATGGGGATCTGGATAGGAAGGAGGGACATATAATCAGTCTCTCACAATATACCCTCTGTGGAGATGTTCTGCATAATTACACATGTACAACATATATTTAATTGCTTGTCCTTCCAGTGGGGGTGGGTGACAAGGGAGGAAGGGAAAGAATCTAGAATTTAAAGTACTGTAATCAAATCTTAAATATATATAGGTATGTATGTATATACCATACATATAAATGCCTATATAATTGTTATTATTATTATCATTATTGTTATTGTTTATTATTATCATTAATATTATTAATGGCATCCTACTGGGAATTAAGACATAGAGGCATTGTGATGGGGAGATCCATCTTTCCCTAACAAAAAGTTGGAGGGGTTTGGGGGAGGATGTGGGAGGGTGCATATTGGGAGAGTTTCTATACAGTGGGATGGCAGTTTTGGGGTGTTGATTGGGTGGGGATGGGGAGAAAATTTGTAGTTCAAGATCTCTTTGAAATGAATGACATAAACAAGAAAATAAATAAATTAATTTATTTTTTAAAATGTGATACAACAAAAAAAGGAGAAAAAATGAAGTAGAAACTCACTGTTTCACAAAAATCTGAAGTGAAAGAAGAACAAAAAAGCCAAAGAACTATCTGATGATGCTTTACACATATATGAGCGATGAAGGAAAAGATGAAGTCATAGGAGAAAGAGAAAGATATGCCCAACTCAATACGGAAATCCTGAGACTAACAAGGGGGCATAAAAAGGTTTTTTTTAAGTGAGCAACGCAAGGAAATCGAAGAAAACAATAGATGGGGAAAGACAAGAAATCACTTCAAGATGATCAAATATTTTAACAGAAAGTTTAAATGCAAAAAGAAAAAAAATGATGAGAGACATAAATTGTAGGGTTTTAGCAGAAGCAAATGAGATGAAAAAGAGGTGATAGAAGTACACAACAGAATAGTGCAACAATGATCTTAACATCTCTCATTAAAATAATGGTGTAGTTATTGATCTAGAGCCAAAAATCCTGGTGAATAAAGCAAACTGGGCCTTAGGAAGCATTGCTAACAATATAGCTAAACAATAGATGTAATTCCATTTGAAACATTTAAAATCCTAAAAGATTTTACTGTTAAAATGCTTCACTAAACATTACAGCAAATTTGGAAATCTCAATGATGGCCACTGGATTGGAAAAAAAAAATTGGCACACTTCCCAATCCTAAAAAATGTCAGTGCCTTGGAACGTTAAAATTACTGACCAAATTCAGTCATTTCACATGCTAGCAAGGTTGTGGTTAAGATTCTCCAAGCAAAGTCTCAGCAATATGTGAATTGAGCAAAACCAGAAGAAAAGAAAGCGGCAGAACAACTAAAGACCAAATGGTTAATATTCACCGAGTTTTGGAAAAAAACAAGAGAGTTCCAATAAACATAAATAAAATGAATCAAAGGTATCTATTTCTGCTTCATTGACTACACTCAAACATTTGACTTTTGGATCACAATAAAATGTGAGAAGTGACAAAGTGATGGGATTTCCAGTTTATCCTGCTTAGCTACTGAGGACCCTGTATGCAGTCCAAGAAGCAATACTTAAAACTAAACATGGAACAACCAGTTGGTTTACGATTGGAAAAAGAGTATGTCAAGGCTTCATATTGTCACCTTGTTTATTTAACATATTCAGAGAGTATAATCATGAATATCATTCTGGATAAATAAAAAAAAAATAGAAATAAGTTTGCTAGGAGAAACCTGAACAAGGTCATATATACACGAACTATATAAATATATAACTATATAAACATGCAACTATATATAACTATATATATAGCTGTATTTATATACATGATCAATCTCATATATATATATATATATATATATATATATATATGCTAATGTATACAAAAATAAAGTCAAAATGGGTTCATGATTTATATGTAGAGGGTGATACCATAAGCAAATCGGAAGAGCAAAGATTAGCATCAGATTTAGGAGGAAAGAAGAATTTATTACCAAACAATAGAAATAGAGAGCATTACAAAAGGGATAATTTTGATGACATTAAATTGAAAAGGTTTTTTACAAAAACAAAAACCCAATGCAACCAAGATTAGGAGGGAAGCAGAAATTTGGAAAGAATTTTTACAACCAGTGTCTCTGATAAAGACCTCATTTCTTAAATACACAGATAACTGAGTCAAATTTATAAGAATACAAGTCATAATTGATACATGCTCAAAGTGTATGAACAGGCAGTTTTCAGAGGAAGAAATTAAGGATATGTCTAATCATATGAAAAAATGCTCTAAATCATTAGTGATTAGAGAAATGCCAATAAAAATAACCCTTAGGTACCACATCTCACTGGTTACATTGACTAACATGACAGTAGAAGAGAATTATTAATGCTGGAGAAGTGGGAAAATTGAAACTTGAAATGCATTGTTGATGGAGCTGTGAACTGATCCTAACATTCTGGAGCATGATTTGGAATTATGACCAAAGGGCTATAAAATGACCATACCCTTTGATCCAGAAATACCACTTCGAGGGCTATTTCTCAAAGAGATTATACAGATGGAAAAATGATCTGTATGTAAATATGTGTTTTTATATGTACTTCTTTGTTTCTTCCTTCCTTTGCTTCTTTCTTTTTTCATTCTTTCTTTCTTTCTTTGTTTCAAACAGGTCTTTTGTGGTGGTAAAGAACTGGAAATCAAGAGGATGTCCATCAATTGGGAGTATCTAAGCAAACTGTGGTATATGAAATGCAGTATTATTGTTCTACAGAAAACGAGGAGCAGACAGATTGCATAATATGGAAAGCCTTACATAAACTGATGCTGATTGGGGGGAGCACATCTTCAGCAAATTAATGAATACATTACTGAGAAAAGCAATTGTCTATTGAAGTGTTTGTGTGTGTGTGTGTGTGTGTGTGTTTGTGTGTGTGTGTGTGTGTGTGTGTGATGAATACCTCTGGCAATCTGCTGAGGTCTAAATGTAACTTCTCAGACTAACATACATGAATATCAAGAAAACCAAATATATTGTTATACATTTATCAAATTATATCAAAATTATTAAAGTAATGTCTAGCATTGGGTCTATTAACTAGTGACTTTGAAGTAGTTATGGGTAAAAATACATTTTGAAGTATTTAAACAATGGTAATATGGTCTGAAAATGTCTATGACTTCTATTGGTGACATAGTTCCAAACAATATAGTAGTCCTGGAGTTTGATTATTAAGTCCATAATTGTAGTAACTGCTAAATTTTAGTCAGCAGTTAGTGAACACAAAAAAGTATTTTTTCCCATCCCAGTTCATGAGCCTAATAAAATCTATGTATGGATCCTTGGTCAATAAGATCCAGGGAATGAAGGATGTTTAAAATACCCTGCTTTGCAACTACAAATTGAAGAATATCTGTCAGTCTCCTGTTGGGATCCTACATACCAATGAAATATTAAGTCCATTTCACTAATAAAAACAAAATAGGATTATAAGAACATTTTTAATGTGAATAATAAAACTGAAGTCATATCCAGAATCTAATGAGGGAACAGGAAGAAATGATACGTATATAAAATGGAAGTTTATATTTCATAGAAAGCTACTAAAACATTATTTTTTCTTTTTGATTTTTAATACTTTCTTTCACTTTATTTTCTCTGTTGGATGTAATTTTTTCACTTTTTTAAATTGTGTTACAAATTCTCTCTCTACCTCTTTCACCTACCCATTGAGAAAAAAAGCAATTCAATATAGAATATATGGCAAACATAATATGTGTACATATTAGTTTTGTTGCAAACAAAAATCATCAAAAAAGAAACAAGAAAGTTAAAAATAGAAAAAAGTACATTTCAGTCTTCATTCAGAATAATTTCTTTCTCTGGAAGAGAATCTCAAGTTCTTTCCCTTTTGGTCTTTCCCTTCTGATTTACTATTAGCTGAGATAGATATATTTTATTAAGTTTGTGTGTGTGTGTGTGTGTATGTGTGTGTGACTAGTTGAACCAATTTAGATATGAGTAAAGTTCAATTATTTCTACTCACCCTCTCCCCCACTGTTTTTATCAAATGTAAATGCTCTTCCTTGTGTGTCTCTTATGTAAAATAATTATCCTCTTTTTTCCTATTCCTTTCCTCTTCTTCCAGGATATGCTTCTTTTTCACCTATCCATTTCTTATATCATCTCACTATGATGGAAAGGATTCCTTTCCCTC
>CM053600.1:17266359-17282879 GCA_028646575.1 Pseudocheirus occidentalis | reverse complement strand
ATATATACTTTTATACTTTTATACTGCCTTCAACTATATTCATATTGAGAAAAGTTTCATAAGTTACAATTTTCATAAATTACTATTTTCATTTTTCCACTTTGGCATGTAAATAGTTTAACTTTGAGAATTTCCTTATGAATTCTTTTCCATTTTTATTTTCTCATGCTTCTTGTATTTGAATGTCAAATTTTTTATTCAGTTCTAGTTTGTTCATCAAGACTGCTTGAAAATTCTCCACCTCATTGAATGACCATATTTTCCCCTGGAATATTCTACTCAGTTTTTCTGGGTATGTGATTCTTGGTTTTAATCCTAGCTCCCTTGATCTCTGGAATATCATATCCCAGGCCATTTGATCCCTTATTTTAGAACCTTCTAGGTCTTGGGTTATACAGACTGTGTTTCCACAGTATTCAAATTGTTTTTTCTTGACAGCTTGTAATATTTTCCCCTTCATCTGGGAGTTCCAGGACCTGGTTATAATATCCCCACGGGTTTTCTTTTTGGTATCTTTTTCAAGAGATGATTGGTGACTTCTTTCAATTCTGTTTTGCCCTCTGGATCCAAAACATCAGGACAATTTTCCTTGAGAATTTCTTGAAGGATGCTTCCTAGGTTCTTTTTTGATCATGACATTCTGGGAGTCCAATAATTTTTCACTTGTCTCTCCTGGCTCTATTTTCCATGTCAGTGGCTTTTTCAATGGAATATTTCACATAGCCTTCTGTTTTTTCATTTGTTTCAATCTTTTTAATAGTGTCTTAGTTTCTCATAAAGTTATTTGCCAACATTTGCACCACTCTAATTCTGAAAGAATTATTCTCTGCAGAAAGCTTTTGAGATTCTTTTTTCCATATGGCAAATTTGGTTTTTTAAGGCATCACTTTCCTCATTGGCTTTTGGGGTCTCTTTTGCCATTTATCTATTTTTGAAGGTGTTATATTCTTCAGTCAGTTTGTTGACTCACTTTTCATGATTTTCTGGCTTGATTCTCATTTCTCTTCCCAATTTTTCCTCAACCTGTTATTTGGTTTTCAAAATCCTTCTTCAGCTCCTCTAAGGCTTGTAAACAATTTATTTTTTTCTTGGAAGCTTTTAGCTCAGGATTTATGACTGTGTTGTCTTCCTGCTCTCCCATGCTTTGGTCCTTTTTGTCCCACCAAATGGAATCTAAAGTTAGGCTGCTTTTCTTGCTTTGCTTCCATTGTCTGCTCATGTTGACTTTTAGGCTCTATAAAACTCTGCTTTCAGAGGGGAGAGCTCTGTCCCAAATCTCTGGGGTTTCACAGCTGCTGGAGGTATTAGGAGGCCACTGTATCTGTAGCCCCCTCCAGCTTTTGCTCACTGGTCAACCACCTCAGGGCTACTACACAAGACCACTATCCAGATCCAGGCAGGTTAAGGCAAGAGCACTTAGCTACTGAATGATTGTTTGGCTCACCTGCAATCTGCATGCCAGGAGCTCTGAACAGTCACATGGAGCGAGCTTCCACTTCCACTGCTTTCTTGCTCTGGCAGTAGACAGCTGGACCTGTTTCTTTACCCCCAATTTAGCCTAGTTTTCTGGCTTTGACTTTGTCCTTGTCTCTTATATGTTGATAATTCTGGAAACCACCACAGTTGCTGGTGATCCACTCTCCTGAAGGCTCCAGCTGAAGCTTTTCCTTTCTGACCTGAGGCTATAGGCGTGGTTTTAGGGTAGGTTGGACTGGACTGTGCTGCAGTGAGTGCTTACACTCCACCTTCAGGATCCCTTCAGTAGGATCTTTGTTTCTCTGTCATTTTATAAGTTCCGAAGCTCTAAAATTTGTTTAGCATCACATTTGATAGGTATTTGAGGTCGTTATCTGGGGAGCTCAAGGAGTTCCCCTGCTTCTAAGCTGCTGTTTTGATGCCACCCCCACAAGGGCTATTCCTAAGTAATGTTGCTTCTGCTCCTTCAGTTTCTTCAGTTGGCACTTCAGTAACACAATTAAATCTGATGCTTCTATATAAGGCAAGTGAGAGAAAAGCTGGACATAATACAAATTATTTAATATCATAAGATTAATAAAGTTGATAAAGGTCTTTTGCTTGGTTGCATAAAATATAATTTAGTAGTTCAATCAAAATACATGAAAAAATACCTTACAATTCATTACAATAACTTAGCTAGATTTTCATAATACTTGATTTATCTCATCTATTTTTTTTCCATTTTATTCCTGGAAATTTTGTTTTCTTACAATTTAATTGTAAGAATAAATTTTAAAAAAGAAGATGAGAGAATAGCAAAGAGCAGAATAAAGGCTAGAGTACTAAGCAGACAGAGGGGAAGTTCTTTTTGAGACAACTGAAAAAACTAAATAAATAACAACAACAACACAAAAGAGTATAATGTGCCGCATCTTTTTTCTGAGAGTCTTTAAAAGTAGAATTCAAATCCTGCATCGGACAATTACTGTGTGTGTTATTATTTTCTTTTTACCCTGGGACAGTCCTTGAAATGATCTTGTCCCAGGCAATTCCTCATGACCATACTTTAAAGCAGATATCAATCATTCTTGATTGAGTGTTTTGGATAAAAAGGAAACTCACTACACTGTGTAATTAATAGTAAATGGAAGCTCAATGAAGGTGTAATCTTAAATTAGAATCAGAGAATCTTAAAGTTGGGTGGGATCTCAGCCACTATCTATTCTAATTAGAATAAGAATTGAATCCCTGATCCAACATACACCAGGAGAGGTTGCCAGTCTCTTACTGAAAAGTTCTAAGCTGTAGATTCAAACCATACTATTTTCTGACATTTCAGTTTTTTAGGAATATTTTTTTCTTGAAGTCAAGCCAAGATTTATGCCTGTTACATTTAACCATTGCTCCTGGCTCATCCCTTTGAGAACAAACTGTCATTATAATTTCATGATGTTCTTTGGGACTAAACATCTGAAAAATAAAAACTTATGAATAACAACTGGTTCATATATTTTTATTAGCAAGAATAGGGCAGAAGCAACTTTTAAAAAAGCCTTTACCATCAAGACAAAATGAAGTTAATACCTTACCTTTTTGAGGCAAAACCTAGAACCAAAAGGTAGAAGCTGCCAAAAAATAATAAGCTAGGATTTAATGAAAAGAAAATCTTCCTCATAATCAAAAACATACAATTATGAAACATTACTTTAGGAGAGATTTCTAATTATAAATTTTTAAGTAAAGATCAGATGTATGTTTGTCAGATCTATTACAGATTTCAGTTTGGGGCTGGAAAAGATAGGTTTCAGAGACTTTTTGAACTCTCCAAGTCTGTAATTCCTTAAATGTTAATATCTTACTCTTTGGGGCCATTCAAGATTTATATGATTTTCTAGTCAACAAAATACTCTTTCCCTTACATTTGGAAGTTGAAATTTTGACTATGGTTTGTGATTAAATAAAATCAATCACAACTGGTATTTATTAAATATTGATTCATAAAAATCACTTTTCAAAGTGCAGGGGAAATACTAAGTTTAGAAATATGTGGTATGCACAATTAAAGCTTACTATTTAATAAGACTCCACTGAAATAGAAGTTATCACTCATAAAAAAAAGATAAAGTCACATGAAAGAAATGAAAAAATAGATATATTTTAAAATATATGCTTATTCTTCACCTCAAGTCCATCACTTTTCTACTCAGAAGCAGTGTTTTTTTAAGATCAGTCTTCTCGACCTTTACTTAAATTTTATAGAAAAAATGAATGATTTATTAATCTGTCATTTATTTTTCCCCTCCTGCTTATTTCATATCACCCAAATGCCTTCTTTTACCTTCTCATTTTTCACCCAACTCACATTAAGAAGTGAGCCTTTTTTAAAAAACAAAATGCAACACATTTAATTAATTCTGTTTAATCCTATCATCTGCAACAGATTTCTCCCTTTATTATCCTCAAATTAAATTCTGGAATAATAGTTCTAACATAATTTTAGGGGAACACATTTTTGAATGCTCTGAATTGGATATAAGGCCTACAAAAATTCCTAAAATTTCTTTAAACTCTTTAAAATCAAATGAAAATAAAAGAGAAAAACATGGCAAAAGAAATGAGAGTGATATGAGAAAAGTTTGAAAAACAAAACAAAAGAATTGACAGCTTGGAAAATAAGACACAAAATAATACTAAAGAAATTAATAGAGGCACCTAGGTGGCACAGTAAAGGGGCGGCTAGGTGGCCCAGTGAATAGACCACTGGCCCTGGAGTCAGGAGGACCTGAGTTCAAATCTGACCTCAGACACTTAACACAAATACTAGCAGTGTGACCTCGGGCAAGTCACTTAACCCCAATTGCCCTCCAAAAAAAAGTAAAAAAAAAAAAAGAAAGAAATTAATACTGGAAAAACAGAATTGGCCTATTGGTAAAAAGACCTACAAAATTTTACTCATGAAAATAATTTCTTTACAAAAAGGCAGAATTTGCCAAATAAGCAAAAAAGTCACAAATTCTCACTGTAGAAAATAGTTCCTTAAAATTTTAAAATGGGGAGATTGGATCTAAGATGGAAGAACTGAGGAGGATCTCACCTGAACTCTCCCAATTTCATCTCTAAACAGCTATAAAATGTCTCCAAGCTTAATTCTGGAGCAGTAGAAACAATAAAAGGACAGTGCAAAATAATTTTCCTATCCAAGATAACTCAGGAAAGTACTGTTGCATTAACATAAATAGGAAGCACTGTCAATTGCTGACACTGTCTGGGCAAGACAATAACAGACTGTACTCCATCAAGTCAGCAATGAGTCCCTGAACCCCTGGAGAGGCCAGCAAAAGTAGAGCTTTGAGTCCCAGGACATATCAGCCATGGGTTCTTGTGGTTCCAGCACTAGTCAAAGGTGAAGCCTTATGTATACAACTCAAGAAGCTTGAGAAAGTGGTCCCATGACTCCAGGAGCAAATCCTTACTTCAGCATAAAGTTAAAAGCTAAGAAATAGTCTGGTAAGTAAGCAAAAAAGGAGAAGAAGAAGAACCTGACCATAGAAATATACTATGGTGAAAGGAAGAACAAAACACAAACTCAAAGAAGGAAAGCAATGCCAAAGAGCAAACATGCAACCCTTAAGGAAAAGTATGAATTGGTCTCAGGTCCACAAAACAAATCCTGAAAGAGTGAAAAAGATTTTAGTAATCAAAAGAGAGAGATAGAAGAAGACTTGGGAAAGGAAATGAGAGATATGAAAGATTTTCATGTAAAAAAATGTGTTAAGAACCTGGTAAAGTAAAAACAAAACATGGAAAGGATATACCAAAAGTCACTAAAGAAAATACCTCTTTAAAAAGTAGAATGGATCTAGTGGGAAAATGAGGTATAAAAGATCATGAAACAAAGTAAGTCTTTAAAAGCAGAACTGGGGAAGACGGAACTAATGACTGCATGAGACATCAAGAACAAAAAAGAAAACAAACTTAAAAGAAGGAAATGTGAAATATCCCATTGGAAAAATAACTGTCCCGGAACATTGATCCAGGAGAGATAATATAAGAATTATTGGACTACCTAAAAGCCAGAAAATAGAAATTGAAATATCATAGAGGCACAGACAGCATAACACTGGATTTAACATTAAAGGATCTGAGGATTTTGAATATAATATTCTGAGAAGCAAGGAAGCTAGGATTAAAATCAAGAATCAACCACCTACCCAGCAAAACTGAATATAACCTCTGAGAGGGAAAATCCAGTGAAATAGATAACTTTCAACCAAATCTTATAGACAAGTAGTAGAAAAGGAGAATAAGATAAGAGGGGAAACTGATAGAAGAGAGGTTGTATCTGGGGAGGTGGTGGGCAAAATCAAAACACTTGTAAAGAGAAACTGCATAAAAGTAGGTACAAAAAAGGATAAACACTGGGAATATAGGTTTGAGGGAAATACACAGTTAGTAACTATAATTGTAAATGAGAATAGGAAGAATTCACTCATAAAATAGAAGTAGATGACACAGTGGATTAAAAATCATAATACTACAAGCTCTCTCTGTCTCTCTGTCTCTCTGTCTCTCTGTCTCTGTCTCTGTCTCTGTCTCTGTCTCTCTCTCTCTCTCTCTCTCTCTCTCTCTCTCTCTTCACTCTGTTCATCCTTAAAAGTGTTTTTCTTTTGAATGCCACCTCCCCTCACTTTGTCCATTTTTTCCTCTTTCCTTCCCACTTTCTTGTGGAGTAAGATGGATTTCATTACCCAACTATGTGTGGTTATTATTCCCTCTTTTAGCCAGTTTCAGTGGGAGTAAAATTCAAGTATCCCCACCACTTCCACCATCTTCTTTTTCACAGTAATAACTCTTTTGTATCTCTTTGATGTGAGACAATTTACCACATTCTACCTCTTTCCCCATTTCATTCCTTTTTCTTACCCCCTTAATTTTATTTTTAGTTATCATTCCATTATATTCAATTCACACATTTGCCCTCTGTCTATACTCCTAATTGCACTAATAATGAGACAGTTCTTAGGGGTTACAAGGTCAGTTTCCAATGTTGGAATGTCAATGATTCAGTCATCCTCAAGGTCTTCTGCAGGTTTGCGCTAGTGCAGCCTGGGATGGACTCTACTCTCACCTCTAGATGAGGCAGACATTTCCTCCCATGCTTCTAAGTTACCTTGGACTGGAAAACTATTTTACCTCATCATTTAGTGGGTTGCACCACTCGAGAATTCATATTGAAGGGTTGTTTGTGGTTGTATTTTGATTGGAATTCAGGAGACCTTTGCATAGATAATGCCATTTCTTGATCTCTTTTTGTCTAGAGTTTTAATAAGAGTTAGTTTTGCATTTTGTTAATCTTTTTCTGCATCTGTTGAGGCAATCATATAATTTTCTTTTGGTTGTCTTGAATGTGGTGAATTACACTGATAATTTTCCTCATATTGAACCACCTGTGCATTCCTGGAATACTATTGTGCTACAAGAAATGATGAGCAGCACATTTTCAGAAAACAACCAACAAACCTGAAATGAACTGATACAAAGTGAAGTATGCAGAACCAGGAGAAATTTGGTACACAGTAACAACAACATTGCATGATTAACTGTAAATGACTTATCAATACACTGATCCAAGAAAATTCAAAGGGACTCACAATGAAAAATGTTATCTATCTTCAGAGAAAGAACTGAGAGTTTGAATGTAGATTAGAGCATACTATTTTTTACTTTCTTTGTTTTTTTGGGGAAGGTATTTTTGGTTTGTGTTTTCTTTCACAACATGATTAATATGGATATGTGTTTTGTATAACTTAATAATATAATACGTATTAAACTGTTTACTGTATCAAGGAGGAAGAGGGTAGAGAGATAAGGAAATAATTTAGAACTTGTGATTTTGGAAAACAAATGTTGAAATTATTTTAAATGTAAGTAGAAACTAATGAATAAATAAGACATAAAAAGATGGAAGCTTTTAAATAGATTAAAATATGAAATATCTCATCTTACAAAAAGTTCACCTGGAAAATGAATTGAGAAAAAATTTAAGAATTATTGGACAACATGAAAGTCATGATTAAAGATGAGTCTAGAAAGGATATTTCAAGTAATTATAAAGGAAATCTGCTCCCATATCCTAGCACCAGAGGTCAAAAAGTTAATTTAAAAAATCCATATATCACCTCCTGAAAGAGATCCCTAAATAAAAGCTCCCAGAAATAAGACATCCACATTTCCCAGCTCCCTGTTCAAAGAGAAAATACTTTAAGCAGTCAGCAAAATGAATAAGCAGAAAAACTGATAGGTGATAGATAGATAGATAGATAGATAGATAGATAGATAGATAGATAGATAGATAGATAGACTGATTGATTGAAAGATGGATGGATGGATGGATGGATGGATGGATGGATGGATGGATGGATGGATGGATGGATAAATGAATATTTACTAAAGGACTACAGACAGGATCACACAAAATTGAGGAAATACAATGTTAAAGGAGTAGGGACTTGGACATATCCTATTCTGGAAGGGAAAGAGCTAGAATTATATCCAAGACTAATCTACCCCCAGGAAAAATCAATATTTGATGACATAGAGGACTTTTAAGGATTCCTGAAGTAAAGATCAGAGCTGAATAGAAAATGAGAGTTTCAAAAACAAGACTCATGAGAAGCATTAAAAGGTAAACATGAAAGATAAATCATAAGGGAATGAATAGGATTAAATACCTTCCATATCTATATAATGAGATGACACAGATAAGTCCTTAACAACTTTATCATTAAATAAGGCAATTAGAAGGCATCTACCTGGAAAGATATTATAGGAGTGAGTCTTCTACATTGAGATAATCTAAAAAGAGGGAGAGAGAGAGAGAGAGGTTAAGGAAAAGAAACAATAGAGAAAATTATCTCACAGAAAAGAGGAGATTTTATAAGGGAGAGATTGTATAGCCAAAGAGAAAATGTGCGAGGGAGTCTGGAACCTCATACTTGGTGAAATTGGTTAGAAGTGGATATAATATAATACACACTCAATTATGCATAGACGTGTTGTATCCAACATAGAAGTAGACGGTGGATAAAATGCAAGGAAAATAAGAAGGAATTGGTCAGAAGCAAATCATTTTTTTTAGGAGACAGGATGAAAAGAGAGAGAAACAGACAAACAGAAGGAAACAAGAGAGAGAGAAACATACAATTGATAACCATAACAAAGAATGAGAATAAGATGTACTTATCTACAAAACAGAAGGATATAGCATAATGGACAGCTAATTAGAGCAGTTGAAAGAGCAAGGGGTCTAAAGTTAGGAAGATGTGAGTTCAAATCCAAACAGATGCTTACTAGTTGAATGACATGGGCAAGTTGCTTAATCATATAGAGGGTTAGACTCAGGGTACTGAAGACCTTGGCATGAATATTGCCTCAAACCATTAGCTCTTAAACTGAACAAGTCTCTTAGCTTCTGTTTTCTCAACTGAAAAATGGGAATAATAGTAGCACCGAACTCATGGAATTACTATGTGGCTCAAATGAAATAAATTATGTAGTTTTCTATGAATCTTTTGCTTCAATGCAACTGCTAGTTTCTTGGCTTTCTGGGTCAAGAAAAGGCCCTGTTTCTGTTTACTTAAACTTTTATGAAGTTAGGTTTTATTCATTTAGACATCAGTCTTTATACATAGATATAGGCATTCAAAAAATAATCTAAAGGTATTATATTATCACAGTGTCATGATATATTGTTGTGAATTTAGAACAAGAGAGATTCTTTATAGTGTGGTAGTTCTTAAAATATTCTTTGGATGACAGAGAGGCACACATAGCTGAGACTAGAGTATAGGCCAAGAAGAGAGTTTATATCTCTATTGGCCTCATATCCATTCTACAAGTATTTGAGCTTCGTATATTTCTGGGTCAGTTACCTCTTGGACAAGATAACATATTTCTTAGTTCCTACTGGGCATAAAAAGGACCTCTAGGGTTGCTTATTCTGCTTAATTCTGTGATGGAGGAAATTATTACAACAGACTAGATGTGAAATTCAATGTCATACTGCATTCAAGTGGACTTTATATATATATAAATAAACACATATAATTATATTCATGACAGTAGGTGATTTTTCAGAAATTCAGAATTTTGGTGGATTTGGAATAAAATAGGTGAATTTCCCTTCTATAATTTCAATCTAAAGGACTTTATTAGAGTGGAGAATAACAGCTAATCCCAATATCAAAACATAGATTTTGGTTGACATATTAAAAATTCATTTATCTTAGATTCAAACAGCTACATGATTCATTTTTTCCGTCTTACTCATGTTTGTTGATATTCAGTCCTTTTCAGTCATATTTGACTCTTCATGCCCCCTTTTGGGTTGTTTTTTGTTTTTCTTTTTGTTTTTGCAAAGATACTGGAGTGGTTTACCTTTTTCTTCTCCAAGTCATTTTACAGATAATGAAAATGATGCAAACATGGTTCAGTGATTTGCCCAGGGTCACACAGTTAGAAAGTGTCTGAAGCTGGATTGGAACTCAGGTCATCTTGACTCCTGATGAAGTGCTTTAACCACTATACCAACCAGATCTCAATCTCATACAGGGATAACTAAAACTAACCATGATGACTTCAAAATTCCCCCCAACCCTACCCATCCCCATGCAATGCTGAAGTTAAATCTGAATCATCAAAGAATGACTCAGTTCTTTTCAATGCATTTTACCTTAAGTGTTTTTTAGAATTCAATAGTCATTTGTAAAAAAGAAAAAAAAGTCAGTATCCTTGTGGCAACTCTCAGTTAACTTAAAGATGTTTAAAATGAAGATCTTGAAATATATGTCTGTGGTCCCTTACATTCCTAGATTTATGAATCTATGATCTCTCTTAAAAGATCAGTATGTCGTTATGAAAAAAAATGTTAGATCTGTGGTCAAGTGAGACCTGGGTTGTGATCAAACCTTTGTTCCTATTTGTATGTGGTTATGTGCCCATCATTTAACTTCCTATTATGTCAGTTTTCTCATCTTTAAAATGGGAGTACATGTTGAGTTACTGATAGTATTTATTCACATATATGTATATCAATATAATTATATATATATATATGTTAAATCTTAAGCTACATTATAAACATTTTCTATTTTGCTAATATTAAAAAGATTTATAAACCTTTATGGGCAATACACATTTCACCTAATATGATTCAAAAACTCTTTTGATAAAAAATATTACTACTCTTGCAACTAGTTAATATTTAGAAGAAATCAATGAGAAATCTCAAAGACACAGGCTACTGTTGTTGTTGCTCTTGATCTTGTTCATATTGTTGTTTCAAAGGACCCATCAAGAAGCTCAAATTCAATGCAAAGTTCATAGTGACTATGAAGGGACAAATACCATTTTTCCCCCTTCCTCTTTCTGCAGCATGAAAGTCTACCATAGCTATAAACATAGGTGTTTCTATAGTGAAAAGATAAAAACCTAATCTAAAGATCAGACTGCTCCATGAAACACCTGGCATTGCCAGAAGTTGGACAGTAATCAACTTTATGTCGTTAATGTTTGCAACTTAAAATTCAGGGAAAGTCAATTCAACTATAATGATCTATTTCCACTTACATACAAATAAGGCAGGAGCATCCCCAAATAGGAGCATTATGAATATGTGGCATAATGATTTAAATTGAGAGTTGAATAATGAATCCTGATTAGCAATACATTGAACCAAATGTGGAAACAATTCGTAGCATTTTTCAATGCATTTTGTTCTTAGAAGAACTGGAATTCTGATTAATGGTACATATGCCCAAATGAGAACAGTGAGTATTTCATTTAGCATCTGGATGCTTTTTCCCAAGCTGCATTTCCAGCTCACATCAAATGGTGGCAATGCTATTAGTATAACTATAGGAAGGAAGCTGAAAGGCTACTAGGTTTTAAATGTGGTGAATTATTTCCATGCTAATTATTTTCAGGCCAGATTTTTCAAAGATTTTTTTCAAAATTTTTGACTTCAAACTTATCTTTTGTTTAGATTGATTACTTGAATAATGCAAGCAGGTTGTAGCACAAAATCCAATAATGACATTAGTTTTGTGCACTCAGGTGAAAAGAATATTTAGTGTATATAGAATAGCACCAGAATATTGTTTATAACTCTTTTCTAAGTAACATCTTAAACCTGCACTGTCCCTTTAGGCAGCCTGTCCCTTTCCCAGCAAACAAGTAAAAAGAAATCAGAATATTAAAGGAAAAAAATAGCTAATATTTATATGGTGCATTAGGTTTCCTAAATTTCTTTACATTCATTCCTTTGATCCTCAAAACAACCCTATGTGGTAGATGAAACTATTAGCCTTTTTTACATGTGGGAAAACTGAGACTCTGGCAGCTGAGCTCCATTTTTTTCTTGTAGTGCATATTCTATTCAATTATACATCAATTTATTAAGGCATTGCACTAGAATTGAGGAAAGGAAGTGAATAACAATGCAGCATAATAATAAATAATAACAGTAATAGCTAGCAATGATGTAATGTTTACTATGACAAGACACTATGCCAAGTGCTTTATAAATAGTTCCTTATTTAATCCTCACAAACATCATGGAGCATAGGTGCTATGCTTTTTCTCCTTTTACAGATGAGGAAGCAGGAATGGAAAGACTAAGTGATTTGTCCAGGGCCACAGAGTTAGTAAATACATAAAGTCAAATTTGAACTCAAGTTTACTTGACTTGAGACCAGATCAGAGTTCTATCCATTGCACTACCTACCTGACTGAATAAGCTTATTTTCTACCACAGGGGATATAATATGAAGATGTTAAAGTTTCTAAAATTACACATATGTCCATTATCATTATAATTTAGACTCTTGAATTGTTGCATTTTATCATAACAACAATGGTAATTAAGTGCTATTATTAGAGAGATTGAGTTGAAGCAAATGATGACAGAAATGAGGTAAAGACCAAAGGCAAACAAGGGAAGGGATGAATAATTCACAGCCACTAATTGCGGACTAACTGAGGAGGGCACCTTCAAGGGACTACTGGCCAAATGGAAAAGGGCGAAGGCAAGCAGAGTGTTCTAGAAAGTAACACACAGCATTTCACTTAATTTCTTTTGGCCCCTAAAATGGTTGCCAGATTGGAGGTCAATATGGTGGTCACAAGAAAAAAAAATCTATTCCAATTTGTGAGAGGGAGGAGGAAGAATTATCTACTGAAAAGTGTACAAAACTACTGTGCAAAGTATGATTTTTTTCAATTTGCATTTTTACAAATTATTTTTACGAATTATTTTACAAGTTATTTTTGTATTTTTATCCCCATCTCATAGCCCAGTAGCTACCATAATCTTCATGGTGCATAATATATATTTGCACAACTCAAAACAGTGGTATAGACAAATAACTGAAGAGAGCTCAGGCCTATAGGAGTCAAAATTTTACATTTTAAATTTTTTTCTTTTTGAATTTATTTATTTATTTTCCTTTTAACATCATTCATTTCCAAGAAATTATGTGATACAAATTTTGTCCCCGACTTTCCCCCACCCACCACCCCAAAACAAACATCCCACTGTACAACCCCTCCCCAAATCTGTTCTCTCCTGTGTTCTCCCCCATTGCCCCTCTGACTTTGCAGTAGGGCAAGATGGATCTCCCTACCCCAGTGCCTGTATATCTGAATTCCCAGTTGCATGTAGTTAATAATAATAATAGTATTATTGTTAATAATAATATATACATACATATATACATGCCAGAGGAATGATGATTATCTTAAATATTTTTATTGTGTGGAATTTTCGGTTAGATGAATTTGAAAGGAAACTCAGGTGTAAAAATCATCCTCCTAAAGCAGAGATCTGAATTTTCTTCTACTCAGTAACTTCCAGTGGCACATTCCAGCATACAGGATCATATATATACAATATCGTCTGCTAAGCATTCAAAGCTAACTTTCATTTTTACTTAGCTTCAGAGGGCAGAACTAATACATAGAAATTATTAGGGGAGATAAAGAATCATGTACAAATGTTTAGAGTTATCTCAAAATTAAACATAAAGAAACACCAAATCATGCATATGTATATATGAACATGTGTACATTCATAAATACATACACATGTATTTATGTGTATGTATATATAAATATATATATGAATAGCTCATAGCATGTTAATATATATAATATTCTTTCATCTATTCACATTTATAGGTAGATGACTGATAGATATGCATATGACAATATTTATATATACACTTATCTGTGTACCCACCTTCGCATATATATTTACACGTGCATGTAATGTATGCATATAAGCATGTTTCTACATATAAACATTGAACATGTGTGTATACATATAAACATTGATAAAGATAAATCTATCCATTACCTTTTTATCTATCTTTTTATGTTTCTATATATCTATCTACTCCAAGAAGTTTAAACTTTACTCCCTCTTCTTGAATCTGTTTCTACCCATCCACTGAAATCACTCTCTTTGAAGGAACAAGACCATCCTCATGATCAAATTAAATGTAATATAGCAGTTATTTTGTGTGTATGTGTATGTGTGTATATATACATATATATAGACACCCACATACATACATACTTACATACATACATACATACATACATACATACATACATATATTCTTTCGGGATCTTTATCAAGAGGCGATTGGCGAATTCTACCAAGTTTTTTTTTGTCCTCTCATTCTAAAACATCAGGGAAATTTTCCTTGAGAATTTCTTGAAATATGCTTTCTAAGTTCTTTTTTTGATTGTGTCTTTTAGATAGTCCAATAATTTTTTAATTATCTCTCCTATATCTATTTTCCAGGTCAGTGGTTTTTTCAAGGAGATATTTCACATTGCCTTCTATTTTTAATTTGTTTAGACCTGTTAAATTGTATCTTGATTTCTCATAAAATCATTTGCTTCCATTTGCTCCACTCTAATTCTTGAGAAATTATTCTCCTCAGCAAACTTCTGAGATTCTTTTTCCATCTGGCAAATTCAACATTTTAAGGCATTCTTCTCCTCATTGGCTTTTTGAGCCTCTTTTGCCATTTGAGTTAATCTATTTTTAAAGTGTTATTTTCTTCAGTCAGTTTGTTGACTCTCTTTTCATGACTTTCTTTCATCATTCTCATTTATCTTCACAATTTTTCCTCCAGGTCTCTTATTTGGTTTTCAAAATCCTCATTAAGCTGTTCTATGGCTTGTTCCCAGTCTACATGTTTCTTGGAAACTTCTGGTGTGGAAGTTCTGACTCTGTTGTCTTCCTCCCATTCCATGCTTTGATCTCCATCCCCTACCCCCACCCCCACAAAAATAAGAACCTGTAGTTGAATTGCTGAACTTGCTTTGCTTCCTCTGCCTCCTCTTGTTGCCAGTCAATGATTTGACTTTTGGGTTCAGTAGCACTCTGCTTTCAGACCAGAGAGCTCTGTCCCAAATCACTTGGGGTTTTGCAGCTGCTGAAGCTATTAGGAGGTCATCATCTCTGCAGCCCCCACCAGCTTGTGCTCACTGAAAATGCACTTCAGAACCATGACCTAAGACTGTGATCCTGTTTCAGCAGCTCAAGGAAAGAGCACTTAACTTCTGAATGATTGCTTGGTCTCTCTGCAATCCGCAGGCCTCAAGCTTTTAAACAGACAATTGGAGGTGCCTGAAGGACTGCTTTTTTAGCCACTTCTATCCCTGGAGCAGTTGGCTGGAACGCCTCCCCCAAATTTAGCCTAACTCCAGTGACCTTTCACTTAGTGCTTCTTTCTTATTGGTTAGTAATTCTGGAAAACATCAAAGCTGCCAGTGATCTACTCTTCTGAAACCTCCAGCCATGGCTTCTTCTAAGAGCCCCAGACCAAAGGCTCAGGTTCATGCAGTGACGATATGGGATTCCAGTATGCTGCGATGAACTCCTTCCCATCTGCCTGCTGGACTGCCTTCAGCAGAAAATGTGGGGCAGGGGGGGATGTAATTTTTGTGATTTCTGGAGATCTAAAATTTGTTTAGAGTCTTATTTTAAAGGTATTTGATGTGGTTATGTGGGGAGCTGGGGAATTTTCCTGCTTCTATGCTACCATCTTGACTCCTCCCCAAAAACCAAAACCGTTTTGAGGAGGGAAAGGGAGAAGGGAGAAAAAAAGCATAAAAGGGGGAACAGGATGGAGAGAAAGACACAAATAATCATCCTAATTTTGAAAGATAATGCGATAAACTTTCCCAGACAACAGAAGTATATAGCAGAATAGTTTAAAAACTATAATCCTAAAATAGGTGGTTTACAAGACACACCTTTGAAACAGGGGGTAAAAGTAAAAGATGAGAGTGGAATATATTATGTTTCAGCTGAATTAAAAAAAACAGAGGTAGCAATCCTAATCTCAGAAAAAGCAGAAGCAAAAATAGATCTAAATAAAAGAGATAACAAAGGAAACTATATCCTGCTGAAAGGTGCAGTAGACAATGAAGAAGTATCATTACTAAACATATATGTGCCACGTGGTAGAGCATCCATATTTTTAGAGAAGTTAAAGGAGCTGTGGGAAGAAATAAATAGCAAAACTATACTAGTGAGGGACCACAATCTCCTGATCTCTGAACTTGATATATCTAACCTCAAAATAAAAAAGGAAGAAGTTAAGGAGGTGAATAGAAGTTCAGAAAATGTAGAGATGGCATAGCTCTGGAAAAGAAATGAATGAGTTTAGGAAATAATATACAATTTTCTCAGCAGTATATGATATAAACAAAAAAATTAACCATTCACTAGGACATAAACACTTCACAATCCAGAGCAGAAAGACAGATATTAAATAAATCCTTTTCAGATCATGATGCAATAACAATTATACATAATAAAAGGCCATGGAAAGATCAATTAAAGATTAATTGCAAAATAAATAATCTAATCTTAAAGAATGAGTGTGGCGGGGTTGACCCAAGATGGCGGCGTAGAAGCAGCAAAGCGCCACAGCTCCCACACAAACACGCTAAAAAACTCATAAAATGGGAGGCTAAACAGATTT
>CM053600.1:17249990-17265859 GCA_028646575.1 Pseudocheirus occidentalis | reverse complement strand
ACACCCACCTAATAGCTCTGGTAGCTGGGAAAATCCCAGCAATTTGGAACAGAGCTTTCCACCCTGGAAGCAGACTTCCACAAAGCTGAAAAAAAACAAGCAATTAATTGACTGGCCAAAATGAGGAAAAGGAAACAAAATAAGAACAGCAATAAAACTCTAGAATCATTTTTCATGAACAAAAAGAATCAAAGCATGGAATGAGAGGAAGACAACACTGTCAGAACTCACACACCAAATGCTTCCAAGACACTTGAAGAATGCCTAGAAGCTATACATCAACTGAAAAAAGACTTTGAAAACCAAATAAGAGAAGTGGAGGAAAAATTTTGAAAAGAAATGAGAACAATGTGAGAAAATCATGAAAAGAGAGTCAACAACAACCTGATTGAAGAAAACAAAACTTTAAAAAATAGATTAACTCAAATGGCAAAAGAGGCCCAGAAAGCCAATGAGGAGAAGAATGCCTTAAAAAGATAATAGTAACTTATGAATGTTTTCTTAGTATGAGGATTGGTGAAGGGAATACAACTACATACATACACACACACACACACACACACACACACATATATATATATATACACACATATATATATATATACTTACACATATGTCCGTATAAGAGGCTGTATATGCGTATGAATACATATCTGAGCATGTGTGTATATGTGTATATAGAGGGTATAGAACCATTTGAATATGAAGGAATGATGCTTTGAAATGCAAAATTCTGAGGTGGGAAGGGACTACAATGAGAGGAAAAAAGGAGAGACAAAATGGGGTTAATTATCCCATATAGAAGAGGCAAGGGATAACTGTTACAACTTTACTTTAAGTTACTCTTATTGAATTTGGCTTAGGGAAGAAATGGCATAAATTCTAACCTGGGCATCATGCCACACGGGAGAGTAGGGGGCATGGGGATGAGAAGCAGGATGATGGAGGCGAGGGCAGGGTCTGGTGGAGGGATGCTGGAAGCACACACTTCAGGAAAGGGACAGGGACAGGGTAAAGAAAAGAACAAGGAGGTAGGGATAGGAAGGAGGGACATATGATCACTGTCACAATATGTCCTCTATGAAGACGTCCTGTATAATTAATCAGCCACAGCCTGTATTGAATTGCTTATCCTTCCAGTGGGAGTGGGCCACAAGGGAGGAACTGAAAGAATCTAGAATTTAAACCTCTACAATACATACAACTAGTAATTAAGATATACATGGGCTGTGGTAGGGAGACCCTCCCTGACCTACCAGAAATTTAGAGAGCAGTTCAAGGGAGGGGCTTTACAGTGGGATTGCTGTTTTAAGGTTGGGGTAGGGAAAAGACGGTGAGAAAATTTGTAATTAAAAAATCTCATGAAAATTAATGATGTAAACAAGAAAACAAATAAATAAATAAAAATAAAAAATAAAGAAGGAAAAAAAAAAAGAAAACACATATTTCCCATGGTCATAGGAACTGAGACACAGCTCCTCTATCCATCTACAAGTGGGTCCACCCACATGCAGACATGCTCACATATGAGTGTCAAAGGGTGGCAGCATTAGGAATATTGAGAATCACTGATATATACCGTGATATCTGCCCTTCTCTTGCATCCATGGAGCATTGAAAAATATGGTTTTTTTTTTACATCTTTGGTCACATTCTTCCCATTTCCTCCTCTTTTGTGGGGAATGGAAAATATTCAGCTTACACATTCACATACACAAACACATGCCACTATGGTACTGGGCTACATTTTAAACCCTTCTCTATGCTATTTTTAATGAATTTTTACATTCATATTAGATTTGTATTTACTATTTTTTCCAGATAATAAAAATTCCAATAATGACTAATGTACTAACTAGTTGTTGCATCCAACTAATATTTAATAAATGCCTTACCTCCTTTTTTTGATTTTCATAGAGAAAAAGAATTATACCAGATGAACAAGGATGTATGAATTGTGGTGCCTTCTGGAGATTTAAATTTGCTAATTTTCTTTTCCCCAAAGGCCCTGCTTTTCCAAACTTTTCTTTTTTACCAATTCACTGTGTTCTAGGTTTAGTGAAGTTGTCTAATCCAAAAGTGTCCATAATTAGGTAAGAACCCTAAATAGAAGCAAATAAAAGTACAGTAGAGTATAGAAAATGTCAATATATGCTTTTCTAAGACAATATGTAACATGATTGGGATATTTCTGCATTTAGTTATCACCTTTCTATTTAAGCTGAATACCATACCTGTAATCCTTACTCTCTCACCACACTATCTAATCAGTGTTTACATTTTCTTTCCATCTGCACAATATCTTTTGTGTCTCTTTCATTTTCTGTTCACAAGTTCATCACATTTCCTCCAGATTCACATCACCTCCCACATATATTATCAAAATAAACTCCTAATTGTTCTTGCTTCAATTTTTCATTTCTTTAATTCATTCCCCACAGAGCTGCCAAAGTGATTTTCTTAAATATAATATTTTCTTAAATATGACTCCCTTACTCAATAAAATCTCATGACTCACTATTTTTCTACTATCAAATATTTCACTTTCAGCCCACCCTTTTAAAAAAACTCTGTTGTATAATTCTTATAATGTATATAATTATTAGTACTATACAATGTGCATATAAAGAAACACATTCACACCTATATGAAAAAAATAAATGACAATTTTAGTATATAGACAAGTACCAGAATATGTGTATATGTATTCACATGCACATGTGTGTGTAAATATACACATATTGGAATATATGTATACACACATATATAGACATATTGTGAGGTATATACCTACACACACAAACATACATATATGCATGCATAAGTGCATACATACAGATACACACATGCTAACAGGGCAAATATCCACAACAATTTCGAGATCTTTCTATTGGAGGAAAGAACAGAAATACAGAAATAACTAATTAAGTATAGTAAAATATAGAGTTGACATGCTTATTTCCAGACCATGCTGTCCTTTCTCTGATCATGTTATCCATCCTCCTCTCATTAACACTTATACATTTCCCCTGCAGAATTAGTCTACAATTTTCCTCCAAGATCATCAACTGAGAATCAGTTGGGCAGCCTTAATGAGTTTTTAGTAATGTGTACTTAGTAAGCTGCTTAAATACGGCAGTTGGTACAAAATACCCCCCCCCAAAAAAAAGTCTTTGATGAGCTCTTCTCTAAGTACATATATAGTCAGGGGAACTGGATTTAAACTTACAAACTGCTTGTGGCTAAGTGGAAACTCACAGTTAGTTCTTGCTAGAAATTCTTTCCACCACTGTGTGGAGTATTCCATAAATTCTTTGTAAACATGGTATATCATCTTTTCTAGCTTCCTCTTTGAGTCACAAGTCAAGTTTGTCCTTGTCTTCTGATTATGCAGATATTGTTGCTGTTCTATCCAGGGACAGCATTGAAAATACTATGAAGGAAGATAGAGAGGACTACTATATTCTGGAAGCTTTAAAACTGGCAAGGGTTTTCTCTGGTCAGAAGAATACAGGGACAGATAAATATCTGAATCTGAAAAGAAACCCACTCATCAGTCCTCTTCTCCCAATAATTACTTCTCAAAGGTTTCGGATAGAACCATACATTAATTACAATTTTTATAATACTTCCTCCTTACAATTCACTTGATAATTTATTGGTGAGCCTTGAGATATGGTCAAATTTCCTTGGCTTTTTCAAAGAAATAATTCTAGTGTATTGTCATTCTAGTTCCAAGGCCTTTTTTGCATTTATGCTTTTTGCTGATGAGTTGAAATATAGTCCTACTTAAATATCTGAAATAAAATGATGCAAGGGATTACTAACCCATCCTTACATAAATTTCAGCTGTATATGCTGATATATTTAAAGAGATCTATGACTTCACTCATGTGGACATTCTTTCCAGTTATGGCTACTGATCACAATATATCTATGTTTGCTCATCAAATGAAACTCTAATCCAATCGGTCCTTTTTCACTTTCTCTCCAGAACCTGAATGAACTGGAGGAAGATTTAAGCTATCCAGTGATTTGTCCCTCATTCTGAAATGAGATCAGTTCATCTTTTTTTTTTTTTGTGCATATACTTGCTGCATGATTCTGGGTTTCTTTATTTTTTTCATGGATTTCAAGAAATTGAATGATTCTTAAATTATGTCTTCAACTTGTTTTCCAGGTCACTTGTTTTTGCTATGGGATTTATGTATACATGCACGCATATACACATGTGTATATGTGTACACATGTGTATATATGATTACATAACAATGCATACACATATGTATGCATGTGCACACATATATGATTATATAGTAGCAAGAACATAGTCTTATTATCTATTGGCTCACAGAGTGATTAGCAATTTCTATTTGGTCAATTCTAATTTTCAAGGCAATACTTCCTGCCACTCTCGCTTATGAGTTTTTTATTGACTTTTTTTCCAATCTTTTCCTCTAGTACACTTTAAAAAATATATATTATTTTTAGTTCTTTTTAAAAATTCTTGGTTCATCCCCTCCAGAATTATATTTGAAACTCATTTCCAAGATATGTTGTTCTTTGAGGCTTTGCTTATGATATTTTGGAGACACTGCTTTCATATGTGGATCTTGAGCATCCATATTATCATAATTATGATGCAATTTCTTTTCTATTCTTTTCTTCTTATTCTTCTAGGCTATTTCCTGGTTTCCACTTTCTGTTATGGCTGTGCTCTATACAATTATGGGGTGGAATGTCTAAGTTGAACTTTTTTTCTGAAATCTTTATTCTACTTTCTTGAGAATATTGAGTTATCTTGTTGATGTTGCTGCTCCCACCCCCTCCCATGATCTGAGTGACTGCTTCAGTCTGGAGTTATGTGAAGGCTTTCATTGCTTATAAAATGCTCTAATCCAAGAAAAAAATCTGATCACTGTCCTCCTGATCTGAGCTGTGCAAATTACAGAGCTTGTTTTGGGTATGCTTGTCTCTTTGTCTCTTCATTTAATTTTGTCTCTTCATTGGTCTCTTCATTTACTTTAAGAAAGTTTTATTAATAACCTACTATGTGCTAGGCATGAGGTTCAGGGCCTTATCGTCTAATGGGGGAGGAAAAAGCATAAAAAGAAGTGGGAGAATGTGCTAATGCCACCAACAGCTACTGACATGCATGCATGTTCTCTGCTGAATGTAAATCAAACCGAGCTACTGATTAAAAACAGAAAGTCACATGCAGAGTCCTGAGATTTTTATAAAGAAGGACATGTCTAGAGTTTTCCGTTTCACTCTTCAGCTCTCTAATCTTAAAGAGAGGCAACTGAAGCAGTTGAGAAGTCGTTGGTCATCAAAAACATTTAGCAAGTTCTCATTTAGTAAATCAGAGATTTCTAGTGATTAATTTATCCTGGGAAATGTATGAAGGTCCATGAAGTAGAAATTACATAAAGTTCCTGATAGAAAATAGAGTTAGCAGAAAAGTTCTGGGCCTTCTATAAAAAAGGGTTTGGGAAGAGTTTATTGCTCCACTCTCAAATCCTCTAGTGAGAGGAAGTATACAACTGAAGAAACTTTTTGTAAGTTCCAGTAGTCTACTGTAGGGCATAACCACTAACAAGCAATTGGAAATTTTCTGCAATGCTTGCAAATCTTTTTATGTATTCAGAAATCAAATTTGTTTCAAACCAATCCCTTGTTTCGTTCTGTGGTCAAGACTGCAAGCTACTCCTTGCTTCTCAACTTAATCTTTACTTGATACACAGCTAAAAGTTTACCACCACTTCTTGTTTTGGAATAACTTCCCCAGTCCAGCAATTAGCCACCCCTTCCCTGGATTTGTGACCCACAACTGGATGTTGAATTGCAGAGCAGCCAGTTGGTTCCTTTTTCTACATCCTGAAAAAGCTAGAAATGTTGCTGTATTTGGCTGGGAGCTCTTTGTCCCCCTGATGCTTACCCTTTGTCCTTTTGCTCATAAATGTTTCTCAAAATATGTCTCTTGTCAAAACCTGTTCCCAGTGTACACAAATCTCTCTATCTCCGTATGTTGACTTGGGTCCAAGAAATATAACTGAAATGTATTCTTATATTTTCTTATCAAAACTCATTCTTATATATATTCTAGATTTTTGCGGAGGAGTCACGTTAGAGGGCCTTATAGCATTTTCCTACTATTGTATTCTACTGTCTATTTCTTTGACTACATTTGCTCCAGTTCTTTTCCTTCTTATTTGCTATTAGTTGCTGCACACTTATAAAATTAAATTACACTTCACCTTGACTTCATTGCAAAGCTTCTTTATATTTATTCCTTATGGATCCTCAGTAGTTTATTTAGCAAAGCCTTCTAACTTTTAACTTTGTTTCTCTGACACCAAATTGCAGGTTTTTAATGATCCATAAAGATTTAAATGCAAAGTTCAATTTAAAAAAAACCTTGTAAATTAATTTTTTATTATTCAGAAAATGGAAAAATACATTCTAGAAGGGCAATGCATTCTAAATTTGTATTTTCAGATTTGTATAAGTCTAAAACAACACAATAAATATTGATTAGGATTAGAATAATTGTGTTTTTACAGGTTAAAAAAAACCTTCAGGCAATACTAAGAGCATGGTAGTGTCTGATTAATATTTGCTATCCAAAGACAGCTAAATAACCATTTAGGTATGAATCCTAAAGACATAAGTCAAAGCAGTTGTAGCCAAAAGAGAAATGTGAGTCATCTACAAAGACTTCCAAAATAAGACAGAAAATATTTTCCCACTTTTCGTAGAAGGGTCCCTTTATGTGATCAATGAACAGGTGAAAGGGAGAAAAGAGCCAAACACAGTCACTTGCAAAGTAATTGAGTCAGCACAGATCTGTAGAGTGATTGAGAGGAAGAGAGAGAATGGTACTTTTTTTTAAAGTCTTGGTGCAAATGAAAGGGAGTCTAAAGCATGTGATATTTCAAGTAGCTTTATACGGGCAAGGGTGGGCAAGATACTATACCTAGGATCTTGGAGGCTCTATTTTTTTCCATGTGAGCTCATTTTCAAGATGAAGTTCTGTTGTTAGTGAAAAACAATGGGGATAGCTTGGTGACATTGGATTTATTTGGGTGTTGAGGTGTTATCAAGGACTTAGCATCTTAGTGACCTCTAGTGTAGCAATGGCAATTTGGGGAAAGTAATGATTTGCAGTTTCTCCAATTAGCTTATAAAGCTGGTACAACTAAAGAATAATTTGATTGCAACTATAATGTAGGAAGCTATTAAAGGGGTCATCATGATATATTATCTGATCTAAGTCTATCTAAATAGGTTATTATTGAACCATTTCAAACCCCAAACACAAACCACCTCACACACTTTTCCACACAGGATAATAGAAACTTGTTGGGGGTAATGAGCAGACTCAGACTTGTATGAGAGGAAATATCATAAAGGTCAATGAAATTAATTGATGCAAATGTCTGAGGATGGAACATGGCAGAGTAGAGAAAATATTTAGCTCTAACAACATTACCCTCCAAACCTTTAAAATTGTGCCTCAAATCAAATTCTGGAGTAGCAGACCCAACAAAAGTGAAACATGTTTTCTAGCTCGTGACAACATAGGAGGTTTGAAAGAGAGTCCTGTGACAAAGAGGAAGAAGCTAGTCCAGAGTCCATGTGGAAGAAACACCAGGGGTGGATCTAGGTGCTTATTATAAAAGCAGCAGCAACTAGGAGAGTTTTCAAGACAGAGGCAGTATGGAGACTTGGAAACCTGTCAAAGATTAGAATCTAGCCTTGTGCTAACATTGGATATAGGATGAGTTACTGGCAACTCCTTTTCCTATGTATAATCACTTCAGGGTAATAATTCAAGGCCAAAAAGGAGCACTTTCAGTCAAGAGGGAATGAAAGCCCAGAAGGGCAATAGTATTTCCAGTTTCAAGGAAGTAGGAACCTTGAGAAGCAGTATCAATTTCAATGCCTAGGGATCAGGGGTCCTTCTGGCATAAGAGTGCACACCAATAGACAAGTGAGCACAACTCTTCCCATATCACACTCCCTTGGAAGCAATGAGAATTTTCACACACCTAGAACTGTCATTGAAAAGAGCACTGCAAAAAATACTAATGCATTATACAGTGTCCTTCCACCCTAAACACTAGGAGCACAGCTCAACATTAGCATAAAGTTCCAAACCAAAAATAAGGCTTGAGAAATGAGCAAATAACAAAAGTTACTAGAGTTACAAAGATCAAGACACAAACTCAGAAGAAGACAATAACATCAAAACAGCTCTAAGCAAAACCTCAAAGGAAAAAATGAAGAAATGTGAATTTGACCCAAATCCAACAAAAATTATTGAAAATATGATTTAAAAAATAAAAGTTGTAGAGGAAAAATTAAGTAAAGAAATGAAGGCAAAAAAAGATAATTATGAAAAGACAATGAACAACTTTGTTCAAAAGGCTCAAAATTTTGAAGAAAATGAGTCCTTAAAAATAAAAAAACTGACTAGATGGGGAAAATGTACAAAAATATGATGATGAAAATAACTTTTTAAAAAGCAGAATTGACTAAATGGAAAATCAGGTGCAAAAGCTCATCAAAAAAAACTTCTTAAAGGTTGAAATGGGGAGGGGGGGCAGAGCCCAGATAGTGGCTTAGAAGCAGGAGAGTTCCACAGCTCCCACATGGCCACCTCAAATACCCATAAAGTATGGCTCTAAAGAAATTTAGGGCTCCAGAAGACACAAAATTACACAGGGGCACATGTCCCACTGAGGGCAGGAAGGGCTCATTACAGCATGGTGGGAGTTGAAACTTGTCCAGCCTGAAACAGTGGCTTGGCCCTGGGGCATCCAGGACAAGCTGTAGCTGGAGCATTCAGGAGAGTGGAACAGTGGCAGCTGTGGAAGTTTCCAGAAATATCAAGCCATAAGAAACAAGGACAAAGTGAAAGGTCAGCTCAACTCAGGTAAATTTGGGGAAGAAAAGCAGTCCAGACAAACTGCCAACAGGGCAAGGAAACAGCAGAAGTGGCAGCCATGCACTGTCTTCCACATAACTCCTTCAGATAATCCAGGATCTAGCAGCTTCTAAATTAAGGGATGAAAGGGCCTGGAATATGATATTCTGGAGATCAAGGGAGCTAAGATTAAAACAAAGAATCACCTACCCAACAAAACTGAGTATAATGTTAATGGGGAAAATACAGTCATTCAATGAGGTGGAGGATTTTCAAACATTCTTGGTGAAAAAAACAGAACTGAAAAGAAAATTTGATACTCAAATACAAGAAGCATGAGAAGATAAACATGTAAAAAATCATAAGGAACTTATCAAAGTTGAACTATTTATATGCCAATGTAGGAAAACGATAATTGTAACTTATGAAACTTTTCTCAGTATGAGGATAGGTGAAGGGAATACAAATGTATTCCCCTGAATATGTGTATACAAATGTACACATACACATATGTCTATATAAAAGGGTTCATATACGCATACTGACACATATTTGAGCAATGGTATATACGTGTACAGAGAAGGCACAGGATCAATTTAATAGGAAGGGACAGTACTTTGAAAGGTGAAATTCTGAGGTGGGAGGGGATTAGAATGAGAGGAGACAGGGAGAGACTGAATGGGTGTAATCATCTCATGAAGAAGAGGCAAGGGATAATTGTAACAATGGAGGGGAAGAACAGGAAGGCAAAAGCGAAAGGGTCAACCTTACTCTCATTGAATTTGGCTTAGGGAAAGGATGACATAAACTCTTAACTGAATATCTTGCCATACAGGAGACTGGGGTGGGGTATGGAGATGAGAAGTTTGATTAAGGAGGTGGGGTAGCATGGGGGAGAGGGTTGCTGGTAGTACACATTTCTGTAAAGGGACAGGGACAAAGTAGAGAACAGAACAAGGTGACTGGATAGGAAGGAGGGACTTATAATCAGTCTCTCACAATATATCCACTGTGGAGATATTCTGTGTAATTACACATGTTCAGCCTGTATTGAGTAGCTTGTCTTTCCAGTGGGGGTGGGTGAAGAGGGAGGAAGGTAAATAATCTAGAATTTAAAGTTCTTTAATCAAATGTTAAATATGTATATGCATATATGTATTATTATCATTATTAACTGCAAGCAACTGGGAATTGAGATATATAGGCACTGGGGAAGGGAGTTCCATCCTGCCCTATCAGAAAGTAAGAGGGGCAATGGGGGAGGACATAGGAGAAAGCAGATTGTGGGAGAGGTTATGCAGTGGGATGGTGGTTTCGAGGGCTGTGTAGGGGAAGGATAGGGAGAAAATTTGTTACTTAAAATCTGATGGAAATAAATAATGTAAACAAGAAAATTATTTTATTAATTAAAATAAATAAAAATTGGATAAGTGAAAACTAATCAATAAACAAAAAAGTAAAAACATAAAAAATAAAAGAATCTTCCAAATATTTCATTCAAAAAGGAACTTAATTAAATCTATCTCAGAATAGAATTTGAAAAAGTCATCAATGAACTCACTAGGAAAAGCAGTCCCACAACCACATGAATTTACAGGCAAATTCTACCAAATATTCAAAGAAAAAATAATCACAAAAGTATATACAATCTAAAAAGTGATACAGGAAACATATCAAAGCATTTTTATATTACAAACATGACTTTGATGTCTAACTCTGGGGGAAGAAAAGCAGAGAAAGAAAACTATAGACAAATTCCTAGAAGAATATTGATAGAAAATTTTAAATAAAATCCTAAAAAGGAAATAATGGAAATATATTGCAAATATCTCAGATTATGAACGAGTCTATTTCATATCAAGGATGTAAGACTACTTCAATATTCAAAAAATTATCAGGAAAATGAATCATGTCAATAACAAGAAAATTATATTGATGTAGATGTAGATTAGATGTAGAGAAAGCTTTTGACAAAATGTAATACCCATTCCTATTTAAAACATTAAGAAACAAAGTAATCAATGGAACCTTTCTTCAACAGATAAGTGTTAGTCTATCTAAAAGCAAGAGCCAATGTTATCTGGATTGGGAATAAGCTTTAACTCTTCCCAATAAAATAAGGAATTAAAAAAGATTTCTATTATCATCACTATTTTTCAACTTCTTTATAAACAGTAGCTATTATGATGATAGGGAAAAAGAAATTGAAATACTGAAAATAAGTAATGAGGCAGCAAAAAAATCACTCTTTTTGCATCATAAAATGATATACTTAGTTGAAATAATGTCTTTAACACAGTTGAAAGATAAAAAATCAATCCACATAAATCACCAACATTTCTATATATTGATAACAAAACCAAGCAAGAGGTAGAAAGGGAAATTCTATTAGATAAGGTCAAAATGGGCATGTGATTTAAAAGAAAGGGTGATGTGATAAGGAAATTAAGGGATACTGCAAAAATGTACATTTCAAATATTTGGATACAAGAGGAATTTATGACCAAACAAGACATATCATTATGGGAAATAAAACATATTATTTTGATTAATTCAAACTAAATGCACAAATGAAATTAATGCAGGCTAAATTAAATGTAAGATGGGTCAAAATATTTTCAAGTAGATTATCAGATAAAGATAAATTCATTTGTCCAAATGAATTTTGAAGTTTATCAGATAAAGATAATTCATTTGTCATATAAGCAGGGAACTCACTTGAATATCAGATAATAGGAATCATTCTGAATTGTTAAATGATCAAAGGATATGAACAGTCAATTTTCAGATGTAGGAATCAAAGCTATCAATAGTCACATAAAAATAGCATAATTTCCTTTTTATCCAGGAAATACAAAGTAAAATAACTCTGAAATTTATTTACCAAATTCGCCAATATGACAGATTGTGGAGAGCCATTTGGAATTACTTCCAAAGGGCTAGAAAACTGTGCATACCCTTCATTCCAAAAAGAGAAGTATTAAGTCTATATGCAAAAGACATGAATTGAAAAAGAAAATTAACTTTGTTTAGAAAGTTCTTTTACTGGTGTCAAATAAATGATAATTTAAGGGATGCCATCAATTGAGAAACTACCAAAAAGTTGTGCTATGTGATTCTGATGAAATACTATTGTGATTTAAGAAATGGCTTCAGAAAAACAAACAAACTGAGAACACCTATTTATTCATGCTAAGTGAGGTGAACAGAACCAGAATATTGTACAGCAATGGCAATATTGTAAAGATGTTCACCTGTAAAAAAATTAAAATAAAAATTACTACTGTGATCAAGACCACGATCCCCGACAATTCCAAAGGACCAAAGATGAAAAATGCTATCTACCTCCAGAGGGAAAAAAAAGAAATATAAATCTGCACACTAATTGAAGCAGATTTTTTTTTTACTTTCTTCAGTCCTTTTTTAAAAATTTCACTTTCTCTGTATTTTCTTTTGCAACACGACTAATAAACAAACATTATTTTGCTTGACTTCACATTTATATTTGCTATTGAATTACTGCTTTTTCAAAAAGATTAGAATGGCAAAATGGAGTGAGAAATTTTAGTACTCAATTTTCAAAACGTGGTTGCTAAAATTATTTTTCATGTAATTGAAAGATATTTAATAAAAATAAAAACTCTAAACGAATTAATAACAATTTTCATAGATTTATTTTAACTTTGGGTAATTATAGAAAATTATGTTTTTAAATTTCACCATACCTGCATATAATGGCTTCTTGACAGTAACATGAAATTCAAATACTAGGGTATTTTTAGAATTACTTGAGACCATACAGAGCATCTAGTCCATGTTTCTCAACTTATTTTTCAAGAAATTAAAGCTAAAATCAAGGAGTTTAGTTACCTTATCTACTCTTCACTATTCTTGCACAAGGATCACACACATCTATATATAACTGCATATATGCAAACATATACAATGGCCCAAAGCTCCACTGAGTAATTTATTAAAAGAGATGAACCAAAATGAATATTTATTTCTGACCATAGTTATCAGCACTATAAAAATGTTTTCAACCACATGATGGCTCTTAGATGTTTAATGATATTGGATACTTAGCTATCTTGTATACTGTGTGTTAATTCCTTTGAGATCTTAATATATACTTCATTTTAATTTTGTGGAGGTTTCTTTTTCCTAAAGAAATCATTTCCAAATGTTCTCTAATGATATCTTATTTATTATCAAAGTGAAAATATAACCTTCCAATACACAACTAATTTTCAATTTGCATTATGAAATTGTATCCAGTTCTTAATTAAAAGAATTGAAGATCTCGAAAATAAAACAACAAAAAAATGTTTTAGTCAAAAATATATGAATAAATGTAAAAATTTAATTTCCTATTAAGTTGTTTTTAATACATCAAATACAAGTCCTGGAATACATTGTTTTCTACAGCATAGGCCATTTTCTCTAATCAAAATTCAACAACCATGCCAGAATGGTGCACTGTAATAACTGGATAAAGAATGAGAGAATCTAACCTCAGTGATCAGTTCTGCCACTCAGTAACTCTTTGATCATAATCACTTCATAGGTCTTAAAGTCAGATTTTTCATCTATAAAAATTATAGTGTAATATTATCGCTATTCACCTCAAAAGGTTGTTGTGAGGAAAGTATTTTTCCAATAGCAAAGTTCTCTTTGCATATGAATTTCTATTACTGTGAATTAATTTTGTTCTTGTTTTCCTCCCTGAGAGTGATAAACATTACTAAAAAGGAATAGAAAATGTACAAAAATATAAATTCAAAATGAAATTTAGAGATGTCAGAAAGGCCTTCTCTAGACCAATAGAGTCAAAACAAATAGAGTCAAAGAAATAAAAAGTGATCACTAAACTTTACAAAATGTTCCCTCTACGACCCTAATTGGCATTATGGTGTTGTATCAGATTTTATCTTATTTAAAAATATTTCCAAATTACAGAAACAAATTCATTTATCCAAGTTGTTAACAAAAAAGAAAGGAGATTTTATACCAGACAATATAAAGCAACACAACTCTCTATTGTGCAGAAAGATAATTCAAATCAATCAAGAAAGAGAGTGTCAACTTTAACCACGGGTAAATGATCTGATTCCAACAGCATTTAAGAAAGTTGGTTTAATATCTTTGCTCTAGACTTACAACAAGAAGAATTACTAAACTGTTTTAGTGAATTTGTTTTCTCTAAGAAACAAAAGTAAAATCTCTTAATCCTGCTACTGCTGCAGTAAAAGTAGGAATCTTGGATTGAACAAAAAGAAAAAATGGATGTGAACAGACTGAAAAAAATAACAAATGGATGATATATTTTGCATTCAGAACCCTTCATAACCTAAGCCCCTCATACTATCCAGTCTTCTCCCATCTTTTTTTTAATGTAATACATTTTATTTGTTTTCTTGTTTACATCATTCATTTTCATGAGTTTTTTTAATTACAAATTTTCTCCCTGTCTTTCCCCTACTCCAACGCCAAAACAACCATCCCAATGTAGAACCCCTCCCCTGATCTGCTCTCTAACTTTCTGGTAGGGTAGGGAGGGTCTCCCTATCTGAGACCCTGTATACCTTGATTCCTAGTTGCAGGTATTTCAGAACTTTAAATTCTAGATTCTTTTGGTTCCTCACTTGTCACTCAACCCGACTGGAAGGAAAACCAATTCAATACAGGCTGTGGATGTGTGATTATACAGGAAATCTTTATATTGGACATATTGTGACAGTGAGATGTCCCTCCTTCCTGTCCCTCCCCACCCCTGTTCTGTTCTCTACCCTGTCCCTGTCTTTTTATTGAAGTGTGAACATCCATTATCCCTCCCCCAGACCCTGCCTTCCCCTCCATCATCCCACCTATCATTCCCACGTCCTCTACTCTCTTGTGTGGCATGATGCCCATTTTAGAGTTTATGCCATTTCTTCCCTAAGCCAGATTCAATGAGGGTAAATGAAAGTAAAGCTATAACAGTTATCCCTTGCCTCCTCCACAGGGATGATTAGCCCAATTTTGTCTCTCCCTGTCTCCTATCATTCTAGTCCTCTCCCACCTCAGAATTTGCCTTTTAAAGCATCATGCCTTCATATTCAATTCATCCTATGCCCTGTATAAACCCATATATACTCATGCTCAGATATGTATTCATATGCATATATAGCCTCCAATATGGACATATGTGTAAGTATACATATATATCCATTTGTATTCCCTTCACTTATCCTCCTACTAAGAAAAGTTTCATAAGTTACTATTATCGTTTTTCCATATTGGCATGTAAACAATTCAAATTTGATAAGTTCCTTATGACTTCTTTCCCTCGTTTACCTTCTCATTCTTCTTATGTTTGATTGTGAAATTTTCTGTTCAGTTCTATTTTTTCAGCAAGAATGCTTGAAAATCCTCCACCTCATTGAATAACCATATTTTCCCCTGGAATAATATGATCAAATTTTCTGGGTAGTTGATTCTTGGTTTTAATCCCAGGTCCCTTAATCCTCGAAATATCATATTCCAGACCCTTTAATCCCTCAGTGTAGAAGCTGCCAGATGTTGGGTTATACTGATAGTGCTTCTGAAGTATTCAAATGGTTTTCTCTTGGAAACCTGTAATATTTTCTCTTTTAGCTGGGTATTCTGGAACCTGGCAATAACATTTCTAGGAGTTTTCTTTTGGGGATCTTTTTGAAGAGGTGATTTGTGAATTCTTTCAAGTTCTATTTTGCCCTCTGACTCTAAAACATGAGGGCAATTTTCTTTGAGGATTTCTTGAAGGATATTTTCCAAGTTCTTTTTCTGGTCATGGGTTTCAGGTAGACCAATAATTTTCAAATTGTCTCTTCTGGATCTATTTTCCAGGCCAGTGGTTTTTGTAAGGAGACATTTCACATTGCTTTCTATTTTTTTCATTTCTTTGTAACTGTTTAATAGT
>CM053600.1:17233201-17249490 GCA_028646575.1 Pseudocheirus occidentalis | reverse complement strand
GATGAAGAGTTCCCAGGTCCTTGTCCAGTCCTCAGGGCAATCCCCGGGACACACTGAAGTTCACAAGGCTCAGCACACCTCAAACCCTTCAGGACTTCTCATGCCTAGAACTCAAGGATCAGCCAGGCCACCAAAAAAGTCCTATCCTGTTCATGTCTTCAGTCAGCTTCGTGGAGGAGCCAAATCCAAAATCTGTCTTGACTCTTTAAAATTTTTCCTTATAAGCACTGGCCTTCTCCCAAGTCAGCAGGGGAGTGTCTCAGCCAATAGCCTTCTCCCACGTCAACAGGGGAGTGTCTCAGCCAATAGCATTCTTCCAAGTCAACAGGGCAATTCACACCTTTTCACCATTGGACAGAGTTCTATACTTAGCCCTAAGTTACTGATGTTACTGATCTACTTAGCCCTAAGTATACTATCCACGTAGCCCTAAATATCCAACAAATTGATTACCATTATACTCCTTCAAAATTAGAGTGGAGGAAATGGAAGCAAATGACTTTATGAAAAATCACGATACTATTGAACAGATCCAAGCAAATGAAAAAAAAAATAGAAGGTAATATGAAATATCTCCTTGAAAAAAAACACTGACCTGGAATATAGATCCAGGAGAAACAATTTAAAAATTATAGGTCTACCCGAAAGCCATGACAAAAAAATGGACGTAGAGAGCATCCTTCAATAGATTCTCAAGGAAAAATGCTTTGATATTTTAGAATCAGAGGGCAAAATAAAACTTGAAAGAATTCACTGATCACCTCTGGAAAAAGATCCCCAAAAGAAACACCTAGAAATGTTATTTCCAGGTTCCATAATCCCCAGTTAAAGGGGAAAATATTACAGGCTGCCAAGAGTAAACAATTTGAATACTGTGGTAACACAATTAGGATTACCCAGGATCTAGCTGCTTCTACACTGAGGGACTGAAGGACCTGGAATCTGATATTCCAGACATCAAGGGTGCTGGGATTCAAACCAAGAATCAACTACCCAGCAAAATTGAGTGTAATGTTCCAGTGGAAAATATGGTCATTTAGTGAGGTGGAGGACTTTCAAGAATTCTTGTTGAAAAAAAAACAGAACTGAATAGAAAATTTGACACTCAAACACAAGAAGCATGAGAAGGTAAATATGGGAAAGAAATCACAAGGAACTTATCAAAGTTGAACTATTTACATGCCAATATGGAAAAAATGATAATAACTTATGAAACTTTTCTTAGTATGGTGATAGGAGAAGGGAATACAATCATATACAACATTTTCTCCTTGACCTTGTATCTTTGTATCTTTAAAATTTAGGTAATATTCCTTGGAATTTTTGTTTTGGGATCTCTATCAGGAGGTGATTGGTAGGCATTTTTTTCAATTTTCTGTTTAACCTCAGGTTTTAGGATATCCAGGAATTTTTTAATAACTTCTTGAAACATGAAATATAAGTTTATATCATTGCTTTCAGGATTTTCAGGAATTCTTAAATAATTTATCCATGATCTCTTCCTCAGATTATGTGTTTCCTTGATGAGATATTCAATATTCTCTTCTATTCTTGTTTTATTTGGTTGTATTGTTTTTTTTGTTGTTGTTGTCTTTTGGAGTCCTTTGCTTTTACTAACAAAATTTTAATTTTTAAATAATCATTTTTTATTTTAGCTTTTGTATCTCCTTTTTCCCCATTTTGTCAATTCTGCTTTAGAAATAATTTTCTTTTCCTTCAATGATTTTTCCCTCTTTTGCCATTTATCCAATTGTGTTTTTTGTCATTTTAGTCAGTGTTTTGTGCCTCCTTTACTAAACTACAGATTATTTTCCCTTATTTGTATTCTATAATTCTCATTTTTTTCCTGTATCACTCTTTCCCCTCTCTTTTAGAAACTCTTCTTCTACTTGTGTTTAATTTGCATTATTGTGGGTGTGAATGCTTTGCTTGTGGTTGTTTTCATATTTAGAAGTTTTTGTCTTGCTTTTCCTTGCCACTGTAGCAGACTTTTAGGCTTAGGGTTTTTTTTGTTTGTTTTGTTTTGTTTTAATGTTTGCTCATGTTTCTAGCTTATTCCTTACTTTTGAAGTTTATGTTGAAGTTGGGCTCTTTTTACTTGGGTGTGGGGAGACAGTGTCTCAAATTTCAGGGTTTTTTTCTTCATTACCACTGTTTTTAAAGTTCAGTCTACACATTTGCTAGTTTTGGTCCTTTCAAAAAAAGTATGACCTAGAAAGAGGTGTGGTCACTGCTTTCTTGGTCTATGCTCTGATCACCCAGAAAAAGTCCTTGAGCCCCCTGTAACCACAAATAGTAGTGACATCATGGAGCTGTGCCCAGGTTTCTTATTCCCCTGTAATCAGAAGTACTAATGCTCCTTTTATTTACATATTTTAAATAGTCTGACAGTGTTTCCTTTCTCAAAAGAAATCAAGCAATCCCAAAGCACCTATTAAAAAATGAATGTGTAATAGGCAAAGCATTATTCAATGAGAATAAAAAATACTCCAGAGGGAAATAATGTGTACATGGATAAGCAAATGAATAGGAAAAAAATAATTTTGAGGAAGGAGCACTATTAACTGGTGGAATAAGATAAAATACTCCATGCAGAATTCACATGGCCTAAGCCTTGAAAAACAACAACAACAAAAACAAACAAACAAACAAAAACCAAGAGTTGGAGGAAAGCAGTCTTCCCACTCTGTGATGCTATTGGTCCTAAAAATTCAAAATTAAAAAATATTCTCTGTGAGGCAGAATCAAGACGCCAGAGTAAATGGAGGGACTCACCTAAATTCTTCCCTGACACTCCCACTCCCGAAAAATCTTTTCAATGAGTCTAAACAAATTCTAGAGCAACAGAACCCACAAAAAAAATGAGTAAAATAATATTACAAGCCAGGATAACTTAGAAAGTAGACAACAAAAGTCTGTTGCAACAGAGTGAGTCAGGATTGAGATCTAGGGCTGGTTGTGCCAGAGCAAACTGGGCCCCAGCACATCAGAAGCAGATCTATTGGAATCTGACTCAGTGTCAGCAGTAATCATTTCCAAACCTCTCAGCAAACAAATGACAAACTTAGAAGGTCTGCAGGAAAGTCTGTCTCACCTGGGTGCATGTGTAGCACATCCAACATGGATTGGTTTCGACCAAACAAAGAACATTTCTTCTGAGCTTTTGAATTAGTAGGAGCAGCAGCTGCTTCCAGAGTTCTCAAAACACAGATGGTAAGGTGGTCGAATTACTTTCAGGGCTCTCTTGTCTGGAACTGGGAATAGGACTTGGTTGCTTTACCTGTACTAAGATTCCTGTCTCAAGTCTGGGTGACAATCCCATGGTGAAGTGCTGCACAAAGGTCGAAGAACAAAGCAAAAATGGAGCAGGGACCCTCATCAAAGGTCCATGGCAGAAAATAGTACTTGAGGCAAATCACTGACCTGAGTATAGGTTTGGAAAAGTAGTAAACATACCTCTCCAAGAACATACCACATTGTAAGAACTCAAAACACACAGTTCACTAGCAGTATCTCTGAAAACACCTACACAAAACACTTAAAGTTTGGGATAGTCCTCCCTCCACCTTGGATGCAAATACCTACTTTAACAAAGATTAAAAAGTCAAGTAATAGTGTTGGAAAATGAGCAGGCAATAGAAAAAAATACTGACCCAAAAAATTTACTAAAGTGACAAAGAAGATCAAAATACACACTCAGAAGAATATAACAAAGTTAAAACTCCTATATCCAATGCCTCCAAGCAAAAAAAGATGAATTGTTTCCATATTGTAGGAAAGCTCAGAACGAATTCTGAAAATCAAGTAAGAGGGATAGAGGAATAATTGGGAAAAGAAATGAAAGTGTTGCAAAAAAAATAAAGATGGTTTGGGATGCTTTTGTCTGTAACCCCAGTTGGTAAAAATCTCCCTTGTGTTCAGGTATCTATGTATGTAACATCAGTTTGTAATAAGCCTGTGTAACTGAGTTGTAAAAGTCACACTTTCCCCCTGCCATAAAGGCATAAACCCTGATTCTCCACTTATCCCAGGCTGAAAGTCTTCCTTTAGCCAGAAAATCTGCCTAGAGACAAGCACCTGGGAAAGTTTCAAAAGTTTCTATAAACAAACCCTTAGAGAAAGGCATAGTCCCATTGTTCTAAGTGCCCAGCTATACCCAAAGGCCTTGAACATTATTGGACAAGATAACTCTGTTCCAAAATGGTACCTCCTGAATCCCTAATCTCTGTCTAGTTCCCAGACTTGGTATATCTTCCCAAGAGCCATAATTGCTATAAATCATTCATTTTTGACATTAGTGACCTAAGTGACATGTCAAGCTCAAAACCACACCTTTCTCTAGCCAACCCTCAGGAATTTACCAGTGAATTGTGGGAAATCCGCATGCACAGTTGATAAAAAGTGCATGTCCCTTTAAGCACTGAACACTCCTAAACCACTCCCCAACTCCTACCTTACTCCACTTTTACCCACCTAGTTAGCATAATTAGCCTTTGACTGACAGTTTTAGGGTTATAAATCTTGCCCCTCAAGCCCAAACTCTTTGCAGGCTGTCTCCTTAACCTTTTTCTGACCACTGCAGAGGGTAAAACTTTTTAACTCTACCTTAGGCCCTGCACTTTGCAGGTCCCCCTATTTCTCCTGCCTGCTACTAAGCCAGCACATCAATAAACTTTAAACTTTGCCAAAAGACAGCTTGAGTCCTGATGAAATTCTTTTCCAGACAAGAACCCAATAGTGAGTCATACGAGATCCCTTAAGCACCCAGCACTTGCACACTTCTTCACATAGCTTGGTAAAGGAGAGGCACACAAAAAAGGAAGAAAGTAACACCTTCAAAAACAGACTAGGCCAAAGTGGTAAGAGAAATCCAAAAAGTCAATGAAATAGAAGGCATCAAAAAATAATTGGCAATTCTCTAATTGGGAGTGTGAGCCGAGGCTATTTCCAGAGCTGGCACCAGTCCAAGAGGGCATCCACATTTGCAACAAGCGGCTGCAGCTGGGGTGGTGGTGGGAGGAGCCCAAACAGGGAAGCTTAGTGAGGTCATTTGCTCACAGTACCCGTTGCTCCCCCGCAACTGGGAGCTATGCACCCAAGCTGGCATCTGCCGATCCCCATCCCCCTACCCTTTACCACCTCTCATTAGAGAAGGGGGAGGATGAGTGAATCTAGTTCAAAGTCCAGCCAGCCTCTGGCCTCCAAGCAGGAGAAAAAGGGGTCTGAGAAGAGAGGGTGGGGCTAACACCGAAAACAACCCACGAAGGAGCCCAGTGAGGCATCAACACCCAAGAGACTTCAAGGCAGACCAAAGGGGAGTAAGAACAAGGGAGCTACGAAAGGCTGGAAAACCACCACTGCACCAGCGAGGAAACCAAGAGGTAGACCCAAAAAGCTGGAGAAAGAAGAGGAAGAAGGGATATCCCAGGAGTTTTTGGAGTAGGAGCAGAAACCAAATCTTCTTAAATCTTGCTACCTCATTCCCCATGATGACGACAATGATGAAAACAGTGGCAGCCCTTTCATTCTGGGACTACACAGAACAATGTTGATCCTTAAATCCCCATGTTTCTCCCCCCACCTTTCCTTTTGTTCTATCTGTCCTTTCTAGTTTTAATGGTCAGACAAAGCAGAGCCCTACCTGGGCAAACATGCCTCCCCATTCACACATTGAACTAACCCTGGCCACCCTCTGGGATTGTGTTGGGCAGGGTGGAGCAGGCAGCAGGTGGTTGAGCCTCTGGGGGTACTCCATGACGACCTACTCCCCAACTCCCACATCCATCCATTGGCCCATCCACCCTTTCCCAGGATTGGGATTTCTTTCGTATTTCTTCCTTGGACAGAGCTAACCTTTTGACTTAGCTGCCGACACCTGCTTCTTTATCTCTCCCCCCCCAAAATGGAACTAGGGTTCCTGTTTTGCCATTTCCCCACCCCAACTCAAAAGCATTTGAGAGGTAAGGACAGATGTGTGAGTATCTTGATCATTAGAGCTCAGCTTCAATAGACTTCTGCCTGGGGATATTCTGCACCCCCACTACTCTTTCTATCTATCAGCCAAGATTGGTCCCAAGTGTTGAGTTGGGAGCTGACTTTTTACTGAGAGTAGAAAGGGGGGCAGGGAAAATACCTGCCCCTCTTCGCCCTCCTGTATTCTGGCATATCCTGGGCATCAAACTGGAATGCGGCTGGGCTGGAGCCTAGGTTGTCAGGCACTAAGGGACAGGGTCTGATTCATCTGTTTCTTGCTGCTCGGGACATCTAGGGGGAAGGGCCACTTGACAGTCTTATTAATTTCCCCCAATCCTGGGCTGGCCTCCTTGGCCTGTGATTTTTGCCTTTGGAATGCATGTTTTGCAAGGATCTTTCTTCCCCAGCCCTCCTTTCATAATGCCATCCCCTCCTCCTTGGAGCTGGTTACATCTCCTCTCAGTTCACAATCTACCTCGGAACACATTTTGTTGGTTTTCTTTTTTAAACAGTCTTGTTCTTACATTTTGTGACTTCCAGATTTGGCCATGAAATTTTGTTGGTTCTCATATTCACCTGCCCTCTACCCCTCCTCCATCCACCCTGCTCATCCTTCCCAAATCATCACAAAGAAGGGCTTGCAAATAGAGTGGACACCAGGCCTAGTTTACTCAAAAGTGACATTGTTTGGGGAGGTGGGCCTCAGGGCAGCTGCCCGTTCCCACTTTTATCAGTCCCTCCTTTGGTTATCTTCATGTTGGGAGCGTTAAGGGAAGTAGGTCCAGCCAAAATGGGGAAAGGGATGGTCCCTGACTGTCGTGAGGTGCCCCTACCCCCCACCTCTGGTTTCCTATTTGCAGTTACTTGAATAAAAATCCTTTTTTTTCTGGAAAAAAAATAATAACTGGACAAAAGGAAAAGAAGAAGCATAAAAATTCACGTAAAAAATGTTTCTTAATAAGTAAAAGTGGCCAAATAGGAAAAGAGGTCCAAAAGTTCATGAATATAATAATTCCTTAAGAGTTAGAATGGAGCAGAAATAGGAACTGCAAAGGACTTGGAGTGGATTAGTCACCATGTGCTCTGATCAGAGAGCTGCCGATCTGTAAATCCAGTCAATTACTGGGTGAATGCAGGCAAGAGCTGGGAGTGTAGAAGAGGATCCATGGCATTTCAAAGTCAGCCTCAAGTCAAGATGAAAAAGGACCTTTACTTGAGTACTCAGTGCTAACTAACAAGATTGTAATTTACTTGTTACCTATGGATGGATGACCTTTGTACTTTCCACTATACCTTAAGAGGGTATTTAGCAGTGACTGATGACATTGTAACTTGATTATAAACTAGGGGTTGATGACCTTTGTACTTTCAACTACCTCTTAAGGATAACTGACTTAAGAATGATTGGAAGCCAGCTCCTACTTAAGGTAAAAGGAGATTTCATTTTATGAGATTGTGACTTATCGATTAATATGTTTTATTTAAGACTATATGGCCACCTTAGTAATAAGTTGTTATATTGCTGCATATGTTTTGCTTTAGTTAATTGCTGAATATCGGGGCGGCTAGGTGATGCAGTGAATAGAGCACCGGCCCTGGAGTCAGGAGGACCTGAGTTCAAATCATGCCTCACACACTTAACACAAAAACTAGCCGTGTGACCTTGGGCAAGTCACTTAACCCAAAATGCCCTCCAAAAAAAAAGAAAAAAAAAGTTAATTGCTGAATAAATAGTGATAATAAATACTATGTGATCAGAATCTTAAAGTTATTCATAGTAGAATCCCCTAAGAGAGCTGCTTGTGATTCACTTTATAGATGTCTAGGTTCTTTTTTTTTTTTTTAATAACTTTCAGGTAGTCTAATAATTCTTAAAATGATCTCGCTCCAGGACCTATTTTCCTTTTGAGTGGATTTTCCAATGAGATATTTCACATGGTCTTCTATTTTTTTCCTTCTGATTCTGTTTTATAATTTCATGATTTCTCATAAAGTTATTAACTTCCATTTGCTCCATTCTAATTTTTAACCTTGTGTTTATTTTTAGTTTACATCATTCATTTCCATGAGATATGGAATTACAAATTTTCTCCCTGTCTTTCCTCTACCCACCACCACAAGACAGTGATTCTACTTTATACTCCCTCCCCCAATCAGCTCTCTCCTATATCCTACCCCATTACCCCTTTGACTTTCTGGTAGAGCAAGATGGATCACTCTAACCCAGTACCCGTATATTTTCCTCCTGCCTATTCCACCATCCCCCCTTTTTCTATTCTCTGCTTTGTCTGTGTCCCTTTACAAAAGTGTGTGCTTCTAACAACCTCCTTCCCAACCTGCCCTTCCCTCCATCCTCCCCCCTTCTCATCCCCTTCCCCTCTACTCTCTTGTGGGCCAAGGCACCCAATTCAGAGTTTACATCATTCCCTCCCTTTTCATGATTTTCTTGTATCACTCTAATTTCTCTTCCTAATTTTTCCTCGCGTTCTCTTATTTGATTTTCAAAATTCCTTTTGAGGTCTTCCAGGGCCTGAGACTAATTAATATTTTTCTTGGAAGCTTTTCATGCAGGAGCTTGGACTTCGTTGTTGTCCTCTGTTCTGATCTTCTTAGTGACCAAAGTAAGAGTCTGTACCGTGAGGGACTTTTGTTTGTTTTTAAACCTGTTTGCTCATCTTCCCAGCCTTTCCTTTCCTTTCTAACTCTTCATTAAGGTAGCACTCTACTTCTAGTGGTGGAGGTGGTGTGGTAGTGATGGGGTGGGGCATGCGGTTTACTATCCCAGGCTTCAGGAGTTTTGTGTGAATTGACGAGGCGCTCATCATCTGTGGCCCCAGAGCTCTGGAAGCAGCAGCTGCTGCTGCTGTCACCTCCACCACACCAGGGAATGGGGGAAGACTGTGAACTCCTCTTTCACCCAGGTCCCACAGAGTTTTATCACTGTTGTTCTATACTGTCTTTGGTGTTTGTGGGCTTAGAAGTCTGGAAAACATCATGGCTGTAAGTGATTCTGTCCTATGAGAGCTGCTCTGGCCCAATCTACACCTGTCATGGCCCATGCCAGACTGTGCTTTGCTCCAAGCCAAGTGTGATATACCCTTCCTGTAGACTTTCCAGGCTCTCTTGCACTGGAGATGTGTTTAACTCTGTCATTTTGTGGGTTCTGCACCTCTATTATTTGTTTAGAGTCATTTTTTACAGGTAAACAATTGAATTAACTAAATGGAGAAAAAGCTCAAAAGAATCACATGAACTAATGCTGAGTGAAGTGAAGCAAAAATAGGTGGACATTGTACATTGTATGAGCAACATTGTGAAATGATCAACTCTGATAGACTTAGCAATGCATGGATCTAAGAAATTTCTGAAGGACTCTGGTTGGAAAATTCTGACCACTTCCAGAGAAAGAAAGGGGGAGTCTGAATGCAGATTGATGTATAATATTTTCACTTAAAAACAATTTATCATAGTTTTTCTCCTGTTCTGAGTGTTCTTTCACAACATGACTAACGTGAACTATGCTTAACATGATTATACATATATAATCTATATCAGTTTACTTGCTGTTTTAGTGGGGGACTGGAAAGGAGGGAGCGAGAAAAAAATTTAACCTCAAAAATCTTACATAGATGAATTTTGAACATTATAATTACATGCAAATAGAAAAAATGAAATTAAGTTAACAAAAATATTTTTTTATAATAATTAAATCAAAAATTTGTTCTGCTTAACCATTTTTTTTCCTAGATCAACATAAGTATCTGTTTCCTAATGGGAAATTCTTTTAACAAACTATCATCTCAAGGATTTCCAGAGTAAGTTTAGAGTTTGAGAGGTTCTAAAAGTATTTGAGAGAAGATGAAATAGGATGCCTACTAAACTGAAGATTTACAATGATGTTGTATGCCTCATTGTGTGCCTATGAAACCAGAACAGTCTACAAGTTCCATGCTAGAAAACTGATTTAATTTGAATTATCTTAGGAAGACTGTGAAGATCACCTGATAAGACCAGGTACCATTCACTGAGGGTCTTTCTGGAGTTGAACCGATATGCATTCAAATTCTACCACAGAGCATGTAACTCCAATTGGTAAGCCATATTTTTCATAAAGTCATTAGCGTAAACATTATATTACAAAGAACTCCCCGAAGGCAATTACTGATAACAAGTTCAGGTCAGAAGGAGTGATATAAGGACACACTCAAGATCTCTCTGAATTACTCTGCTATTAGTTATGACACATGGAAGACACTGATACAGGAATGTCCAAAAAAGAAAATAATGTCCTCCAAAGATGGAGGAATGATTTATAGTAAAAAAAAAAAAGTGTGATTTTCAGCTCTAGAGATATTTCCATCCCAAAATGTTCATTAGGACTATTTGTGCTGACCTGTGGTAAAATGCAAAGATACCCATGAGAATCAGTTGCCTGCATAATTTAAATTTGCAAGATAAATGTTCATGCATTCTTCAGGTTGCCTTTAAGATATGTCCATTGTATAAGTAGAAGAAACTCTCTTGTGGATCTCTACTTTAATACTTACTACTGCAAGATATTCTAGGCATGTAAAAATGATGTTATCAGGCTGCAAAGAGCATAGGAACCAGTCATATATGAAATAGCTATATAAATTTGAGCAAATGATTAAACCTCCCAAAGTGTTAATTCAATCGTGTATAAAATTAAGAGATTGGTTCAGAGGACCTTTAAATTTTCTAGTCTAAAATTTAATGTCTTCATGTTCTTATAGCTAAAACCTCAAAGGTTTGTTCTATGAAATTCTCTTAATTTTTTTCTTTTGTTTTTGTTTTTAATGTTTAGTTTTCAACATTCATTTCTACAAGGTTTTGAGTTACAAATTTTCTCTCCTTCTATCCCTTACACACCACCCCACATTAGCAATCCTACTGATTACCCCTTTCCCAATCTGTTATCTCTTCTATCCTGGCCCACCTCCTCTCTCACTTTCTAGTAGAGCAAGATCGATTTCTATACCCCAGTGCCTGTATTTCTTATTTCCCAGTTGCATGTAATCATAATCATAATCATAATAATTTTTAACATTTGATTTTATAACTTTGATTTCCAGATTCTTTCCCTTCTTCCCTCATCACTTACCCCTACTGGGAAGATAAGCAATTCGATATAGGTAGTACATGTGTAGTTATGCAAAATATTTCCACGGTAGATGTATTGTGAAAAACTGACTACATTACTTTTCATCCTATCTTATCACATCCACTTATTCTATTTTCTACTTTGACTCCATCCCTTTTCAAAAGTGTGTGCTTCTAACTACCCTCCCACTAATCTGCCTACCTGTCTATTATCCACCCTCTTATTCCCTTCCCCCTACTTTTTTTTAGGGTAAGATACCCGATTTTGTGAGTATGTTATTCGCTCCTTCAGCCAAATTTAACGAGAGTAAGTTTAATTCTTTCCCTTTTGGTTTACTTTCCTTCCCCTCCATTGTAACAGTTTTCTTGTGCTTCTTTTATATGAGATATTTACCCTATTCTGTCTCTCACTATCTCCTCTTATTGTGTTCTTCTCTCACCTCTTCTTTGATTTTTTAGATATCATTCCTTCCTATCCAACTGATCCTGTGCATTATGACTGTATATACATGTACACACACACACATATAATATATATATATATATATACAGTCACATCTGTATTTATACACACATTTCCTCCTATATAAACATAGATATGTGTGTATACATATATATTTCTTCAACTATCCTCATACTGAGAAAAGTCTTGTGAGTTACAATTATCATTTTTCCATGTAGGAATATAAATTGTTCCACTTTAATAAGTTGCTTATGATTTATTTTTCTTATTTACCTTCTCATGCTTCTCTTGCTTCTTGTATTTGAAAGTGAAATTTTCTATTAACCTCTTGTTTTTTCATCAAGAATGCTTGAAAGTCCTCTATTTCATTGAATATTCACATTTTACCCTGAAACATTATATTCAGATTTGCTGAGAAGATATTCTTGAGTTTAATCCTAGCTCCTTTAACCTCCAGAATATTTTATTCCAACCACTTTGATCCTTTCATGTAAAAGCTGCTAGACCTTGTTTTATCCTGATTGTGTTTCCACAATAGTAAAATTGTTCCTCCTTTATTACTTGTAATATTTCCTCCTTGACCTAGGAACTCTGAAATTTGGCTATGATACTCCTAGAATTTTTCTCTTTGGTATCTTTTTCAAAGAGAAGATTGGGTGAATTCTTCCAATTTCTATTTTGCCCTATGTTTCTAAAATATCTTACCAATTTTCCTTGAGAATTGCTTGAAGTATGATTTCTAGGTTCTTTTTTTGATCATAGCTTTCAGATAGTCCAATAATTTTAAAATTATCTATCCTGAATCTCTTTTCCAGGTCAGTACTCTTTCTCATTAGATATTTCATATTGCCTTCTATTTTTTTTCTGTATCTCTTTTATAGTATCTTGATTTCTCATAAAGCTATTAGCTTCCATTTGCTTCAATCTAATTCTGAAGGAATTATTCTCTTCAGGGAGCTTTTGACAATCCTTTTCCATCTGGCAAATTCCCTTTTTAAGGCATTTTTCTCTTCATTGGTTTTTTGGGCATCTTTTGCCATTTGAGTTACTCTATTTTTTGTTTTTGTTTGTTTGTTTGTTTGTTTTGCATGGGTAAAGGTAGGGCAATTGGGGTTAAATGACTAGCCCAAGGTCACATGGATAGTTTTGTTTTTGTTTTTGTTTTCTGTGTGTGTTATGTGTCTGAGGTTGGATTTGAACTTAGGAGCTCCTGACTCCCAGGCCAGTGCTCTGTTCACTGTGCCACCTATCTACCCCAAGTTAGTCTATTTTTAAGGTTTTATTTTCTTCAGTCAGGTTGTTGACTTACTTTTCGTGATTTTCTTGCATCATGTTCATTTGTCTTCCCAATTTTTCCTCAACTTCTCTTACCTGATTTTCAAAATTTCTTCTTGAGTTCCTCCATGGCCTATAACCAGTTCATATTTTTGCTTGGAAGCCTTTGATTCAGGAGTTCTGACTTTGTTCTTTTCCTCCCTTCCCTTGCTTTGATCTTTTCTGTCTGCAGAAAAGGAATCTGAGGTTTGATTGCTGTGTTTCCTTTGCTTTCTCTGCTTGCTCATACTGCCAGTCACTTACCTTTATTTTGAGATCTTTTCCAGGGTAGAACTTTGCTTCCAGAGAGGAGAGCTATGTCCCAAATTGCTGGGGGTTTTACATCTACCAGAGCTATCAGGGGCATGCCGTTTCTGCAACCCCAACACTTTCTGGCCCACTGGCCATGCACCCCAGGAACCCCACCCAAGACAGCAATCCATATCCAAGCAGATTAAATCATGGGTGTTTGCCCTCTGAATGGCCAATTGGTCCACTCATGATCTGTAGGCCACGAGCTCTAGAGGTAGCCACTCAGCAGTAGATATAGCTGCTGCAGCTCTGCCACCTTATGCCCACGGTTGGGAGCAAGTTTGTGCCCTATCTCTTTAACAAAGTTCCTGAATGACTTTTTACTTGCTCTTTAGTGTTTGTGTGTTGAGGAGTCTGGAAACTGCGACAGCTCTACTTAAGTCTGCTATGCTAGCTGCTGGTCAGGGCTGCCCTGTGGCCAAAACCTTGTGGCTCACAGGGACTGAACTCTGCTCCCAGTGTGTTTAATGGACCCATCCTGTAGGCCTGATAGGCTGCCTTCAGTGGGAGATGTGTTTCTCTCTGTCGTTTTATGGAATCTGCATCTCTAAAATTTGTTTAGAGTCATATTTTATAAGTATTTGAGTTTGTTTTTGGGGGAGCTCACATAATTTCTTGCTTCGATGCTGCTGTCTTGGCACTGTCCTCCTCTTTTTATCTCTTCAGTTAAGTAAAATGTAATATAGAATCATTTCTGATCAAGATATATTTCCAATAGAAAAATGAAGTTCCAATTATCCAGATAATTCCATAGATGTTTTGGTTTATTTTATTTTATATATAGTCTCAGATTTTATTTCAATACTAATGTTATGGAAAGAAAAAGTTCTAAATAGAAAAAATGGATCAGTGTGATTGTACAAATATTCCTTTTTAATAAACAATTCTTCATGTAAAAATTTCAGTGCTTATAGTGTGAACAATTGAATTTATGTTCTCATGAGTAGACAACATTTTTTTGCATAATTTATTAGATGGACACATTTATATAACTTTAAGTCTACATGAGCAGAGCTTTTCTGTGCAAGTTAGCTCATGATATAGGTCTAACTTAAGTAAGAAAATAAAAATTAAGTACCTTCTTTCAGGCATAAAACCTAGGGTTATGAAGAAAGACGGGGGGAGGGGGGTGTAGAGGAAGCAAACACTCCCTTCCATCGTGGAGCTTATAATATAGTATTAATACAACATGCTAGTAACTATTTACAAATATGACATATACATGATAATTTGAAATTTATATTGGAGCGGAGTCTCTAGCATTAAGGGGAACCAGGAAAGTTTTTCTTTTCTTTATTTCTTCTTTTTCCTTTTAACATGCTGGGGTTTATCTAAAATGATGAGGAAGCAAGGGCAACCAAGATATTTAGAAAAGTAACGACAGCATTCCAAACAAAAGTGCAGCCAGTTAAAGTATACAATAAGAAGTGGGGGAGGTATTGTTCATGCAACAGAGAGACGAATGTCACTGGATAATGGATTATGTAGATGGAGTATAGTATTTGAAGATTGGAAAGGTTGGAAGATGCCATTTAAGGAGAGATTTTAAAGCCAAACAAGGGAGGTTATGTCTGCCCCATTAGGTAGTAATAAGTCACTGGAATTTCTTGAAGATGGAGTTTTGAAAGGACAGAGAAAAAAAATCTTCAAAATCACAATAAAAGTGGATGATATTCACAGAATGTGAATGGCAGTGAAAGAAATGGAAGATTTTCTAGGTAAAGCCAATGTCTTGTCAATGAGTTATTTTAACTAGAGGAAATTGAAACAAACAAGTAAAAAAGAAACGAAGAAAAATATGGTTTTAGAACAGCAAACAGAAAATATATTTCACTGGTACTATGAATTTTATAGACTGTGTATTTACAGGATACTAGTATGACAATTTTTGCAAATCTGAGTTCTTGTCCAAAGGTGATACTATAATTCTTAAGTAATTGAATAGGTGCCTGTGGGAAGAAAAGGCTCACTTGAAAAGTAGATTTTGCAGTTCATTTTGAATTTCAAGTTATTTGCCTGCACAAAACAAGGTTCAACCCTCTAACAGGACCATAATAGCAAATAAGTGTATAAAAACTTGCAAAAAAATAGGACTATTTATTTAATTTTTAATTTAATTAATTAAATTTTACTATTCTCCTGCACAATTTTGTATTTCTGTTTGTATTCATATAATCATTGATTCAGTGACATTGACAACAAAGGAGGGCATTTACTTTATTTGTAACCTTGTGTTGGCAAGCATTGTGTTCTAAAGTATTTACTATCTGGTGCATTTATTAACTTAAATAAAATTATCAAGACAGTATTGCTTGTTTGTTAAAAAGATATTCTTCAATTAGTAGCATTTCATCACTTAGAGATGGGCAGCTAGGAGGTGCTAGACTGCCAGGACTATATTTTGGAAGACTTAAGTTTAGATCTGTCAAGTGATACTTACTAGTTCTGTGACTTTGGGCAGCAAACTTAACCCTGTTTGCCTCAGTACCTCATCTATAAATCGAGCTAGAGAAAGAAATGACAAACCACTTCAGTGTCTTGGGGTCACATAGCATTGGACATGACTGAAATAATTGAACAACAGTGGCAGCAACACAAGACAATTTGGAAAAATATGTTAAAGAAGAAGAAAAACTCAACCACATGGACCTATCTAGTCCTCAAATCAGTCTGCATTTCTTGAACAATAGAAGAATACTCAGGATGGCACTATTATGTATAAAATTCTAATTTCTTAGGGGATGAATACAATAGATTGAATTATTTTTTCTGCACTGCATCTAAAATAATTAATTTCTTTGTAGCATTTAATTATGCCTCTCCAAAGAGTCCTATACACTAGTCATTTTTTTCTAAGAATCTGTTTATATATGCTTTATTGTCTACAGGGAAAATTAAAATCAATCAACTACAGTTTTCAAAAGAAGGGTGTCATTCAGTCTCTTAATATGAATGCATTATCTATTATGATTTGGAAAGATAGCCCTACCTTTATACTCCTAGACTTTCTTCTATCTTATAATTCACATGTGCTTAAGATATATTATTCTCATGGAATATATTAGCAATTATATGTGGAGTTGTACTTTTCCAAGTAATGATTTTT
>CM053600.1:17208569-17232701 GCA_028646575.1 Pseudocheirus occidentalis | reverse complement strand
CCTGTAAACAGTTCATATTTTTCTCGGAAGCTTTTGGTTCAGGAGATCTAACTGTGTTGTATTCCTCCTGTTCCATGCTTTTATCCTTTTTGTCCCTTAAAAAAGGAATCTACAGTACGATTACTGAGCTTGCTTGTTTCCTTTGCCTGCTCATTTTGCCAGTCAATTAACTTGGCTTTTGGGGTCACAGCAGATCTTTGATTCCTGATGGGAGAGCTTTGTCCCAAATTGCTGGGATTTTCACAGCTGCCAAAACTATTAGGATGTCGCTGGCTCTACATCCCCCACCAGATTTGGCTCACTGGTCATGCTTCTCAGGATCACCACTCAAGACCAAGATCCTAATCTAGGTAGGTTAAGGTAAGTGCACTTAGCTTATGAATGGTCACTTGCTCCCCCCGCCCCTTTGATGTGAAGGCTGGGAGATTTGAAGCTGCCAGGTGCAAGTGGCTGTAAGGCCTCCAATTCCACTGCTTCTGGCTCTGTGTGTAGATGGCTGGACCCACTCCTTTTCTAACCCAAATTTAGCTGAGTTCCACTGATGTTTCCCTTTGTTTTCAGCATCTATGGCTTGATAATTCTGAAAACCACCACAGCTGCTGGTAATCCACTCTCCCAGATGCTCCAGCCAAGGCTGGTATGGCCACCCTGGGCCTAAAACCATGGCTTCAAGGAGAGTTGATCTTGGCTCCCAGGGCACTACAATGAACCCTTCCATTCTAACTGCCAGGCTGCCTTCAGTGGGAGACTTGTTTCTCTTTTAGTTTGTGGGTTCTAGACTTCTAAAATTTGTTTAAAGTTACATTTTCTATGTATTTGAAGTGGTTATGGGGGGAGCTCACAAAGTTTTCTTCTACATTGTTAGGTATATTTTGACTGAATTTAATGGATGTCTCTCTGGAATTCAGGTTCTTTTAACAGCTTAATCACAGTTCTTATCTGCCTCCCCCCTTCCCAGAATTATACATTTGTACTTGTTTCAATGTTCCCATTTTTCTTTTCCTGTTTTGTTACTGTCAACCTTATCACAAGCTTCTCTCTCTTTCTCATTTCTTTTCCATTATTTGATAAAAAAGAAAAGTCAAACAAATGCTTTGTATCAAATATGTATAATCGAGCAAAACAAATTTGAATATTCATCTTAACATTTGACTCATCATTTATTTTGAATCAACCCATAATTTTGTCAGGAAGTTGATATATTAGTATGTAAAGTTTTGAAGAAAAATCATGAATTACAAAGTTTCTCATTCAGAGTGACTGTTTGTTTGACCTGAAATTCATTGCTAAGTCTTACATTAATTTTTTTTGCATAAAGATTGCAACAAAGATCTGCAAACTGTGATATTCTAGACAGACTAGTTCCTGTGTTATTGAGTAAATATTCCTGTAATAAAATACCTGAAATCATTATGAGAATAGCTTTTTAAAATCAGCAACAGAGGAAATATTTCTTTCTGTCATAGAGTACCAGTTGGTATAGTAGTATTTCATTGGTAACTCTATTGAAAATAATTTCAGAAAAAATAATCTACTAATGAAAAATGTATTGTCTTTTTGGCTTTCTTTGCCTGTTTTATGGAATTGTATTTCGAAGTCTTCAGTTAACCATATATTATATATGTTATTGTTACTGGAAGTCAAGTTTGAGGCATTTTACTGAGGTCAATGACTAAATAATTTTGTCTTTGTATCCATAGCAATGTTTAATAAGTGGTTATTTATTTGAATAGGTTTGCAAGGAATCAATTAAAAAGAGTTTCTATATACCTACAATAAAATGAAGAAATCATGTGAAATATATGGAAAATTTATTTTAGAGATATTTGAGATAGGTTGTCTCATCTTAAGATTTCGAGATTTAGAAGAGCAAAACTAATAGTACTCATTTTCTCGTATGTGCAGACACATTGAAGTTCAAATTAACTTCAAATCTTTTTTTAATATTCTCTGGAATTTCTAGCTTCATTTTGCCTATACCATAGATCATTCTGACAGCAGATTCGTTTTCATACAATTTGTGAGTCTGTATTAACTCTCATGAAGAGCTGCCCTTTCAAAAATATTATTCTCCCATTTTTTCTTGAAAATGTGATTTGATGCCTATATTATTTTTGAAATTTTCTTTTAATTTTAGCCTACTTCATTGGTAAATCTACAAATAATGTTAAAGATCCTAATATGGAAATGAATTTTTGTTGCTCCTCCTAAAGCTTATGATCTATCTGGGAGGTTACAGCCTGTAACCAGATAATTAAATACAAAATAAACTGAAAAAAATCAGCTAAATTGAGGGTGGGCAAGTTTTAAGAGTTAGGAGCTGGGAAAGGAATGCATTCAGGTGCTGCGGAAAGATTGTAGTGAGGCAGAGAAAAAAATACATTTGTTTCCATGGGAAGCATCATAGGTCATTTTGGTTGAAGTAGAGAATTCTGTAAGGGATGTGGAGTGAAATATTGTTTAAAAATGTGAAAACTCATATGAGCTATTTATGTTTAATCATAGAGGAAATAAAACTAATAGAATGATATATTTTTCAATTGAAAGAAGGTATGGAGTACATTTAAAGGAAGAAAAATAAAACAAAAACCCTTCATTTTATGGATGAGGAGATTGAGACAGCCTGGTTAAAAGAGTTGCTTAAGATCATGTAGGTAGCGAAATGCTACATGTAGTAGCAAAACTGGTATCAGAAATAACTTTGTACCCAGGTGTTCTGAATCTGTATCAAATCCTCTGTGATTACATAATGTCAGAGCTCCTCAAGATTTTTGATTATGGTAGTTATGAGGTTACACTAGTGTCTTGGTAATATAAATATGTCAGGGGTATAAAGCATGCATTAGATATCAAAGATACAGAAAACACAGAAACCAACTGAAATATTGCCACAATCCTATAACTAATTAGTAATATAAATGATAAGAGTAAAAAGAACAGAAGTTCCATGTGATCCAAAAGAAGAGAATGAATTGACAGATTTGTGGATATGAATCATATAAGACTTCATTATTGATTGAATATGAGGATGAATGCAAGTCAAGAATCAAGAATGGCTTCAAGGTTGAAAAACAGACATACTGGAAGGATAATGTTACCCTCAAAACTAAATGTGGGTGAAATGGATTGTTGGAAAATAAAATGAGCTTCATTTTTGCCATTCAACTATATTAAACTTGAAATACAGTATTTAATGAAATTTCAGGGAGTATGAAAATCTTCCAATTCTAATTCAATTTGTCTGTATTCTAATTTGGTGAAGTCAAGTGTTTATTTTATATTTATTTCATTATTTACTTAATATTGTATTTTAAATATTATCAGTCATAGAAATATAATTTTTCTCATCATCTACCACATTCAATTTAGTATTACTAAAAACAACTTTTGACCCTTTTACTCATTTTTTCATGATGTTTACTTACATAATAATGTTTTAAAATTATTTTTATGGTGATTTCTTATGTATTTCCATAGTAATGAGGTAACTAAAATTGTATTGATATACTTCAAAAGCATTATTTGTTGTACAGAAAACAAAACAGTTAATTGACTAAATGTAATATTTATTTAGTTTAATTATAAAAATTGTTTTGACTCTCATTGTCTTAGCAAAGACATGTCCACATATTTATTCATTCTTAGTGTCCTTTGCTTATTTATTTTTCCTTTGAAATAGTCAACTAAAGACTTGAGATGAGAGTTCCAAATGACAACACAGCGTGCCAAGATGTGGAGATGACAACATGGCACACCAAAGGACCACGAGGAGGCCTGGGCAATGTGGAGGCAAGTTAATCCACCAACCACAAGAGCCATTCCCAGGCCTATAACTGAGAGGGTGGGATCTGACAGAGCAGGGTAAGAGACAAATGCAGGGCCCATGACAGTGACAGGAGCTACTCCTGGAACTACCAGCACACAGCCTGGAAATTTAGAAAAGCCCCAATCTGAACTTCCACAGACAAGAATGGCAGAGTGAACCCTGGCTGTTCAAATTACCCTCTCTAACACTGAAAACACAGTAATTATTGCCTGAGAGCAAAATTTTAAACAGTAAAGGACTGGGAACCCCAGAGGAAGGGCATGATTAAGGCCCTGCCTCAAAATGAGTTAAAAAAAAACAGGCTGCAAAGACAAAGACTTTATAATGCTGTTTTTGTGAGAGATTGGAACTAAATTCAGAAGGAAACAGTATTGACTCCACAATCACATTACCCACATCCTCAACAGAGAATATGAGCTCATCTCAAGCACAGAAAACCTTCTTAGATGAGCTCAAAAAGAACTTTGAAAATGAAATTAGAGAGGTAGAAGATAAAATCAGTCTTTTAAAATCAAAATTACAGTTTTATAAAAAAGCATTACAATGAATAAAACAGCTCCTTTAAAAGGAAAATTGTGAACTAAAAATGAAATCTGCATATATGGAAAAAGGAGCTTCAAAGATTAACTGAGGAAAATAATTCGCTAAAAATTAGAATCAACCAAATTGAAGAAAGTGACTCCATGAGTCACCAAGAATCAGTCAAACAAAACATCAAGAAGGAAAAATTACTAGGTAAAATACCTCAATGGAAAAATAACTGACATGGAAAACAAATCTAGGAGACATAATGTGAAAATTATTGGTCCACCACAAAATCATGGTGACAAAAATGAGGTTAGACAACCTCTTCCAAGAGTTCATCAAGGAAAACTGCCCTGAGATACTAGAACCAGACGGTAAAATAGAAATTGAGATAATCCACTAGACACCTCCTGAAAGAGATACCAAATTGAAAAGTCCAAGAAACGTTGTGGCCAAATTCCAGAATTATCAGGTAAAGGAGAAAATACTGCTTGTAGTCAAAAATAACTCTGAAATCCAAATTAGAGAGGTAGAAGATACAATGAATAATTCTTTTAAAATCAAAATTGCAAATATAGGGAAAAAACATTACAATGAATAAAACAGATCCTCAAAAAGAAAACTGGGCTTACTAAAAATGAAATCTGAATATATGGAAAAGGTGCAACAGAAAGAAACAAGTCAAATAGTATGGAACCACAGTCAGGATGGCACAGGATCTGGCTTCTTCTACATTGAGAGATTGGAAGAACTGGAATATGTTTTTTTCCAATGCAAAAGGGCTCAGGTTACAACCAAGGATCACCTATCCAGCAAAATTAAGCATAATCTTCCAGGCAAGGAGATGGTCATTCAGTGATAAAATGGACTTCCAGAACTTCATGATGAAAAAGGCAGAGCTCAATGGATAAGTCAGCCTACAATTACATGACTCAATAGAGACATAGAAAGGCAAATAGGGAACACACACACACACACACACAACTTGTTATTTAATATGAGAAAACTGTTTACATCCGTATATGGGAAGCTGATACCTGTTAATATAATGAATTCCATACCTATGCCAACATTTAAAAGGGATATAGATAAATAGAGGGTGTGAATATAAATTACACAAAATGATAAAAGAAAACATTATTAAGGGCTGCAAAGGGAGTGCAATGGAAGAAGAGGAAAGAATGAAGCAGAAAAGTGCAAATTATGCCACACAAAGAGGCATAAAAACATTGCAATATAGCAAAAGAAGGGAGGGAGAAGATAATTATATGAGCTTTTCCCTTATTGGTTCTGGTGCAAGGAGGGCATAACATAATCAGTTAAATATAGGGCTCTATTGAGAAGAAAGTAAGACTTAACATAATAAAAGGGAGGGCGAAGAGTATTGAAAGAGATTTATTCTTATGGATCTTGGGTTGAGAAAGAAATAACACACTACATTAAATATAAAAATCAATTGTACTCTACAGGCAGTAGGATGGGGGAAGGGCTACAAAAGGGGAAGGTGGTTAGAAGGGAGGGAAAAAATAGTAAGGGGAAAGGGTTGGAAAAGGGAGAGGGTCTGATGAAGGAATACTGAGGGAGGTGGCAATTACAAGGAAAACTCTTAAGGAGGGTCAAAGAGAAGGGGGAAAAATAAAAGCATAAATAAAGGAGGGAATAGAATAGAGGGAAAGAAACACATAGCAGTCATAATTGTGAATGTGAATGGGATAAAAAGAGTGTATAGCAGAGCGGATTAAAAACTATAATCTTACAATATGGTGTTTACAAGAAACACATCTGAAACAGGAGGATTCACACAGGGTAAAGGTAAAAGGCTGGAGTAAAATACAGCATGCCTCAGATGAAGTAAAAAAAAAAGCAGTGTAGCAATCCTTATCTCAGACAAAACAAAAGCAAAAATAGAGCTAATCAAAAGAGATAAGGAAGGAAAGTATATCCTGCTAAAGGCACCATTGAAAATGAAGCAATATCATTACTAAATGTTTATGCGCTAAGCTGTACAGCATCCAGATTCCTAAAGAAGTTAAGGATTTTGTTTTCTGTTTTGTTTTGCTTTTTGGAGGGCAGTTGGGGTTAATTGACTTGGCCAAGGTCCCACAGCTAGTTTTTGTTTTTTAAGTGTCTGAGGCTGGATTTGAACTCAGGTCCTCCTGACTCCAGGGCTGCTGCTCTGTTCAATACACCACCTAGACTCCCCTAAGTTAAGGATTTTAGAAGAAGAAACAGATAGCAAAACTATACTACTGGGGGACTTCAATCTTCCCTCTCTGAGCTTTATAAATATACCTCAAAATAAACAAGAAAGAAGTTAAGGAGTTAAATAAAATCTAAGAGAATACAGATATGGTAGACCAAATGAAAAAACTGAAGGGGAATAAAAAGGAATATACCTTCTTCTCAGCAGTACATGGCACATATACAAAAATTGACCATGTACTATGGCATAAAAATCTTACAATTAAGTGCAGAAAGGCAGAAATATTAAATTCATTCTTCACAGATCATGATGCAATAAAAATTATATGTAATAAAGGCCCATGGAAGGACAGAGTAAAATCTAACTGGAAACTAAATAACTTCATCTGAAAGATTGAGGAGGTCAAAAAAGAAAAATTAGAAATAATCAGTAACTTCATTCAAGAAAATATCAATAATAAGACAACATACCAAAACTTGTGGGATACAGCAAAAGCAGTTCCTTAGAGGAAAATTTTTATCCCTGAATTCATACACAAATAAAATAGAGAAAATGGAGATTGGTAAATTGTGCATGGAACTAAAAAAGCTAGTAAAAGATCAATTTAAAAATCCCCAATTAAATGCTGAATTAGAAATAATAGTAACAAAAGGAGAGATTAATAAAATTAAAATTAAGAAAACTTTGATTAATAAATAAAACTAACAGATCGTTTTATGAAAAAAATTGATAGGCCTTTAGTCAATATGATAAAAAAAAGAAGAAAACCAAATTTTGAGTATCAAAAATGAAAAGGGTGAATCTACCTGCAATGAAGAGGAAATTAAAACAATAATTAGAAATTATTTTGCCCAATTGTACACAAGACATTTGACAATCTTAGTGAAATGTATGAATATTTACAAAAACATAAATTGCCTTAACTAACCTAAGAGAAGTAAACTACTTAAATAACCCCATCTCACAAAAAGAAAATAGCTATAAGGGACTTCTTATTATTATTATTATTTTTCTTCTTCTTCTTTTCTTCTTCTTCTTTTTCTTCTTTTTCTTATCTTCTTCTTTTCTCTCTCTGTCTCTCTGTCTCTCTGTCTCTGTCTCTCTCTCTCTGTCTGTCTCTGTCTCTCTCTTTCTCTTTCTCTCTCTCTCCCTCTCTCTCTCTCTTTCTGTCTCCTAATTATTCATCTCCTTCCTGCTCAAATATTATCAATTTCAATTATCTTCACCTTTCCTTCCTGGGAAACATCTTTTCTTATTGAATTATACAAGAATCTCTCTGATTTTACCCATGGTACATCTTTCATATTGTTAATTATATGTTTCTCTTCAAAGGATATTTTTTTCCTATTCTAGTAAATTCCAATTTCTTTATCAGCCTCCATCTTTTGCTTTACTTAAGTCACCACCCATGTCTTTTTGCTATTGACAGATAAGCAAATAAACTGACATGAATTTCTTTGAAGTCAACAATACAGCAAAACAGGGGAATTAATTAGATTACAGTATGGTGTCTTTTGGTTTTGTTTGATGGTCTTTCCTCTTTCTTCCTCATTCCTATAATTTATAGGGAAATAACTTTCTATTTCCCTCTTGATATCATGAATAATTATATGAATCCTTATTTACTCATTTATTTCTTCCAATATTCTTAATTGTCTCTTTTCATGTAACAACATCTAGATAATTTGCTGCCTACTCTTTTAGCCTCTGTCTTTCTCCTGCATTACCATTCCTGAGTAAGATTCTGAATTACTTTTCTATCCCTGTAAGTCACAGTGACTTAAGTAGTCCCATCTATCTTGTGGTTCAAACTACTGACTCTAAGATGATTACAGTAAAAGTACTTACAAACCTTTGACTCTATCTTTCACCATTTCATAAACCTCATAGATTCCACTCTTTTAATACTTCTAAGTGATATAAGAACTAGGTTCAAAATGAACTAACAAGTGGGCCTATTATTTCTTTCCCTACCAGTTCACTGTGAGATATTCAATTCACTTATTCTTTAAAGAATCACTCCTCGTATCTAATTAAGCTCATGACAGGATTTCAAATTTAGATTATGAAAATTGAAAGATGACTGGGTGTAGGAGAAAGAGCAATATCTTGTAAACAGAAGAAAATTGTATTTGAGTTCCAGCTTCAATACAAATTATTTTTTTTTTTTTGCTTTTTGGAGGGCAGTTGGGGTTAAGTGACTTGCCCAAGGTCACACGGCTAGTTTTTTGTGTTAAGTGTCTGAGCCTGGACCTGAACTCAGGTACTCCTGACTCCAGGGCTGGCGCTCTATTCACTGCGCCACCTAGCCGCCCCTTCAATACAAATTATTGCCATGATCCTGGGAATGTCACTTAACCTCTCTGAGGCCAAATATGCTCATTTGTAAAATGAAGGCAATGCTACTTGCTCTCCCTGAACCACAGGATTCTTGTGATGGCAAAATAAACTTTAAAATAAAATATATAAATCCTAGCTAATATTACCATTGTATTCACTTTCTCTTCACTAATTTACCAGATAAATTCTGGTTCTGACTTTTGCATTTTTGCTTAAAATATGCTTTATACACCTTGAATTCCCTCTAAGACAGAAAAGAATGGGTATACGGAATACATAACTGACCTTGAAGCCTAGAAGAACTGAGTTCAAGTCCTACCTATGTCATAAATTAACTGTATGCTGACAGGCAAGATACTTCCCCTTTTAGCGTTCAAAACAATCATAGAAAAGTCTAAGTTTTTACAGTAATTAAATGGAGTATTGACTGGATTGTGAAGAAAGTATTGTGACCCAGAACTTTTCTGTTCCAATGAAATTGCAGTCATTATTCATATTTTTGAACTTTCTAAATACATAAATCATCAAATTGCTTTGGACATCATTTTGTTTTTATTAGAGATACAAATGCATGGTTGAAGGAAAGAGAGAGAAAGGGAGCAAGAGAGAAAAAGAAGAGAGAGGAGTGACGGGGAGGGAAAAGGAAAGGGAGAATGAGAAGCAGGGAAGGAGAAGGGGGAAGGGAAGGGAAGGAAAGAGAGAGAGAGAGGGAGAGAGAGAGGGAGAGAGAGAGAGAGAGAGAGAGAGAGAGAGAGAGAGAGAGAGAGAGAGAGAGAGAGTTTAAAAAACACTTGAAAATGCAGTACATTTTATATGTACTGACTGAATGATGTCTGACTGAACATTTTAAAACTTCTTAGAGGCTACTTTGTTAGATATTTTGGGTTTTCTGACTGACAGTAGGAAGCAAAGCTTGTAACAGGACTTTTAAAACAGTGTACTCTATTATGGAGGCAGCTATAATCTCCACTGAATATCCACATGAATATCTACTGTGACATCCTTCTCTTGGCAACTGTTCATAGACCTTGAAGCTACTACTTGAAAATGCCATTTGAAATTTCAAGAAACAAGTCATCTGTTAAAAGCTACTAATCAGTTCTTTGACATAACCTCCAGTGTACACTGAATGCTTGTAAAGAGAGTTTTGGCAGCAGACTCTGACGGTATGACACAGTACACATTGCTACCATGTTGGGATTTTTCAGGAAAGAGCACTTAATTGTATTACTTACAGGGCAATTGCACGCTATCTCTTGGGTAGAATTCAGAGAGCTGGCTGAAGGTGAGGAAGCCACTGTATTTATTCAATTTGAAAGGGAGTGGATGGATGTAGCTTAATAGCAGAACTCAAGAAGCCTCTTGACAGAGACAAACAATAGCAGTAATAAGTGTTCTGTAGGGGACCAAGCACTCAATATAGTGAAGAGCAGCAGTGCTTCCATTTATGAGTGGCACTCCTGTAGAGAAGAACGCTGTATTTTTGTAATACTCCTGAGACTCTACCAAGACTATACTCAAAATTGTTATGATTCATATGAATCTTGCTTCTTTATTATTTTTCTCACCTTGCAATTTGATGTTTTGGAAGTAGCAGATGGACACTATCCCAAATCAAAAAATCAAAAGGACTTTACTGTTCTTGAACTGGTGCAACTATGCAGTATTCTTTTGAGTGCGCTGACTTGTTTTTAATTATCACCCAAGAGCAAGAGAGTAGGTGATTTAAATAATGCCTTAGAGAGTGTACTTACCAAATTTTCTGAATCCTGAATCCTTGGATGAATGAATCAGAATCTCAGAAAACTGCAACCCTGGGTCCAATTGATTAAAATACAATGGAATGAGAATTATTGTCACAATTTCATATCAGATGATAAAATTCATATTATACAAGTAGAAAAGGGAGAGTCATAGATTTACAGCTATTTCTGTAGGAAATAATGCCTGAGACTTTTAAAATATCTTATTTTATTTTTCATTTCTCATTCTTTTCTTTCTAAATTTTGATTTCCTAATTTATTCCCATTTTGCCCCCCTCTTCCTACCTAGTAGGAACTCTCTATGTAAAATCATGCCCACCATTTCACATATACACGTGTGTTTTATTAGCCATATGCATATTTATATGTTTATATGTATATTTTATGTATGTATGTATACACCTTCAGTATGCACATTATACTTCAATGTATGTATAATATTTAAATTTGTTCAATGTGTGTATATATGTGCACAAATATATATATTTCAGAATGTATGTGTCTATGCATGTGTATGTATGTATGTATGTGTGTATGTATATTTCAATTTTTCAGCACCAAAGTGAAAATCAATATGATTGCTGATCCTCCCCCACCCAGTGGATGATCAGTGTCTTAGACATCTGACCAAGCTCTAAGTACTCCCCAATACTTCTTAAAGTTGTCTTCATGTCTGTTGAACCAAACTATTCTTATATGACCAATGTACCAGGGAAGGCTTCACATACTTGGGTTAGACATCCCTATAACTCATGAATGGGTTTGGGGCCTCTCCTTTTATTTATTTCCAACCTGCTTTTGTCTATCTGCTTATATGGTTTAATCTGGCATGGTCATTACAATGCTACAGCTACTTAGAGACACAGCTGAGAAATGAGGGAAAAATAAGAATCTTAAGAGTGATATAAAAATACAGAAAGTCCTAAAGTTTGAAATATATATATATATATATATCTCAGAATTGCCTACAGGTAAATTTTTTAAACAAAATGTGTGTATTTAGATATCTAAAGTTATAATTACATAATTGTATAGAAGGGCTTTGGACAGAAATCTATTTGTAGACATACAAATACTTTGTCCCATAAACCATTTAAAATCACATTTTACAAAGTTGGTGCACTTAATTTTTCCAAAAACAATTATAATTTTTCAATGTACTCTCATTCAAATCCCTAGACCCCTGGTATACTCCCATTATGTGGATTGTGATCTGATTATAGATGGCCATGTTGTTTCTATTGCACTGCAGCCCTGCAAATTAGCTCTCCATCTGTCTAAACCAGATTAGGCATTTGGTTTGAGTGGTATCTAGATAATTTTTTAAGGTTTTAGCTTCTATGATTTTATTTTGAAAATAATACAATAAACTTTAAGCCTACAAGTAAATTTCTTTATAAGTAAACAAATTCTTCTCTTTCTGTTTCCACTAGTCCCCTCCCCAACCAAAACTCTAATAATAGCCATGAAATTCTTTCAGATGGTAATTTTTAAAAATGACTGTTGAAGAAAGGTTTGCAAAAAGTAATGGGACAGGAGAATGAGAGAACTTCTTGGTAAAACGCTATTTTTAACAAGGTTAGAAGGAATAATTCACTGTTATTTTATTTATCAATCCCTTGGAACATTAAATAAATCTCAAGATGAGTATCTCCTCATAAATATGAAGTTTATTCAGCTACACAAGCTCGTATAGTTTACCATGTCGAATAGAAGATTGCTCATTTAATCGGTTATTCCTTTACCTAAATAAAATATGGACTTAAAAAAATTCCCTAATGTAACAATTTAAAATGCATGATTCTCCTGTGAAAGGATATATGATTAATTATAAGAAATACTATTTCAAATATTAAACTACTTTTATAAGTCAATCATTACTAATAGTTGAGAAAGTGACCTTATGATTTTTTTTTACTCTTTAAGTTTTAAATAGAAGATTTTACCTTCTTCAGGCATCCATAACCTTAAAAGACAAACACTGACCCCAAATGATGTAGCTATTTCATCTTTGAAAATTCACTTAATGCCTTTGAGTCTGAGTGTCCTCATTTGAAAATTAGGTTTTTGTTGTCTATACTATCTATTTCCTAAAGTATGAGGAAAATACTAGTAAATTTTGAATTAGTATATGAATTTGACTTATTGTATTAATTCATCTGTTTTTCTGTTTTGTTCTCTGTCTCTCTCTCTCTCTATAAATATATATATATTTTTTTCTTAAGACCCATAAGTAGTCTCACAAATTGAAAGAACTAAGATAGTTCAGTAAAGATATTCTAGCTAAATTCTCCCAACATTCCTCTCTAAAAATTAAAGGAAAAAAATAACTTTACTACAAATGTCAGATTGGATTCTGGGGTTGTATAATGAAGAAAAGGTCAGCATGAGACATATTTTTTCCAGGCCAGGGCAACTTAGAAGGTCAGAAGGACTGGTATATGGTAATGATCTATCACAGAATATATCAGAAAGATCATGCTCTGTCTATGACAATGCGGAATCTTTATGAGGAATGCAAGTTTGGTTCAATATTAAGGAAACTATAACAATAATTTTCCATATCAATAAAAACACAAAAAACATTCTATCAATTGATATATCAATTGATATATATATATAAAATGTTTTTAAAATTACCACATAATCTTATTAATATTAAAAATGTTAATGAATTATGACATTTTCAGTATGCTTAACAATATGCCTAGCAGAATTGGGAACAGTAACTACATATTATCTAAAAGAAAATACACAATATTTCATATATTCTTTATGTGAAAAATATTTTGATTATCTAGTGCTCTAAAATGTACCAACCACTGGCCATTTTCTTTGGTTATAGCCTAGTTTCATCATTTAAATTAAAACTTTTCATGAGTGGCTGGGTGATATGTTAAAAAGATTTTCATCTTATGTATCACTGCCCTATGGATGCATCTTGCTAGTCCTGCTGCCTTAGACAAATTACATTATCTCTCTGAACCTTAATACTATCATCCATATATGTATAATGAGGTATAATGTATACATACATTATAAGTTATTATGTATGTATGTATATGCATTTGTACGTATATATACATAGAAATCCATAAGGTATAATAACATTATCTTTGCCAAATAAGAAAACGAATGTAAAACTATATTGAGAACTGTTAAATGATATATATATATATATATATATATATGTATATTGATAAGGGAAGTCATCTTTGGAATTAGAACCTCTGGGGAAACAAATAAACACATAAGAATTATCAGTACACTTTCCCCCATCGCATCTGTCGTTCAAAATAGCAATCTAAAGTCATTTATTAAATTATTCATATGTTCCAGCTGCTGTGATTAGCTCTAGGAAAATGAAGACGATACTAAATGTCTCTGAACGGAATGTGTTTTCTGTCCTAGTCTAAAATAGCTCTAGGTCAGCAGTTCTCAACCTGTGGGTTTTGTTCAATTTGTAACAATGAAAATACATTCTGCATATTGATAAATTAATAACAGTAACAAAATTACAGTTATGAAATAACGGTAAAAATAATTTTATGGTTGGGGTCATCACAACATGAGAAACTGTATTAAAGGGTCATGGCATTAGGAAGGTTGAGAGCCACTGCTCTAGATGATAGATACATTTAGGTTTGTATCAATTTCACTGTTGTGGACCTCACTATATAATTATGCATATATATATATATATATATATATATATATAATCCTTTGCTATACAGAAAGCATGAATTATTTTCTTTTACCAATGAAACATTAAGTTCAAGTGATCATATGCATTCCAAGAAAGTGTTTTGTATGTTTTTCTTCTTTCTTTAAAAATAAAAAAAGTTCATCTTTTCCATTTCAAAGTAAGCACATAGACAGAAAATCTTCAAGAATTAGACTGTAGAACTTGGGAGGTTGCTCATTCTTCCTACTTCCCACTGTGCTTCTTAAACTTCCTAGAGGAGACAGACTGTTCTGGGTACATTTTAAACTTGATATCACTGAATCAAAGAAGATCAATAGCATACATTTTTCCCCCTCAATAGGAACATTGGTCTTTGAAACTGTAGAGGATGTAAACTGAAATCTATTCTTCCAAATTTCCAGACCTTCTAAACCTCCTGTAATTATATTTTGCACATTCTTCAAGCAGTCAATAAATATTTATTAAGTAACTACTATGTTCTAGGCATAATATCTTCAGTCCTTGCTTCCTATTAAATCATCCCCCTCTTCTGTTTATCAGCCTTCCTCACCAGGATATCTTCTGGGCTCTCTTGATATTTTCAGGTGTAAGGTCAAATTGTTATTTCCTTATTCTTCACTCTAAGTACCTGTCCTTTAAGATTATTTCCCACCTACTCTTTTTAAAAAGTATATATTTAATTTATTTTTAAATTTTTACTAATTATATGTAAAACATTTTAAAATTCATTTCTAAACTTGTAAGCTCTAAATTAACTCTTTCCCTCCAGAGTTTTCTTTATCCCCTGAAACATCAAGTAATATGTAGATAAGTGATATGAAATCATGTAAAATTTATTTTCATATTTGTGATGCTCCAAAAGACGTTTTTTGAGTAAGAGTGTATGTGGAGGCAGCTAGGTGGTGTAGTGAATAAAGCACTGGCTCTAGAATCAGGAGCACCTGAGTTCAAATTTGACCACAGTCACTTAACACTTACTAGCCATGTGACGTTGGGCAAGGCCCTTAACCCCAATTGCCCTACCTTTCCCGAGAGAGAGAGAGAGAGAGAGAGAGAAAGAGAGAGAGAGAGAGAGAGAGAGAGAGAGAGAGAGAGAGAGAGAGAGAATGTGTAAGAGTGTAAGAGTGAATCCATAAAGTTTTTTATGGAAACAATTTATTAAAATTACACAAAAACTAAAATTAATTGGTAACCTCATTGATTCAATAGTTCCCTTCAATGATGCAGATTTGCACCTATAAATTCTTGTTCATTATTTATGACTCTTTATCTATGCATCATTAAAGAATTATACCCAATATCAAGAGAATTCCCTGTATCTCTCTTAACAGTTGATGATAATAAGCAGATAACTCTGGATAATTTTTCCCATGCATCAGAGTCATCCTTTTTTAGCTACAGTTTCTCTATTTTTTAGTCTTGTGTAGAGTAAGAACATCAATACTGATATGATTCAACTATTCAAGTAGTATGTCCACTCTGCTATAACAGGATTCTAGCAATGACCAGTGTTTAATGACTATCTAAGGTGTTTGAAACTTAACATCCTCTCTTTCTCTCTGTCTCTGTCTCTCTGTTATTGTCTCTGTCTTTCTCTGTCTCTCTCTTTCTCTCCCCCCATACTATCATGGTCGTTTGGAAAATAGAGGAAGCAACACATTATAAAGGATAATTATTTTTTCTTTATTTCTTGATTTGCTACTTCAAAAAATGTTCAACCCTGTTCTGTCTATCCAGTGCTAATATGTCTCTTTGTGATCACTTGATTAATCAGCCACTAGAACTGGACTCAATTTTACACATTTTAGCACAATCTTTGAATAGCCCATGGCCACCATCTGACATCAATATATTAAAGTATAACTTCATATAAGATAACCATATTTTTCTTTGAAAACCTTTATCTCTCATTGATACGAAAGTGGAATTAAAGGTGACTAGAAATTACATAGAATGACAGAAGGAAATTATGGAGGCAGGAAACTGATTTAAACAGTTGACAGAGTAAGTTATAGGTGAATAAGAGTTATGGATATGGGGATTAAATGGAGAAAGTGAATATAGAAGATACAGATATAATTGACAAGATTGGCAGCATTTTGGATGGGAGGGATGAAATCAAAATAATGTCCAAAAGCATTTATGAAAATAATTTTAGTAATCTTACTAGTGATCTGAGTCAACTTGGATTTTGTTGGCGTAATTTTTGCTGACTGGGTGTTTTCTTCTACAGTATCTTACTTTTGTCTTTACCAGAAGAATGATTTACAAAACTGCAGTGCATTGACAGCACATAGCACTCATCCCTGCATGTTTGCATGAGTAACATCTTGAATACAGCTGTGAACATTTGTACTAGTGCCAACTCATCTGCATCAGTATTATTAATTACATGGAATATTACCCAAGATTGGGAAGATCTCCCCTTCTGTTTCACTGTGAGACCTTAAACATTTGAAGGAAATACCAGAAAAGTTCATTTGGAACCCTGAGTACCAGATGTCCCTGTTCAGTAGGGCAGACTTTTAAAAATGAGATGCCTCAGTACTCAATTTAAATTCCAGCTATTTAAAGCATCTGGACCTCCCTGTTCCAGCTTGCCAATTAGGAAAGGTTGCTTCTTGATTCCTAAAGTTGATATAGAAGAAATATCAACTGCTTCAAATGTGTCAAGCCTTAAGTCTTGTAACATCTTTCTATGAATAAACATAGATAAATGATTTGAATTTTTAATAAAGGAAATAATGTAAATTATCACCACCATTAATGAATGCTTCTGGGTCTATCTTGACTAGGCTATAGAAATTTAGAGCATAGTTTGTAAGAAAGGAACTTTAAATAAAAATATTTCAAGTATACAGAAAAAGAGAAGAAGGAAGGAAAAATGGAAGGATGGGTTAAGATATGTCCTAGATTATATCTCAGTCTTGCACAATTAATAGGAGTTTGTTTTCATATACACACCAATATTATACTTTTTACATTAATGAAGCAGCATTCTAAATACCATGAGGCTTCACCTCTGCATACTTTATGACTCCTTAATTGGAGATTTGGGGATGTGTGGGCACCTTGTTAAGGTAATGAAGAAAATATTTTTAACCAGTCTTGTGGATTCTTTGAATTCAATATGTTTGCTAGTACTCAACCATTATCCTTCAAATCAGTAGATATGTTCTTGGAATGCATTATGTATTTTCTTTGGTTTTTCTGGAATAACTCGTTTTGGACTTCTTAGGCTTCTGCATCATGACCCTGATATAACAATCATTGAAACATCTCATTTTGCAGGATACAAACAAACAACTTTGCTACTCACACACTCTGCCCCTCTCATTTAGAGTATGGTGCAGAAATTTCTTCCGTCTAAAGAGGGGGACAGGACTGATATCTCAGTTATCTCCTCATTTCTCATTGAGTTGCTTTACTTTGGAGTTGTTTTGATTCTTCATAATATCCTTGAAGTGGATAATGCCCCCCTTACTTTTTCAGTTTTCTTTTGCATGGACAATGCTCTTTTCCCAGTCCCCATTGGAATATTCTTTTTTAAGCGTGTTGTCTTCAGTAATGTCATCTGGGGTCTTCAATGAAGACAAAAACAGCATCACAGTCAGATACCACACTGAAAGTTCATTATTTAACTTGACAAGTCAACAAGCCAAGACTAAAGTGGAAGGAGAGTTGGTGTGTGACTTTGTGTTTGCAGAGAAGAAAGGAATGGAAGGAAGGAAGGAAGGAAGGAAGGAAGGAAGGAAGGAAGGAAGGAAGGAAGGAAGGAAGGAAGGAAGGAAGGAAGGAAGGGGAGAAGAATGATGATAACATATTTGAATTATTTGAACTGTGTGGAATAGTGCTGCACTGTTTCATTCCTAAAAGGCAGGTATAGATGTGGATAATTTGGCTTTATTACATAATTTGCTTCTGTTCTGAGGCTAATGGGAACATATAAAACTGTCCTAGTAATAGAAGAAAGTTGAAGGGCGAGGTTAGAAGAACAATAAATCTTCAATACAATCTTATGATGATATACTATAATTTTCAGTAGCCTATATTCCCATAACACTATACCCTTTAGCAATTCAGGCTTGTGATGGTGTGATACCATTATCTTTAACAGCTTGGGTGGTTGGATCAATTGTAAGGGTTGTATTTCCTGAAGCCCTTTGGAAATCTTAAGAGTGTGGAAAATAACTTTTTTTTACTTTCCAAAATAAAATTCCACCTACCTCAAATCATTTTAAAGTTAAATTAGACTTCTTTTCTGAAGAATAAGCGAATACTTTAGTATAATACACAGTATTACACTAAACCTTCTGGGCAGTAGACAGCTTGGAAATAAAAACAAATATGGGTATAATTTGAAAAATGAACAATATTATATACTTCTGATTTATTTTCTTATAATCTTAGTTCTTACATAAATAATTAGACTCACGAACTCTTAGGGTCAAAGGATTTTAGAACTGGAAAGGTCTGCAGAGGCCATGTTTTCTTAACCCTGAATGGTGAACAATTCCCTGTTATAATACTATTTTTGAATTAGGCATTCAGCTTTACTCTGAAAAACTGGAGGGACTGGGGACTCACTTTATCTTGGACTCTCTGAAAATAAAAAAAAATCCATGCTTCACATGATACAAAGACAGCTATGCAATAGATAGAAGAAAAACACAGAAAATACCAAAATATTTTAATATGCATTTCTCTTTTTCTTAATCATAGCTTTCATGATTTTATTACGTGGGGAAATGGCTTATTATCTAATCACTGAAGTATTACTTTTTACAATATTTTATTTTTCCAATTACATGTCAAAACAATTGTGAACATTTCCATTTTTTAAAATTTTGAGTTCCAAATTCTATTTCTCTCACTCTCCGTCCCTATTCCCCTGTCTGAGATGGCAAGCAAGCTGATATAAGTTATAGACATGCAATCACACAGAACATTCCCATATTAGTCATTTTATTTAAGAAAACTAAAAAAGGGTGAAAGAAACTGAAAATCCATGTTCCAGTCTATATTCAGACAATATCGCTTTTTCCCTTCAAAGTACACCATGTGTACTTTGAGATTGTCTTGGATCATTGCATTGTTGAAAATACTTAAGTCATTCAACATGCTTCATTGTACAATATTGCTATTACTGTATAGAATATTCTCTTGGTTCAGCTCACATCATTTTCATTCATTTATGTCAGTTTTTTTTCCAGTTTTGTTTTTCCCCAAATCAACCTTTTATCATTTCTTATAGCAAAATAATATTCCAACTTCATGTTATACCACAATTTGCTCAGGCACTCCTCAATTGATTGGCAGCCTCTCAATTTCCAATATTGAAATTGTGTTGTTTCAGAAGAATTTTGTTGTCATTTTTTCTAACACTATATTTTTTTGTTGCTTTGGTATGCCACTGAATAAATATATTAATTTACATAGAATTTTCATTTTCATTATAGTGACTTGGCTTACCCATGAACAATTAATATTTTTCCAGTTGTTCACATCTGACTTTAATTGTGTGAAATGTTTTGTAATTGTGTTCATTTAGTCCTGGGTTTTCTTTGGCAAGTCAACCCAATCACCGAGTATTTCAAATTGTCTACACTTATTTTAAATGAAAATTTTCTGCCTATCTCTTGATGATGGACTTGGTAATATATAAAAATTCTGATTCTTTTTGTGGATTTATTTTGCATCTGACAATTTTGCTAAAGGTATTAATTATTTTCACTAGGCTTTACTTGGTTGTCTAAGTATACCATAGTATCATCTACAGAGAGTGATAATTTTGCTTCCTCACCACCTATTCTAATTCCTTCAATTTCTTCTTCTTCTCTTTTTGCTATATCTGGTATTTCCAGTGACAGAGGTGATAACTGGCATTCTTGATTCACTTCTGAACTCATTACAAAGACTTCTGGCATGGCTAGGTGGTGCAGTGAATAGAGTACCAGCCCTGGAGTCAGTAGGAGCTAAGTTCAGATCTGGCCTCAGATCCGGATACTTAACTCTTGCTAGCCATTTGACGTTGGGCAAGGCACTTAACCCCAATTGCCCTTGCCTCTCCAAAAAGCAAAAAAAAAATTAAAAAAAGACTTCTAACTTATGTCCATTTAATATAATGCTTACTGATGTTTTACATAATTATTACTTATAATTTTAAGGTAAACTTGCTTTGTTACTATGCTCTCTAGTGCATGAAATTGGAATGAGTTTCATATTTTGTCAATGGATTTTTCTGCATCTTTTGAGTTAATCATATGATTTCTGTTGGTTTAATTATTAAAATAGTCAATTCCATTTATAATTTTCCTCATATTGAACACATCTTGCATTTTGTTATAAATCTCACAGTCATGATATATGATACTTTTTATATATTGCTATAATCTCCTTACTTGTAATATATTTAAAATTTTTGCACTGATATTCATTATGGAAAATGGTGTATTTTTTGTCTCTTTTGATTTAGGTATCACCACCTTATTTATTCTATAAGAGGAAATTCATTTTCCAAAATAGTTTCTATATCTTTGGAATTATAAGTTCCTTAAAAGGTGGTTGAATTCACTTGTGATTTCATCTGACTTTGGGAATTTTTTCTGAGGAAGTTCATTAATGGATTGTTCAATTTCTTTTTCTAAGATTAGGTTATTTAAATATTCCATTTCCACTTCTGCTGATCTGAGTAATTAACATTTTTATATATATTTATCCAATTCATTTAGATTGTCAAATTTATGGGAAAATTTGGAGAAATTGGAGGTCCTAATAATTGTTTTTGATTTACTGGTGGTGAATTCACTCCTTTAGTTTTGATTCTATTAATTTTCTTTTCTTCTTTTCTTTTTTAAAAAAAGCTCCTATTTTACTTTATTAGTTCAAATGTTATTTTACTATCAGTTGTATTAATGTCTCATTCGAGTTTCAGTCAATTTGGTGATTAATTGGGGATTTTTAACTTGCTATTTTTTCAATTTTTTATCTGCATATTCAATACATTTAGCTGTCCTTTCTCCATTTTTTTGATTTAAGAAATTAAATAGATAAATTTCACCTAAATAATGTTTTGCGTCTATCCCATAAATTTTCACATGTTTTGTCATTGATGAAATTCACTGTAATGAAATTATTTTATTGCTTCTATGATTTGTGCTTTGACCAATGCATAGTCAGCATTAGATTCTTTAGTTTCCAATTAATTTATTCAAACATATTTCCACGTTAGTCATGCTGTAAAAAAAAATCAGAACCAAAAGAAATAAAAACAAAGACAAGAAAGAAGAAATGTAAAAAAAAGAGAGAAAATAGTATTCTCCATTCTTCATTCAGATATCATAGTTCTTTCCCTTGACATGGATAACATTTTCCATCTTAAAACTTTGGAATGGTCTTAGATCACAGCATTGCTGAGAAAATCTAAGTCTATTAAAGTTGATAATCCCATTATGTTGCTGTCACTGTGTGTAATGTTCTCCTGGTTCTGCTTACTTTACTCAGCATCAGTTTATGTAAATCTTTCAGGATTTTTCTGAAATTCACCTGCTCTAAATTTCTTATAGCACAATAGTATCCCAATACATTCATATATCACAGCTTCTTAAATCATCCCCCAATCGATGGGAATCCACTCAGTTTCCAATTCTTCACTACCATGTAAAGAACTGCTATAAATTTACTTGTGCATGTGGGTCCTTTTCCCATTTTTATTATCTTTTTAGGAAACAGATCTAGAAGTGTTATTTCTGGGTCAAAGTGAATGCACAGTTTTATTGGACATATTTCCAAATTGCTTTCTTAAATGGTGAGATCAGTTCACAACTACACCAACAATGTATTGATGTTCCACTATTCCCACATCTTCTCCAGTATTTATCTTTTCCTTTTTTGCTTTGTTAACCAATCTTATCAGTGGGATGTGGGATCGCAGATTTGTTCTTTTGCTTTTCTCTAATCAAAAGTGGCTTATAGCTTTTTTATATGACTGCAGATCATTTTAATTTCTCAATCTGAAAACTGCCTATTCATATCTATTGATCATTTATCAATAGGGGAATGACCTATTTCTTATAAATTTGACTTAATTCTCCATATATGTTAGATAATGGGCCTTTATTTAGAGACACTGGCTATGAAAAGTATTTCCCAGCTTTCTGCCTCCCATCTAATGGTGGTAGAGTTGGCTTGATTTGTGCAAAATCTTTTTAATTTGATGTAATGAAAATTATCTATTTTGTATTTTGTGATGTTTTCTATCTCTGGTTTAGTCATTCATTCTTCTGCTATGCACAGTTTTGACAGATAAACTATGCTTTGCTCTCCTAATTACCTTATAATATTACCCTTTTATGTGTATATTTTGTACTCATTGTAACCTTATCTTCATATACAGTGTAAGATATGTTATTTGTCACATTTCCACATTACTATTATTCAGTTATACCAAGAGTTTTTGTCAAATAGTGAGTTTTTATACCAGAAGTTAAGAGTCTTTGAGTTTTTCAAAGAGGAGATTACTATAGTCATTGACAACTTTATCTTGGATACCTAATCAATTCCACTGATATACCAATCTATTTCTTAGGCAGTACCAAGTAGTTTTGATGATTGTTTTTCTATGATATGGCTTTGGATGTGTCAGAGCTAGGTCACTTTTCCCTTCATTTCCTTCATTAATTTCCTCAATATTCTACATCTTTTATTCTTCCAGATGAATATTTTTTCGACCTCTATAAAATAATTTTTGGTAGTGTGATTGATATGGCATTGGATAAGTAAATTAATTTAGGTAGAATTGTCATTTTTATCATATTTGCTTAGTCTATCCATGAGCAGTTGATATATTTTCCAATTGTTTAGATCTGACTTTATTTGTGTTAAAAATATTTTATAACTGTGTTCATATCATTCCTGGGTCTATCTTGGCAGGGAGACTACCAAAATTTTAGAGTGGCTAGAGTTAGTTTAAAAGGAATTTCTTTTTTATTTCTTACTGTTAGAATTTCTTAGAAATATATGAAAATGCTGATGATTTATGTGGGTTTATTGTATATCCTGCAACTTTACTGAAGTTATTATTTCAAGCAGCCTTTTAGTTGATTCTTTAAGTATACCATCATTTCTCCACTAAGAGTGATAGCTTTGTTTCTTCTCTGCGTATTCTGATGCTTTCAATGAATTTTTTCTTCTATTCAGGAGAGCAATTTGAAACTATGCCCAAGGTCTATAAAACTGTGTATATCCTTTGACCCAGAAATAACACTTCTAGGTATATATCCCACAGAGATCATAAAAGTGGGGAAAGGACTCACATGTACAAAAGTATCTATAGAAGCACTTTTTGTGATGGCTTAGAATTGGAAATTGAATGAACATACATCAATTGGAGAATCACTGAATAAGTCATCGTATCGGAATGTAATTGAGTGTTATTGTGCTATAATAAAGGATGAACTTCAGAAATAAAACTTGTAGAAACTTACATAAATTGATGCTGAATCAATTCATATCCAGGAGAACATTGTACATAGTAAAAGCAGCATTGTGCAATTACTAGCCTTGATAGACTTAACTCTTCACAGCAATGCAAATATTTAAGACAATTTCAAAAAGCTCATGATGGAAAATGCTGTCGGCAAAAAGAAGTATAAAGTCTGTTTGTGCAACAAAGAATACTATTTTGTCACTCTTCATTTTTCCTTTCTTTTCCTTTTAGTTCTAATTCTTCTTTAAACATGACTTGTATGGAAATATGCCTAACATCATT
>CM053600.1:17188905-17208069 GCA_028646575.1 Pseudocheirus occidentalis | reverse complement strand
AAGTAAAATGTTCCCTCTGAGTTTATTACTTAAAAAAAAGAAAAGCTAAAACAAAGACACTTCAACCAATCATAATTCCAGTCCCTCCCTTTCCCTACATTCTCTAACCTTTCTCCAGGCTGTACTTATAAAACTAAATCTGTTTTCACAGACAATCTACCCTGAAGTAAAGGTAAGGAAGAAGGTGGAAGGCAGTGGTATCATCTAAACTCTACACAGTGAGAAAGGGGAATACCTAGAGATCTATACTGGGTAGAGGTTCACATAATCCAACTGACAGGAGATAGAGAAAGGGGAGGTAGGGAAGCAAAAATTAGGAGTAAGCAAAGAGGCCACTCACTATTTCCCACTCAGAAGGACTTGGGGAGAGGAGGAAATCAGACAAACCACAGGCTATCTTGCTGAAGGGAATTTTTCAGCTCTCCTATTGCTGAAGGTGAAAGATGGGTTGAGGGTGCCACTAACAGACAAAAAAATGGAATAAAGATTGTGTTCTTTCTAAAATCTCACAACAACTTCAAGTAATACATGAAGGGGGCAAATTGCAGGTGAAAAAAATCAATTAGGTTTCCATTACAACTAAGCAGGTCAAAGTCATTTCTTGGGAAAGAAGAGTAAAGGAATTCAGCTTTGACATTACACCATCACCAACCCCCACCTATAACACAGAAGAAAGGTTGATGATGCAGATCAGTGATTGAAAAGCCTCCCAGAACACTGTCAATATAGAAAGCTGCATGCACTGTGAAATGTGGTCCATTTGCTACTTGGTAAAAGTGATTTTCTTTGTTACAAAACAGGGTTGAGGGAGGGTGTTACTGGGAAGTGATGTTGGCATAAAAAACCAAAAGTATCAATAAATTATTATTTTAAAAAACATCATCTCACACTCCTTCTCCCCACCCATCCTCCCAGAGCCCCAGGTAGGGGAAAGAGAAGATCAGGCTCCTTTCTTGGCCACTGGTGTTAGACAGAAATACCTCAGACAAACCAAGGGATAACAACAGGGCAATGGACTTCAAGGATAGTAAAGATCCACTGGAGCCTTACTGGTGGAAGGCACAGTTTTACAAAATAGGTCCATTCACTCCTGTGTGGTAGAAGGCACAAAGATCCCCATAGCAACAGTAGCCCTTTGAGAAGTGTCTACAAAGAGGATGGTTTGATTTACCTGTTCTATCACCTTCTTGGACAGCATCCTTGAATTAAAGGGTGTACTTAAACTAGGGAAAATTCTTAGACAGATGGTGACTACTGCTCCCTCCAAGGTTTCTCCTTATATTGTGAGCACCAATAATGGCATAGTCCCTATAATCTGCTCCCCATCCAAGTTCTGGATCCTCACAGACCCAGTGTCTATGTAGGTATAGTCAAGACCTGAGTCCTGGGCTCCATCTCACTGGGAATCTTCCACTTATGATTTTCTTGAGTCATTCTCATTTCTCTTCCCAATTTTTTTTACCTCCTCTTATTTGATTTTCAAAATCCATCTTGAGCTTCCAAATGGCCTGTCACCAATTTATGTTTCTTGCGAGCTTTTGATGCAGGAGTTTCTGTTGACCACTTCTGATTCCATGTTTTGATCATTTTTTTGTTCCCAAAAGAGCATTCTCTGGTCCGATTGTGCTTCCTCTTCTTGTTCACCTTGCCAGCCAATTACTCAATTACTTGATTTTTGAGCTCTTTGTAAAAGTTCAAGTGTGGAGAGAGCTGTGTCTCAAATTGTTGAGGGTTTCCCAAATTTTGTCAAAGATATGACGATGGCACCCTCACTACAGACACTGCAAGCTTTGGAACACTGGTCACATGCCCCAGGAGCACTCCCTGTGTCCAAAATCCAGATCCAAGCAGGTCAAAGCAAGAGTGATTATCCTCTGAAAGGTCCCTTAGCCCACCATGATCTACAGGCCATGATCTCCAGAGGCAGCCATGTAGCAGCAGATGCAGACTCCGTGCCTGTATTGTTCTCACCTCAGGGACAGGGCATGTACTATGCTCATCTGTCGACCAGTTCCAGCAGAGTTCCTCACTGACATTTTACTTTCTCTTTGGCGTTTATAGGTTGAGAAAACTGGAAACCTCCACAGCTGCTGGTGATTCACTCTCAAGTGGGCTGTTCTGGCAGATCTGGGCCTCTGGTGAGGGCTGCCATGGGTCTGGGACTACGTGACTCAAGAGGGACTGTGGCTCCTAATCTAATGCAATAGACCCTTATAATTGGCCTGACAGGTTGCATTCTGCAGGAGATTTGTTTCTTTCTGTCACTTTGTGGTTTCTGTAGCTTTTAAATTTGTTTAGAATCAGTAGATCAGTCAAGTTCTTCCTTTTATTCTGCCATCTTGGCTCTCCCTTCCGAGCATCCTTTCCATAAAGGAAGTGGGAGACTTGGGAGTGGTGGGATCAAAGGTCTCCATAAGCCCTGAGGGTCTCCATGGAAGTCTGGATCAGGGCCACCAAAGTTTCTTTTCTTACATAGATTAACTTTTGTTTATTTTTAGTTTACATCATTCATTTCCACAAGATAGTGAGTTACAAATTTTCTCCCTATCATTCCCCTAGACACCACCCAAAATAGGGATCTCATGTTTACCCCCTCCCCCAATTTGCTCTCTCTTATATGTTCCCCCATCATCCCCTGACGTTCTGGTAGGGCAAGAAGGATCTCCTTACCCCAATTCCTGCATATCTTAATTTCCAGGTGCATGTAAATAGTAATAATAGTTTATTATTATTATTATAAATGTTAACATTTGATTTTAGAACTTTAAATTCTAGATTCTTTCCCTGCCTCCCTTGTCACCCACCCTCACTGGAAAGACAAGCAATTAAATACAGGCTGTACATGTGTAGTTATGTAGAAAATCTCCATAATGGACAAATTGTCAAAGGCTGACTATATTTCTCTCCTTCCTATCCAGCCCACCACTTGTTCTGTTCTCTACTTTGACCTGTTACAGAAGTGTGTGCATCTAACAATCCTCCCCACAAATTTGCCCTTCCCTTCATCATCCCCTTTTTGATCCCCATTCCCCCCTACTCTCCTATAGGCCTAGATACCCACTTTATAGTGTATGCCATTCCTTCCCTAAGCCCAATTCAATGAGACTAAGGTTAACCCATTCCCTTTTGCCTTGCCATTCTTCCCCTGCATTGTAACAGTTATCCCTTGCCTCTTCTATAGGAAATAATTAGCCCCATTCTGTCTCTCCCTGTCTCCCCTCATTTCATTCCTCTCCCAACTCTCAATTTCACCATTTAAAATGACATCTTTTCCTATTCAATTGATCCTGTGCCCTCGGTATATGTACACACATATACACACTCACATATATTTTCATATTCAAATTTACCCTGGTATAAAGACATAAGTGTATGTATGCATACATACATACATACATACATATGCATACACACACACATACACACACACACATATATACATATTTATCTATCTGTATAGATAGATAGACCAATAGGTATATATACTCCCTTGACCTACCCTCATACCAAGAAAGTTTCATATGTTACAATGATCACTTTTCCATATTGGCATGTAAATAGCTCAACTTTGATAAATTCATTATGAATTCTTTCCTATGTTTACCTCCTCATTCTTCTTGAATTTGAATGTCAAATTTTCTATTCAGTTCTTTTTTTTCAGCAAGAATGCTTGAAAGTCCTCCACATCATGGAAAGACCAGACTTTCCCCTGAAACATTATACTCAGTTTTGCTGGGTAGATAATTCTTTGTTTAAATCCTAACTCCCTTGATCTCCAGAATATCATGTTCCACACCCTCCCATATCTTAAAGTAGAAGCTTCGAGATCCTGAGTTATCCTTACTGTATTTCCACAGTATTCAAATTCTTCCTGCTTGGAAGATTGTAATGTTTTCTCCTTCACCTGGGAACTCTGGAACCTGGCTATAAAATCCAGGGAATTTTCTTTTTGGGATCATTCTCAAGAGGTGATCGGTGAATTCTTTCAAGTTCTATTTTGCCCTCTGATTCTAAAATCTTAGGGAAATTTTCCTTTAGAATTTCTTGAAAGATGCTTCCTAGATTCTTTTTTTTGATCATTGCTTTCAGGTAGGATAATATTTTTTTAAATTTTTTCTCCTGGATCTATTTTCCAGGTCAGTGGTTTTTTTCAAGAAGATGTTTCACATTACCTTCTACTTTTTAATTGGTTTGGATCTGTTTAATAGTATCTTGATTTCTCATAAAGTCATTTGCTTCCATTTGCTCCATTCTAATTCTGAAGTAATTATACTTTTCAGTAAGTTTTTGCGATTATTTTTCCATCTGGTAAATTTGGCTTTTTAAGGCATTCTTCTTGGCTTTTTGGGCCTCTTTTGCCATTTGAGTTGATCTGTTTTTAAGGTGTTATTTACTTTACTCAGGTTGTTGACTCTCTTTTCATGATTTTCTTGCATCATTGTCATTTTTCTTCTGAATTTTCCTCCACTTCTTTTACTTGATTTTCAAAATCCTTTTTTGAGCTCTTTCATGCACTGTAACTAGTTCATATTTTTCTTCAAAGCTTTTGCTGCTGGAGTTCTGTGTCTTCTTCCTCCCTTTGCATGCTTTGAAACGTTTTGTCCCCTAAAAAGGAATCGAAAGTTAGATTGCTGGGTTTGCTTTGCTTCCTTTGCCTGCTCATGTTGCCAGTCAATTATTTGACTGTTAGGCTCAGTAGAACTATGCTCCCAGAGGGGAAAGCTTTGTCCCAAATTGCTGGGACTTTCACAACTGCCAGAGTTATTAGGAGGCCACCATCTCTGCAGCACCCACCAGCTTTGGCCCACTGATCATACACCTAAGTACAACCACCCAAAACTACAGTCCTGATCCAGAGTGGTTAAGGCAAGAACACTTAGCCTGTGAATGCTCACTTTGCCCCACTGTAATCTGCAGGCCAGGAGCTCTGAAGCAGGCACTTCGTGGTTGCAGGGCCGCCACATCTGCTTCTCATCTTGGAGGCAAGTGGCTTGATTCTCTCCTCTAAATTTGGTCAAGTTCCACTTACCTTTCACTTAGTCCTTGTTTCTTATGGGCTGATAATTCTGGAAAATGCCACAGCTGACAGTCATCTGCTCTCCTAAAAGCTCCAGATGAGGCTTATTCTGGCCACCCTAAGGCTCCAGCCACAGGTTCATGCACTGCTGGTCTGGGCTCCCAGAGAACTATGAGGAACCCCTTCCCATCAGCATGCTGGACTGCCTTCAGTGGAAGCTGTGTTACTCTGTAATTTTGCGGGTTCTGGGGCTCCAAGATTTGTTTAGAGTTATATTTTATAGGTATTTGAAGTTGTTAATTGGGAGAGCCACAGAACTCTCCTGCTTCTAAGCCACCATCTTTACTCTGCCCCAGGCTATACTTTTCTTGGAAGCTTTTGGTGCTAGAGTTCTGATGGTGTTCCCTTTCTCTCATTCCATTCTTTGATCCTTTTTTGTCCCCCAAAAATGAATCTAAAGTTGAATAGCTGTGCTTACCTTGCTTCCTTTGCTTGCTCATATTGCAACTCGATTGTTTTTTATTAAATTTCATTTTATTTTATTTTAAAATTTAACTTAATTTAATTTTTTATTTTTTATTAATTTTCTTGTTTACATCATCCATTTCCATGACATTTTGAGATAAAAATTTTCTCCCTGTCTTTCTGCTACCCCAAACCCAAAATAGCGATTCTACTTTAAAGCCCCTCCCCTGATCTGCTCTCTTTTATGTCCTCCTCCAACGCCCCTCTAACTTTTTGTTAGGATAGGGAAGGTCTACCTATGGCAGTCTCTGCATATCTGAATTTCAGTTGTGTGTGTGTATATATATAAGAAAATTTTCATAAGTTACTATTATTGCTTTTCCATATTGGCATGTAAATAGTTCAACTTTGATAAGTTCCTTATGATTTATTTCCCATGTTTACCTTCTCATGTTTCTTGTGTTTGAGTGTCAAATTTTGTGTTCAGTTCTGATTTTTTTTTTTAGCAAGGATGTTTGAAAGTCTTCCACCTCACTGAATGACCATATTTTCCCCTGGAACATTTTACTCAATTTTTCTGGGTAGGTGATACTTGGTTTTAATCCTAACTCCTTTAATCTCCAGAATATCATATTCCAGGCCCTTTTATCCCTCAATATAGAAGCTGCCAGATCCTGGGTTATCCTAATTTTGTTACCATACCTTTCAAATTGTTTCCTCTTGGCAGCCTGGAATATTTTCTCCTTTAACCGGGGATAGCAGAAACTGGCAACAACATTTCTAGGAGTTTTCTCTTTCAGATCTTTTTCCAGACGTGTATGGTGAATTCTTTCAAGTTCTATTTTGCCCTCTGTTTTTAAAACTTCAGTGCAATTTTCCTTGAGAATTTCTTGAACGATGCTTTCTACATTCTTTTTTTTTGTTCATGGCTTTAAGGTAGTCCAATAATTTTTAAATTGTCCCTCCTGCATTTATTTTCCAGGTCAGTGGTTTTTCCAAGGAGATCTTTCACAACACTTTCTATTTTTTCGTTTGTTTGTAACTGTTTAATAATATCTTGATTTCTCAGAAAATAATTTGCTTCCACTTGCTCCACTCAAATTCTGAAGGAACTATTCTCTTCAGAATGCTTTTGAGATTCTTTTTTCATCTGGCAAATTCGACTTTTTAAGGCATTCTATTCCTCATTGGCTTTTTGGACCTCTTTTGCCATTTGAGTTAATTTATTCTTTAAGGTGTTATTTTCTTTAGTCAGGTTGTTGACTCTATTTTCATAATTTTCTCCCATCATTCACAATACTCTTCCCAATTTTTCTTCCACTTCAATTATTTCATTTTAAAAGTCCTTTTTAAGTCATTCTGTGGCTTGTAGTCTATCTTCATGTTTCTTGGAAGCATTTGGTGTGGGAGTTCTAACTGTGCTGTCTTCCTCCCTTTCCATGCTTTTATCTTTTTTGTCCCCCAAAATAGATTCTAAAGTTCAATTGCTGTTCCTACTTTGCTTTCTTTTCCTGCTCATTTTGGCCAGTCTATAAATTGCTTGTTTATTTAGCTCTGGGGAACTCTGTTTCAGGGGTTGGGGGGAAATCTCTGTCCCTAATTGCTCAGATTTTCACTGCTGCCAGAGGTAGTAGGTGTGTGCTACAGCCTCCACCAGCTTTAGTTGCTAAAAGCACACCCCAGGACCACCACCAAAGACCACGATCCTGATCCAACCCACTCAATGCAAGAGCCCTTGGCCCTTATCAATCACTGTGGCCCCCCTACAATCTGCCATCCGGGAGCTCTGAATCAACAAACCAATTATTTAGTTTTTGACCTCTTTGCCACAGTAGAACTCTGCTTCCAGATTTAAGAGCTTTGTCCAAAATTGCTGTGGTTTTTGCAGCTGCCTTGTCTATTAGAAGGCCATTGTATATACCATCCCCACTCTCTTTGGTTCACTTGTCACACACCTTGCGTCCACCACCAAAGACCTCAATCCAGATACACGCAGGTTAAGGCAAGGTTACTTAGACTCTGCATATGTGCTTACTCCCCCTTCCCCCCATGGTGGGCAGGCTGGGAGCTCTGAAGCAGCCACATGAAGGCAGCTATAGGGCAACTATTTGTACTTCTTCTGAATCCATTATCCAGCAGAGTTCCACTGACCTTTTACTTTGTCTGTGGAATTTATGGGATGATAATTCTGATAACTGCCACAGCTACTAGTGATCAAGTCTCCCAAATGTTACGGATTGTGCTTGTCAGGGCCATCCTGCAACTAAAACCTAGGATTCACTTAGTGCTGTACACTGCTTGCAGTGGCTGTGATTGACCTTACTGACAGATTGCTAGTCTTCCTTCCATGGGAGATTTGTTTCTCTATGTCACTTTGTGAATTCTATAGCTCTAAAACTTTTTTAAAGTCATATTTTATAGGCATTTGCTTTGGCTATGGGAGGAGCCCACAGTTTTCCTACTTCTATGCTGCCATCTTGACTCCACCCCCACTGTTGTGCCCAATTTTAATAAATATATATATTTTTTTTAATTTTGAGTTTCAAAATCTCTTCCTCTAGGCCCTTCCTCACCCATTGAGAAGGAAAGCAGTATGAAATTCATTACAAATCGGAAGTCTTGCAACACAAATTTATACCTTAGTTGTTACAAAAAAATGCAAAATATGTTTTGGGTTTTTTTTCAAATGATTGTTGCTAGGTTTGATTTCTTATTCTAAAAAAAAAATAAGAAAAGATATGCCTGTCTGTATCCTTTGATCTTTAAATACATAGTCTTCTTGAAATGTACACATTTTAATGGTAAGTGACTGTCTTTCCTTTTAGTCTTTGTATCCCAAGCAACCTGTGAAATAACTTACACATAATAATGTTTTAGTTAATTTAGTTAAACATTATTATAGTCATGTTCATATTTGCTGAGTTTCCATATTTTGCTGCATAGACAAGATTTCTGCTAATTAAAAAATAATAGAGCAAATAGTGGTTATCAAATCCAGAATACAAAAGGATGATAGATTTAGAGCTGCAGGGGCCCTTAAAGATATCATCATTCAACACTATAATTTTACAAATGAAGAATTAGTGCCAGAGAAAAAGTTATTTTCCCTAGGTCATAGATATTTTAAGTAGAAAAAATGAAATTTAGACAGGTGATTTTATGACTCCAAATCCAGAAGTATTTCCACTGTTTCACACAGCATCCCTAAAAGGAAAATACAATGGAAAAAAATATGAACACAAACATGCACACACACACACACAAACACACACATAAAATAAACAATAAATAATATATGGTATACTGGGTATATTTTTTGGTGCCAATTTTAAATAGATTTTATTCTCCAGGACAATTGCATTTCCACTTGTTTACAATAGTGATAAAGTGCAATGCTGTTTACTTCTCTCCCTCTGCACACATTCAAGTATTCAGAATGCCCAGATTTACACAGTAGCTTAAACTTTTAAACTGCTACTGCCTTGGTTACAAATTTGTGTCCTTCAATTTTTGGAAAGCTTTGTACAATGCTCTTTCTTCTGGTGAGTTTAGTTGACCTCTTCAATGGTGGGTCCAGAATAAGAACCTTCAGATGGGGCTCCTCCACTCCCTGGGAACCCACTAGGCATGCCTCCTGGCATGCCCACTGCACTCTGGTACAGCTTCGCAATTATGAGGTTGCAGAACTTCTCCAATTCTTTTTGCTGATACCCCAATTCTTCCATCTCAGTAGTCTGGTTTTTATCCAGCCAGTTGATTATTTCATGACATTTGTCAAGGATCTTCTGTTTGTCTTCATCACCAATTTTGCCTTGCAGTTTCTCATCCTCTACAGTTTCATGTTGAAAGCATAAGATTCAAGAGAATTCTTGGAAGACACCTTGTCTCTCTGCTTTTCATCCTCAGCCTTGTATTTCTCAGCCTCCTGGACCATACACTCAATATCTTCTTTGCTCAGACGTCCTTTATCATGGGTGGTGGTGATCTTGTTCTCTTTGCCCATGCTCTTGTACACAGCAGAAACATTGAGGATGCCATTTGCATCAATGCCAAATGTTACTTCAATCTGAGGAACACCCCTGGTTGCTGGGGGTATTCCTGTGAGCTCAAATTTGTCAAGGAGGTTATTATCTTTTGTCATTGCTCTCTCACCTTCATAAACCTGAATAAGCACTCCAGCCTGGTTGTCTGAAAAGGTGGTGAAGGTCTGTGTCTGCTTGGTGGGGATGGTGGTATTATGTTTGATCAGAACGGTCATAACTCCACCAGCAGTTTCAATTCCAAAGGAAAGAGGAGTGACATCCAACAACAGCAAGTCCTGTAAATTCTCAGATTTATTTCCAGACAAAATGGCAGCCTGCACAGCTGCACCATAAGCAACAGCCTCATCAGAATTGATACTCTTGTTAGGCTCCTTGCCATTGAAGAAGTCTTGCAGAAGCTTCTGGATTTGGGGGATTTGAGTCGAACCACCCACCAGGACAATGTCATGAATGTGAGACTTATCTAGCATGACATCTCTTAAAGCCTTCTCCACATGGTCCAGTGTGCCATGGAAGAGATCAGCATTCAGCTCTTTGAAACAGGCCCAGGTGATTGAGGTATAGAAGTTGATACCTTCATAAAGGGAATCAATCTCAGTACTTGCTTGGGTACTAGAAGAGAAGGCATGCTTTGCACATTCACAAGCAGTGCAAAGATGGTGAACAGCCCTCTTGTTGTCACTGATATCCTTCTTGTGCTTTCACTTGAACTCAGCAATGAAATGGTTGACCATTTGGTTGTCAAAGTCCTCCCCACCCAAATGGGTATACCCAGGGGTGGACTTGACCTCAAAGATGCTATCTTCAATGGTAAGAAGGGAGACATCAAAAGTACCACCTCCAAGGTCAAAGATCAACACATTTCTCTCAGCACCAACCTTTTGGTCCAAGCCATAAGCAATAGTGGCAGCAGTCAGCAAATTAATGATTTGAAGCACATTAAGACCACCTATGATTCCAGCATCTTTGGTGGCCTGACTCTGGGAATTGTTGAAATAGGTTGGTGCTGTGACCACAGCATTTGTGACAGTCTTCCCAAGGGAAGCTTGAGCAATTTCTTTCATCATGGTCAAGACCATAGAAGATACTTCCTCCAGATAGAAACTTTTGGTCTCCCCTTTGTACTCCACTTGAACCTTAGGCCTTCCTGCATCATTCACCACCACAAAAGGCCAATGCTTCACATATGACTGTACAACTGTATCATCAAATCCGAGACCAGTCAGATGTTTGGCAACAAAAAACTGTGTTGATGGGGTTCATTGCAATTTGAGTTTTTACACCATCACCAATTAAACATTCTGTGTCAGTTAAGGTGACATAGTTGAGGGTGGTCCTGTTTCCTTGGTCATTAGCAATGACCTCCACTTTCCCATGTTGGAAGACTCCCACACTGGAGAAAGTGGTGCCAAGATCAATGCCAGCTGCGGGTACCTACACCATGGTTGCTGGGGAGTCAGGGGTCATAGCTGACCACTGTGGAGAAAGAAGGGCTGCTCCTGTGCTCAATATACTGGGTACATTAAACAATTAGATACATGTTTATATAATACCATACATAAATGTTAGAAATTAAGAAAAAAAATATAGGGCAAATGGTTTTAATTTGCTTCACAACTCTGGCACAAAGAGCTGAGCTTGATTTGTTATACTTACATATGACAATGTAGAGGTCCTAAATTCATCTTTAAATTATAGTACAGGAGAGATTGTACTTGATAGTATGGCAAAATAGCCCCACATCTAAAAGCAAAGTTCTCAAGATGGAGGACGTTATAAAAATAATTTAACCTGGATTAAATATTTAGAATATGTTGTTTAGTTCAGCATGTCATATTTTAAAGAGATCATTGGCAAATTCATGAAGTCTAGAGAAAGGTGAGCAGTGTAACAAGGAGACTAAAACTTGTACAATATGATGGTTTGTGAAATGTAAGGACTCATGTTCTTCTTGGATAAGTGAAGATCAAAAATGATAGATTTAGAGTTGGAAGAGAATAGAAAGTTTACTTGTAACTATCCTCTTCCCCAATCTGCCCTCCCTTCTGTCATCCCCCACTCTTGACTCTTATCCCTTTATTTTCCTGTTTGGTAGGATATCCAATTGAATGTGTATGTTATTCACTGTTTAAAACAAATTCCTTGAGAGTAAGGTTGTCCCATTCCCTTCCATCTTCCTACTCTTCCCCTCTGTTTAGGACCACAGGAAAGCAGAACTTGGACCCTGATTACTGAACAATCCCTTTCAGGGGTTTGCCCTGCTTATAGGCATGGATTGGCTCCCCATCCCCCAGGAAGGAGCTCAAGCGTAGAGTTGTGAAGGATTTACACCCATAGCATGGGACAATTATGTATGCAATGTCCACAGGGGAACACAATTAAAGGGTCCTATAAAATCTTGGACACAGGGTAACCAAGTTGCCTCTCTACTTACACCTTTCCAAGAGGTCCCATCTCTTTTTATACACTAGAAGCCTCTGGCTAGAAACTGCTCTGTCTGGAGACAACAGGGATCCCACACTTTCTCAGCCCTGCTGTCCAGCAGGTAAGTGGAAGACTCAGATGAAATGGTTTTGGTATTCTCTCTTTCTTTCTTTCCAAACAAGCAAGTAATGGCCATGGGATAATTGCAGTTTAAGTAGCCCAGCTAAGATATGTAAAATAATTTTTAGATCTCCTTAAAGATCATTTCTCTATGGCACTTAAGGAGGGTACATTAGATCCAGAAAACTAGAAAATAGTGGGTGAACAATTAACAGAAAATTACTTTGCAGTAGAGCCAGAGGTTTTCCCGAGAACACTGCTTTCAGTAAATTGTGTTTAGTCGAGCCAGATTACCACTGAAACGTGCTCAAGTTTCCTGCCTGGACTCAAGTAGAGAAAGAGAAGAAGAAAAATGAGAACAGGTAAACACACAGGGAGAAAGGGGCTGTTATCCAACTATGCAGAGAACCCTACACAGAAATACCCCCATTGTCTTGATGCCCCACTTATCAGTGCATATGCACCCCTGCCAGGGATATAGTTAAGCAGGAGCATAGTACACTCTCCCCTCCTTGGAAAGGCTATGAAGCTGGCTAAACAGTGGGGAAAGGACTGCTAAGACCTAGGATTGCAGACTAACAGAAAAAACTCAGAGACTCCAAGAAACATTTGTAGATTTTCTAGATCACCTTGCACAGGTTATCATTGGGACAGTTGGAAAAGGATATGAACCTGATTTTTTAACAAGGCAATTAGCTAGAGAAAACTACAAAAAGAACTCTTGCAGTTTGTAGAAAGGGTATCACTATAGAAGACATGCACTCAGACTTTCCATGTGAATCTTCTTGGAGAAAGGTCGGGGGCAATGAACCTTATCACAGGACAGGGGAAAGCCTGGAGGAAGAAAGATTGAAAATTCTTTAACTATGGGAATCTGGGTCATTTACAAGCCCAGTGCAGATAAAAAGGGAAAGACAAAAAGGAGTTCATTAGAACTAGGCCCTCCAGGCATAACACCCTATATGCAAAATGTAAAAATGGTTTTCATTGGTCATCAGTGTGGATTGGGAGATTGCTCCCCAAGGTCTTTCCCCCACCATGTCAACATCAATAGGGAATAGCCACAGCCTTTAGCTGCCCTCCCCCTTCCCCCCTCCCCTTTACAGTAACAACAAATTCAGCAGGACAAAAGCAGAAATAAATGTGAGAAATTTGTTAGACTGGAAATTGAGAGCACCTTGAAAACATTACCATATTTGTATTTGCTTTCTGCATCCCCTCTCCCTGTCCCTCACTCCCTATATATTTGACTGGTGAAAAGTAAAGGTATATATGCTTGCCACCTGCATTTGAGCATTTCAGTTGGACACTAAACAGAAAATCCATTTTAAGGTGGTTGGTATTAGTAGATCTTCCCTTAATGTGGTAACTGTTCCTATTTTTTTTCTGATCAGGAAGTCACAGTACTTCAATTTAAGTCAGATAACTGTCCTAAAGCAGAGCACACCATTTTACTATGGATGTCCTCTTAGCACCTCCTGAGGCCCTAAATCAAAGTTTTACATCACACCTGTATATCCTTCTGCCTTACTGCATCAAAGGGCTTGTGAACAAAACTTTGAGGATTTTCAAGGTCTTGGAAATCTCTTTTTATCACTCTACTCTGGCCAAGTTGAGTGTCAATAAAGAGACAAGAAAAGGAACTTTTCCCTCAGATCAAAGAGGAAAACAGACAAGCATTTCACCAATTCTGCCTCCCTATGAGTAAAAACTTTTCTGTGTTCAAAATGCAAATAAAAGTCAATTAATTTCAGGTGAAGGACAGAAAGTGGCACTCCCTATTTGATAGTGCAGACAGGTCAGAATTTGTTATACTGCTTGGTGTTTGGGTAGATTGGGGCACTCTCTAAGATTTGATAAAACAGAAAAAGTAAAATTTTTGAGCTCTCTCTAGTACAAAGGAGAAGAAATATGACACCATTTTTTCAGGGTGCAATTTATTTTTTTATTTTTTATGATATTTTTAAAAATTTGTTTTCTTGTTTACATCATTCATTTTCATTACATTTTTGAATTGCAAATTTTCTCCATCTTTCTCCTGCCCCAACCCTAAAACAGCAATCCCATTGTAAAGCCCCTCCCCTGCTCTGCTCTCTTACTTTCTGGTGGGGCAGGGAGGGTCTCCCTACCCCAGCCCCTGTATATCTTAATTTCTAGTTCCAGGTATTGCAGAACTTTAAATTCTAGATTCTTTTGATTCCTCCCTTGTCACCCACCCCCAATGGAAGGAAAATCAATTTAATACAGGCTGTGGATGTGTGATTATACAAGGCATCTTCATAATGGACATATTGTAACAGTGATAATATGTCTCTCCTTGCTATCCCTCCCCCCCTTGTTCTGTTCTCTATCCTGTCCCTGTCCCTTTACTGAAGTGTGTGCTTCCATCATCCCTCCCCCAGACGCTGCCCTTCCTTCTGTCATCCCCCTCTCATCTCCATGCCCCCTACTCTCCTGTAATATGGCACCATTTTAAACTTCTTTTTACTAAAGAATTCAAAGCTCTCACTTTCAAGAAGGGTTTTAGAGAACACACAGAGAGATATGATTTAAAATACTTACAAAAATTCATTGAAGCCTCTCGCCCCAGATTGGAGCAGGAGAGAAAATGCCACAGATTAGTGGAGAGTTTCAGTTGCCCTCCCCAATCTGTCAAAAGGGAGGAATATACTAAATCTATCAAAGATCCATCTACCAACAACCCTGAAGCACCCTGAAGATGAAACTTTAAATCAAACTTTATGTTTATTTTTAGTTTATATCATTCATTTCCATAAGATTTTGAGTCACAAATTTTCTCCCTTACCTTCCCATATCTGTATTATTAGCAAAAACAAAGATATAAACATTCCCCTTACCACCTCAAAGGCATCATCTCTATTAAATATTGAGGCCTCTAGGGCAAGATTAGATTCAAAACTTACTCCCCTCAAAAGGTGGATGAAAGGAATAGTGTAGACAGAGGATTTAGAGCAACAAATAAACATACTTATACTGAACTTGAAAAGTATAAAGAATGGACATTTAGGGAATAAGAACACATTATTTGGTCAAAATTGTTTGGAAAACTGAAAAGTAACATGACAGAAACTGGGCACAGAACAATACTTTATATCAATTACTAAGATAAGGTCAAAATGGTTACCTGACCTAGATGGGAAGAGATATTATTAAAAAAAATAGAACACAAAAAGACAGATGAACTCCCACACTCTTCTGAAGGCTCCACCTATGGCTCAACCTTGCCACCCCAGGGCCAACCAGTGGTTTCAGGCTGGGCTGGTTTCATGGTGTACTGTGATGATCCCTTCCTGCTGAGCTGCCTTTAGTGGGAGATGTTTTTTTCTGTATTTTTGTGTGAGTTTTGGAGGCCTAAAATTTGTTCAGAATAATATTTTATGGGTATATGAGGTGGCTATGCATGATCTATGGCATTTTCCTGCTTCTATGCTGCCATTTTTGGCTCCACCTCCTTGAATAAGCAATTTTCCAATGAGAAAATCAAAACAATTAATAGTAATATGAAAAATTTTCTAAATTATTGATGATTAGAGAAATGCAAATAAAAAAAACCTTGAGTTATCATTTATAACTGTCAGATTGGTTACAGTTATAAAAGAGAAAATTACAAATATTGGAGCGCATGTGAAAAAATTGAAGACACCAATTCATTGTTGGTTCAGTTGTGAACTGACCTATCCATTTCTGTGAGTAGTCTGGAATTGTGCTCAAAGAGTTATATATACCCTTTGATCTACCAATAACACTACTTGGTCTATTTTTAGAGATGGTTACTGAAAAAATATTAAAAAGAACCTCTAAGTACTAAAGTTTTTACAGCAGCTCTTTGTAGTGTCAAAGAACTTGATATTGCAGGGATATCTATAAATTTCAGTATGACTGAACAAGTTGTAGCATATGATTGTGGTGGAATATTTCTGTTCTATGAAAAAAATGACAAGTTCAATTATTTTAGAAAAAAAAAAACAATGAAAGACTTGGACAAAACAACGGAAAGTGAACTGAGCAGAACCAAGGGAACATTGTATACAGTAACAGAAACATTATTTTAAGAATTACTCTGACAGGATGAACTATTTTGACTATTATAAGCATCCAAATAAATTATAAAGTACATGTGACATAAATTGCTATCTGCATTCAGAGACAGAACTGATAAATATGCATAGAATAAATTTACATATATAACTATTTTTTTGTCTAATGTTAGCTATCTGTAAGATGAGGGGGAGGAGGGAAGAAAAATAATTTTACATGATAATTTTGCAGCAATTTGTACAGAGTAAATTATAGTTTCATGTATAATCATCTTTTTAAAAATTTTGTTACATTATGGAAAAGCTAATTTTATATGATAAATCAAGGGTACAAGTAAAAAGAAACGTGTAGATTAAGTACATTTCACTGGTGTGTCAGGGCAAAATAAATGATTGTATGAGTTATCCATAACTGATACTAGTTTTTTTTTTAACATTGAGTAATATATATATATATATATATATATATATATATATATATATATATATATATATATGTATGTATATATGAATTGAAGGGTTATTTTGTAATAAAAAAGGGCACATTGTCAATACAATAATTAAAAATATTCACCTTTTTTGTCAGCTTCATAAATTTTCTATCTCAATTATCAGTTAATTTAATTCACCTGACTTGTAAGGCATGCCAGCACTTTGGGATAAGTAATAATTTCATCATTTTCAAAGCCGTTTCAATGAAGAACAAATGAAATGTTGCAAAATCTTGAACAGGAATTATTAGAACTTGAAACCAAATGTTAGCTTTTTGATCCAATGTAAATGTTTCCTTAAGCAAGGTATTTGATCTCTCTGAGTCTTAGTTTTCTTAACTAAAAAATGAGGTAATCATAATAAAATCCCTTTTAAATTTATATTTATGATGCTCCAATAAAACTTGTTAAAAGTTCACTATTCTATAAGAGGAGAAAAGTCAAATTTCATCTGGATAATACAGACCCCCAAATGTTATAAATGAAAGGAGGGCTGAGAAGGAAAATATTTTTATTGAACTAGTTAAGGAGTAAGAGATAAATTTAACCTGGATCCACAGTATTTAATAATAAATATGGCTCCTTTAAAGGTACTTAATTTATATTCATTGGTTAGGCAAAAGAATCTGACACATGACTATATCTACATATCCAAGTGGAAGAGATTTGAGGAAAATCTCCAGATACATCAACGAAATATTGTCTGAGAAACATTTGTCAAATGGAAATACCAGGCAATTGAAATCTATTACTATCAAGATGTGTTTACATGTTGGGTTCATTTAATTTAATGCCACAAGCAGTTATGAAACACTTAATATGGGGTAACCATTGTACTAGGTGTTTAGTATAGAGGTAAATTTTTTGTTATACTTTCTATACATATGTTAATTTATTTTTTAATCTTTAACATTCAATTTTTCATGATTTTGAGTTAAACATTTTCTCCACATCTCACCCCTACAATCCACCCCAATTTAACAAGCATACTGAGTACCCCTTCCACCAATGTGTTCTCTTTTATGTCCTCCCCATATCCCCTTTATTGCCTCCTAGGGCAAGATGATTTTTTATACCCCATTGCCTTCATATCATATTTCCCAGTTGCATATAAAAATTATTTTTAACAATTATTTTTAAAACTTTGATTTCCGGATTCTTTCCCTTCTTCCCTACTAACCCACCCAGAGGGGGGGAAACAATTAATTTTATATAGGTTGTACATGTGTACTTATTCCAAACATTTCCATAGAAGTTATATTGTGAAAGACTAACTATATTTTCCTTCATCCTATCCCATCCCCCATTTTTGTTCTATTTTCTCTGTTGACTCTGTCCCTTTTCAAAAGTGTTTTCTTCTAATTACCTTCTGCCCTCCTTTCTATCATTCTCTCTCTTATCCTCTTCCTCCCTACCTTCCAGTAGGGTAAAATACCCAAATAAGCATGTATGTTATTCCCACCTTAAGCCAAATCCAATGGGAATAAGGCTGACTCATTCTTTTTGACCTTTTGCTCATCCCATCCATTGTAACAGTGTTCTCTTGCTTCTTTTATATGAGACAATGTACCCTACTTTGTCTCTCCTTGTCTCCTGCCAATTTATTCCTTTCTAACATCTTTATTTTATTTTTTACATAACATTTCTTCATATTCAACTCATCCTTTGCCCTCTATGTATACATATACACACATATACACATGCTCACATATATAAATACACACACAAATACCCTCTCTCACACACATTTATACATATAAATTCCCTTTAACTATCTTCATATTCAGGATTTTAATTTTTCCATGTAGGAATGTAAATAGTTCATCTTTAATAAGTTCCTTATGATTTATTTTTTATATTTACCTTCTCATGCTTTTCTTGCTTCCAGTATTTGAAAGTCAAATTTTCTGTTCAATTCTGGTCTTTTTATCAAGAATGCTTGAAAGTAGGGTCAGCTATGTGTAGGAGTGATTAGAGCACCTACTCTGAAGTCAGGAGGACCTGAGTTCAAATACGGCCTCAAAAACTTAACACTTACTAGCTGTGTGGCCTTGGGTAAGTCACTTAATCCCAATTGCTCTGCCCTTTCCCTTCCAAAAATCAGAAAAAAAAATTAAATTAAAAAAGAATGCTTGAAAGTCCTCTATTTTATAGAATGCCCATATTTTCCCCAGAAGTATTATGCTCAGTTTTTCTGGGTAGGTGGTTCTTGGTTTTAATCCTAATTCTTTTGTATTCCTGAATATCATATTCCAACACCTTAATTTCTCAATGTAGGAAGTGCTAGATTTGTGTTACCCAGATTGTGTTTCCATAGTATTAAAAGTCCTTCTTCCTGACAGCTTGTAATATTCTTCCTTGACCTGCAAATTTTGAAATTTGGCTATAATATTCCTAAGAGTTTTCTTTTTGGGATCTTTATCAAGAGGTGATTGGTGAATTCTTTCAGTTTATATGTTGCCCTCTAGTTCTAGAATATCAATGAAATTTTTCTTCTGAATTTCTTTAAAGATGATGTGTAGTCTTGTTTGTTTGTTTGTTTTTTG